>CM041778.1:337173736-337266555 GCA_023374045.1 Limonium bicolor
AGTACACGTCGGAGGTGACTCTCATGCTCTTCCTTAGATTTTGAATAAATCAAGATGTCATCGATGAATACAACCACGGTCTTATCCAACTGCTCTCTGAATAATCTGTTCATCAAATCCATGAAGACTGCAAGGTGCATTTGACAAGCCAAAAGGCATAACTGTAAACTCATAGTGGCCATACCGTCTTCTGTCTTCTGAATGCTGTCTTTTCTATGTCTTGCTCCCTGATGGGTATCTGATGGTAGCCTGATCTCAAATCGATCTTCGAAAACTTTTGCTCCTCTCAACTGGTCAAACAAATCATCAATCCGTGGTAGTGGATATTTATTTTTCACCGATACTGCATTAAGCTCTCTGTAATCAATACATAACGAAGGCTTCCATCCTTCTTCTTCACAAATAGGACTGGTGGTCCCCAAGGAGATACGCTAGGTCGTATGTATCTGTAACACCCATCCAAAGCCTATCGTGGTTATCGCAATCTGAACACTTAATCGAATATGTCGCAGCGGAAATAAAAACACTCCTGAACCTTGCCACGGTCTGATCGTTAGAAGATACCGGTTAAAATACTTACAATACTTATCCAAAAACAATTATCCAATTACACGTCAACGTTCATAATACCACGACCAACCGAGTACTAGTATCTCAAACATAACCTCAACTTACAACAGTTTAATATCAACAGTCGGGTGCACAGGCGCAACCCGAACTCAAAATAAAAGTCCCCTCCTAGCCTAACCGCTCCTACTCTCGTAGTGCGTCCTCATGGGCCTCTTACCTGCAAGTGTAAAAATAGCCCCCGAGGGGGTCAGCACGAATGCTGGTACACCCTCTCATGGCCCCCAAGCTAACGGGGCTACGACGACTAATTGTCGATAGCATGGAAATTGATTACATACACAAACATAATATGAAGTGCAATAACAATAACCACAGATGAACATATATAGTTCACAAGCAATGAACGACTCAAGCGTTCCCTTAACAAGTGGGTTAGTAACCCCCCCCTTAGTCCTCATTTCCTTAATCTCAGTTCCTTACCTTACCTTAATCTTAATCTCAATCTTAATCTTAATCTCAGTATACAAACCTTTCCTGGAAGGGATTGGCTGTAGCTTAATTCGAACTGGGATTTAGGTGATCCCACCGCACCATCTTAATGCCACCTACTCTGGACGGGAGTCCAGCGTAGCTGAGCCGGCAACCGGCCCTAGGCTACAAGTCCGAAGACAAGTCCTCAAGCGGAGGGCGGATCTGATTCAGATACCGTCCCCCTTTCCACTTAGCATGCATGACCGGAGATCGGTCCCGGGTTTCCTCACTCAAGTTCCAGTTAGTAGACATCTTAAACATCATGTGCTAGCTAAGCCTTATCGGGCATTAACCAACAACCATCAACTTAACTCTTATTCTTAACTCAGTAAGTACTAAACTTGGTTAGTAACAATCTCAAGCCTCGCGGGTTAGTGTAAATGTAACACAACACAACGAGAACAATATAACCGGTTGCATGCTTTATCTTGTTTTAGTCATAGCAAATAAACAGATAGCACACAAGCCGAGGGACACCTCGTTAGCAAGCAGGTCACGAAAAGGATTGTACCGTTCACCGTCGATCGTTGTTTGACTAATCTTCTTCGGGGTCCCAACTCACAAACCTAAAACATTCATTCATTTTTAGGTTATTAGTTATTTGCACCTTACTTAACTCACTTAGTCCCTAAGGACTCCCATTCACTAACCTCCCATGTCTTTATCACCTAATCTTACAACTTAGCTTTAAACATTAAAGTCTTTTCCTTACTTAGTCCCCTAGGTCTTTAGGTTTCTAATCATCATTGCCCTCTTAATGGTGTACCATTACTACCATTAGGCATTCTTAAAATTTCTTTTTTTTTTTTTAAGTGTTAAGGGTCGACCGACCCACCGACCGACCCAACCTTATGGGTCGGTCCATTTCCGAAACTTTCCCCTCCTTTGGAAATTCCCGACCGACCCAAAGCTAAACCGACCGACCCAAAGCCTTCTGGGTCGGTCCTCTGCCGAGACATTTTTCCTTCATTAAACCTTGCCCGACCGACCCACGTCCGACCCACCATTCGGGTCGGTCCATGTGCGAGCATTTTCCCAACATCTAACAGAGGCTCGACCGACCCATGTCCGACCCACCCTTTGGGTCGGACCATCATCGAACATTTCCCAACATCTAACAGAGGCTCGACCGACCCAATAACTGGGTCGGCCCTGGGTCGGTCGCCTCCTAAACTTACCCAAACTTTACCATTCTTCACCAAACTTCTCCTAAGGCTCTTAATGTGTTCTAACATCATTTGGCACTTCAAACACTCCCTTAAGATATTCTTAAACACTCACAAAACCATTTTTCCTAACTCCTTAAACTTTTACTTATATCTCCTCAAAATTCCTAACACTTACAACGTTTTCTCCTTATGATTTCTAAGTGGCATTTCACCTATAATGACCACAATACCAAGGTGTTTCCTCTACACCTTATCATCATCTCTCAACTTCTCTCACTTATCTAAACTCTTTTAAGCACTCACTTTAAGTTCCTTAACAAGTCTAACTTCCATCATCATCACATTATTTCCTTCCTAGGTGTACACCAACATTTGCCTAAGTCCTAAATACCCAAATACATTCTTTTGATTCCTAAACCTTCCATGGTGTTACCTAAGTCATTATAAGTCATTAAAATACCTTAACTTCACCCCTTTCATCAAGACAACCTATAGAACATCCTAGTACTTCCTTAGTCATTAAATTCTCTCAGGATATCTTAAACACTTAAACTCTCCTTTAAATTTTGCCATAGGCTCTCTAGTATATAGTACTTCCTAACAAATGGTTTTTCTCCATCAAACAACCAATACCACACAAATTCTCATCACAACACACTTACACCCAATTTACACTAAAACTTCACCACATCATCATATAACGCTTGAACTTAAAAATGCTTGGCACTTAGGCCCTTAAATAACAATAATCTTAACCACTGAATTTCCACATATATATGCCTTCAACTGCGAATACACTCAACAAGGCTCCCATTGAAATAAAAATGCTTCTTGTACTTCACCTTTATATTCTTAAACTATCTCCTTTCTCATTTGCTCCTTAGTCCAAGTTCACAAGTATAGACATTGTTTCTCCTAGGTTTTAATAACTCCTTCCACACATAAACTAAACACTAAGCTCATCATTTACCCACATCTCATTCCCTTAAACAACAAGACACCTTAAGGTAAGCAATTTACCTTGTTTTCTCACAAGCTTACAAGCTTTTCTCCTTAGGTTTTCTTTGTTCAATCTCGGTCACCAATGTGATTCTCCTTGCCAATGTTCTAACCAATATACAATGACTCCAATGAGTACTAGATAACACATTAACCCTAAGGAACAAACCCTAGGTTTAAAAAATATGTTTTAAGGTATTAATGTGTTTGTTTTACCTTGGTTTCTCAAGACAAACTTGGATGTGAAGCAAGAAGGACCTCCTCTCTCCTTTGAAGAGTAGAAACAAGCTAGAACAAGGCATAAACATGGAGTCCCATGAGTATATATTCTCGGTCAAGTGAAAGAAAATGGTGGAAACCTAGATTTTCTTACACTTCTTTACCTTAAGAGAATGGATGTGCAATGGAGTCTCCAAACTTGAATTTCCTCCTCTAATGGTGGTTTGACTTGGCACCAAAATGAAGCTCTTGAAGTTTTGAAAAATAAAAGAAAGGGGAGCTTGAGCTAACTAAGAAGAATATCTATTTTGTTTTGGATTTGGAGCTTAAATGAGCAAGATGTGTGCAAGAGAAGATGGAGCTAGCATGGAGGTGAGCTCTACGTGAATGGAGAAGAGAAAGAAAGAGAGCAAGAAAACCGTCGTGTGAACAAGGAAGAATGAAGAAGTGAGAGGAGAGAGAATCACTAAAGGTGAGATATTATGTAAAAGGTGAATAGTACCTTAGGCTTTAAAAAGATATTGCTTCCTTAATCACTTAATGAGTCATAAAGGTGGTGACTCACCCTTAAGAAACCGGCCCCCTTTAGTGATGAGGGTAGTTTAGTCTTTATTGACCAAATGTCTCACTTATATAAATTATGTTATAAACTAGCTTAATAAATCACTATTCATCAAAAACAAGGCACATTGTTGTGAAATTTTTGATTCCCATTGATATAGACCTCCAAATGTGATACTATATAGTACACATATTAATTAGAGAGTAATGATGGACATTAGCCAATTCAAAAATCATTTAAAGACAATTTTCAAAAAAGTGCTTTAAGACTCCTTAAAAGCACATTTTGTGTTTTAACTTGTTTAAAGCTTGGTTGTCTTTGGTAATTGATTTAAAATGACCATTAGAGGATGCTCTAAGGTCTTGGAACAATAATATTGGGTATCTCCATATCTCTCCAAGCTTAGAGCACGTTTTTGCTTAAACTGCTCTTTTGGTGTTTCCTATATTTTCTTTGATTAGAAATGTTCTTAATGTTTCTAAGGCATTATTTAGCCTCTTATATCTTAGTTTATCATTTAAACACCATATCTAAGTTTGGGGTATTTCATAAGGTTTTAAGGAGGGCTTAAGGAGTATTTGAGGTGCCCAAATGAGGTTATAACATATTAGAATATATGAGGAGAAGTTTGGAGTTGAAAGAGAATTTAGAAACAAGTTTTTAGAGCCGACCGGCCTTAGGACCGGACTTGCAAGGTCGGTCGGGCTCTGTTACACTACCGGAAAATGTTTCTGGAATCGACCGGACTTGGGGACCGGACTTACAAGTCCGGTCGGACTTGTGTTTTGTGAGGGAAGAATGTTTCTAGAATGGACCGGACATGGGACCGGACTTGTCAAGTCCGGTCGGCATGAATTTTGTACGGTTATAAGTCTCTGGAATCGACCGGACATAGGACCGGACATGTAAGTCCGGTCGGAGTGAATTTTTCCAACGGTAAAAGGGTACTGGAATGGACCGGACTTGGCAAGTCCGGTCGAGCCTAAAAATAAAAAAAAAGAAATTTTAAATTCTAAGAATGGTAATGGGTAATGAGGTATGCCCTTGGTAGGGTAGTAATGATTGGGACCCTAAGAACTTAAGGAATTAAGTTAAGATTAAGTATAAGTTTTAATGTTTAAAGTTAAGTTGTAAGACTAAGTGATAAAGGCTTGAGAGGTTATTGAGTGGAAGTCCTTAGGGACTAAGTGAGTTTAGTGAGGTGCAAATAACTAATGACCTAAAAATGAATGAATGTTTTAGGTTTGTGAGTTGGGACCCCGAAGAAGACTAGTCAAACAACGATTGACGGTGAACGGTACAGTCTTTCCTGTGACCTGCTTGCTAACGAGGTGTCCCTCGGCTTGTGTGCTATCTGTTTATTTGCTATGACTAAGACAAGACAAAGCATGCAACCGGTCAAATTTATTCTCGATGTGAATGTGTTTACTCCACACTAACCCACGAGACTTGAGAATGTTGCTAACTAATTTAGCACTCACTGAGTTAAGGTTAAAAACTAAGTATCGGTGATTGTTGGTTTTACCCGTCAAGGTTTAACTAACACTTGGTAATTAAGGCTTTCACTAACCATAACTTGGGGTGGGAGTGAGGAATCCGGAATGGTACCGGCACATGTGTATTGGGGGAGGTCGGTATCTGAATCAGATCCGACTTCCAAATAAGACTGGTCATTAGACTCGTCGCCTAGGGTCAACAAATCGACCCGACCACCCGGGCTACTGTTTGAGGTGGGAGGCACATTAAGGATGGCGTGGGGGGATCAAGCCTACATCCCCAATAAATTAAGAAAGGTAGCTTATCGTCGGATAGTGCACTGCTACCGGCTAGGGTTAACCAAGCCCTACAAAGATAAGAAACCAACTAAGGGCTAACCAATCTAATAGTGGAGTGGTTGGCAAGTATAAGGTTAAGGAGATTGTGGATCTAAGGGGTTAAGAACTAACTCACTTATTAAGGGAACGCCTGAGTCGTTCGTTTGCTTATGAGCTAATTATGTTCATTGTGGTTGTTGGTTTGTTGTACTTCATATTAAGCTTATTGCGCTATTTATGCTTATCATGTTAATCAACTCCCATGCTATCGACAATTAGTCGTCGTAGCCCCGTTAGCTTGGGGGCCATGGGAGGGTCGTACCAGCATTCGTGCTGACCCCCTTTGGGGGCTGTTTTTACACTTGCAGGTAAGCGGCCGATGAAGTCACACCACGAGAGTAGGAGCGGGTAGCCCTAGGTGGGACTTTATTTTGAGTACGGGTAGCGCCTGTGCACCCGTCTGTTAGTAGTGGGATATGAGATATATTATATGGTTTGAGAATACTTAAAACTCGGATGGTGTATGTATTTTGGATGTACGGTTGTAAATATTTAAATTACGGTAATTCTTGTTGGTTAGACCGTAGCTAGGTCCTGGTGTTACTTTATTCCGCTGCGACGTTAAGTATAGTTTGTTAAGTTGCGATAACCATGATTGGCTTAGGACGGGGTGTTACAGCTAGAGGTAAAGCACATGGGCTAAAATGATTTCTAAACCATGTTTTTGATGTGAATTGCAATTTGGGCCAGGTAATTCTGACTGGGCCTAAAAGATGATGCCTAAGTCTTAGATCTTGGGTCAAAGCCCAAGTGAAAAGTCTTCCTAGACTAGAATGGGTCTTGAAGTGGAAATGCCTGATGGATTTTCATGAACTGCTTTAGGTAGATTTGTTTTTCATGGGCCTAGAACTAAATTGATAATTAAAATTGGGCCGAAAGAGAGAAATCACCTAAGTCTAAACTTCTGGGCCGAAGCCCAAATGATTCACATATCAAACAAAACAGGGCCTCTGGGCCACAAACAATAAAGCCGTAAATTCGGGTTGGGCTGAGTTAATTTAGGAAAAGTTCCTATAAATTCCTAGGCTGGGTAGTGGACCGATCACACAAGCAGACAAGGCCCACACAAATTTTACATGTCCTCACTTGGCGCTTATCCAATTCAGGTATGGATCGATCCGGAGAGGTGCTTGGGGCATGGGCCCAGGTCACCACAAAGGAATAGCGCTTGCACACTATTCTCTTTGGGCCTCCCCACTTTTTTCACATCACCTGAAGGTGTGCATCTACGGTCGGGTCTTTAACTGACCAAACAATGGGCTAGGTAAGGATACTGCCAGGAAAACGCTTGGGGCTGAAGCCCAGGTATTAAGGGGACGTGGTTAGACGACATCCTCCTCTTTTCCCCCGCTTATTCACATCACCTAAAAGGTGTGAGTCCCTGACAGAGGACCCTCAAACAGGTCCCGGGGTGAAATCGGTTTGCGTGGACCCTCGCTCTCAAATGATGCAAAGGTACAGAAAATTAAAGTGCACACGAAAGTAAACAATCAGAGTAATAAAGCCATAAATAAACATTTTCGAGTTAAGCCCTCTTTCTTAAAATTAAACAAGTTAAAATTAAGAATTTTGTCCCCAGCAGAGTCGCCAGTCTGTGAGCCTCGACTTTAAACACTATCCTATGTTGATTAAAGCTGATTAGGATCTAATCGGGTTTTAGGTCCACTTATAACCTAAGATTAATAACTATGTAATATAACAATAATTATTAAAACCTAAGCTAGCTCACTGGAACCTATTATGAGTCGCCACCTAATTTTAACCTAGATCAAATTAGGAAATGAGAGTTTGGGTTCCAGGGCTTGGTATTCGGCTTATTTGGGCTCAATTACTTTCATTACACCTCGAAGTCGTTTTTCCTCCACTTAGTTTATTTACGGCTTATTACGAAGTTGTTTTAACCTAAGTGCGCGAGCTTCTGTTTTTTTTGTGTTTTTTAGCATTTTTGACAGAAAAAGAAAGTGAAACTTGAAATTACCTAAACTAGGGTTTCGGAGGCAGAATTAGGTCAAATTTTGTTTCCGTCCGTGACTACGGACCTAATGTCCGTACCCAGGGACCCTAGTTAATCTATGTGGAAGTAAAAGTCGAATCCGTGGGCCCGGACATTGTTTAAAAAAAACCTAAAATTTGAAAATTTAAAATCCCGCCGCCTTCCGTGGGTGTCCGTGGCCACGGACAACCCGTCCGTGGTCCTGGACCATAGGTCCGAGGTCCCGGACCACCCACGGACAGGGGTTTTATGGTGGTTTCCGAAGGTGTTTTTGGCTCAAAATTTATGCACCTGTAGCCTGAAAGGTATACAAGACGTTAGTAATTGAAAGATTTCAGTTTGAAGCCGAATTATGCACGAAACTTAACGAACAAGTAACTAGGTAGAAGCAAAAACAATTAGCAATACAAAAGCCAAAAAGGGTTGGTTTGAACACAAAATATTATAGAATACTAATAAAGTCGTAAGGTTTCAGAAAAGTGTGATTACAACCTGTTTTGGCTTCTGGAACAACGAGACTCTTCACGTTGGGATTCTTTCGGTGCTCCGTTAATCCCGGTTCTGAATTGAGTTCGAACCTAGCTTCTGACTATAGAGAATTAATGGTGTTCTTCATGTTTTGACGGTGGTTTGATGGTGATTTGATGATTGTGGATGAGATGGGAGTTAAAAAATGTGTTTTGGTGTTGATTTTGGTGAGATTTCGATGTTTGATTGTGGCTCTGGAGTTCAAAACGTGAAGAGAATGAGTCGGCTGCCTTTTTTGACAGTCTAGGGTTCTTGGAGTTCTGATTTGATCATGGGATAAGGTTCCTTATATAGGCTTTCTTAAAGATAGAAAAATCCGGTAAAAACCGAGATTTACAGAAGTTTTAGCTCAAGGGCTTCCAAAAGGAATTTGATTATGAAATTTTACACATGGGTAAAGGATGACATTTCTGATTTTTCTAAAGTGGAATCGAATTTTTCAGATATTGGAATATTTTTAAATTCAATTTCTCATCAGATTGAATCAGAAATTGCCAGAAAATTATTGAAAATTCGAAAAATCAAAATTCCAACGCCATTATGCTTAAGATGCCATCCTCTATCGTGGGTTAAGATTTCAAAGCATTTTGAACTGATTTGACCCTTATTTGGAGGAGAGAGAAATCCTATAGGGGGCTTAGAAGCCTTGAAAAATTATGAAAATACCCCTAGAGATGACTAAGCTGTCCCTAGTACTCTGAAATGTGTCGATCGAACTGGGAACCGTCGCTACCAGCCTATTAGTAGAGACCCTCTTCCGGGGGGGTTGAAATTTTAGGTATAACATAAGTAAGATTAAGCTTGGTGTAAGCCTTATGAACCCGAGCGGGGAGAAAGAGAGCATCCGATTAAACCGGATGAATGAATATCTAACATGCACGGTTGACTGACGAATTGTCTTCCATCATAGGTATAGAATCTTGTGTAGGTATGTAAGTACTATTGCTTGTGTATGATGTTGAAGTATTAGTATGAATGTATGAATTCGACGTACCCCGGTTAGCACGCGAGATATGCGAATTTCATATGCAGCAATTTGCTGAGCCCCTAGGGGCACCGTTTTTATTTTTACAGGTACTTCGAAGCTGACCACCGTTCGAGAGTGTAGGACGGGGCTGCTGTATAAGGATGGGTAGTTGAGTAATAGGAACTGTATTGTATTGTAATGCAAATTTGTAAGTCCAAATCGTATCGGTAAGTTGAGGATTGTAGTAGACTCGGTATAGTATTGAATTGGAGGTTGTATTTGGATTATGAATTGAGTATAGAATGAAAAGTAATGTATAGTGTAGAGTACTCGGTATATTCAAGCCATCAGACCGATAGTATGTAGTATTGTAACTGGCCTTCTTAGTCACGTGGGTGACTAACGACATTGTACACCCGCCGTTGTAAGTAATATCCGCTGGGAAGGTAAGAAATGGTAAAGTAATGACGGGATTAGCGGTAGGGGTGTTACAGAATTTGTCGAAATTTGAATTGAAACCGGGTATAAACCCTAGTCGGATTACCCAGAATTGAAATCAACACACACTGCATTATAGGTTATAAAATAAGTACCATTGAATTCGTCTTTTAATTTCAAATCCAATGAAACAAGAATCACAGAATTTCGTCCTGTGGATTGAGAGAATCGATCAAATCTCACTTAGAATTTTTTGGGGGTTTTCTGATGAACTTGCGCGTTTTAGGCCGTCCGATTGTAAGTTATAATGATGGACAGCCGAGATTAAAATGTGGAAGTTAATGAAGTTTTAAGTCAGAATAAATTACAGGAAAATACTCTAACTTGCTAGATTAATTAAATGACCTTCCCTAATGTATTTTGACATGAAATTTTAACCATAGATTCCTTATTAAATGCAGTTTATTTTTATGTAAATTAATATGAGTTTTGAGTTTTTAAACGTAAGTTATAATTTTTGTAAATTCTGAGTATTTTGGATTTATTTAGATAATTAACAAAGATATTTTTATGAAATGAAATTTTTATAATATGTCTAAAATATCATAATCACTATATATTAAATTTGAGAATTTTTGGACAAGAGGAAATAGGTCTAAAAATTGTTTTTCTGAAATTTTCCTAAGTTACCGTATGATATATGGTTTAAATGTAATGAAAATTAAAGTATAGTGGAATAATAAACTTTATAGGTTGGAAATAATATAAGAATACTGAACTAACATTTAGATGTAGAATGTTAATAAATATTTTAGGTATAAACTTTTGAGTTGTAATAAAGAAATAAAAGATTATCTTAGGTTCAATCAAGGAATTAAATTGACCTACTTTTATGTTAACTATATGCTATAGAAGTTAATATACTAAATTGAAACTAAGAAAATACTTTATTTTATAAGTCATATACGGGAGGTAGATGGGTGTACAAGTTAATGGGAATAATTAAATACAATTGTAACACCCCTACTACGCACTTAACAACTAACCGAAATCGCAGCGGAAAAAACAACTAGAACAATAACTAAACGGATTGGTGCTACACGCCGTTAGCCACCCACGTGGCTAACAAGGTAGAATACATACAAAAATTGTACCGGTCTGATGATCAGATTCCCAAGCATAGAACTAAAAGCCATAATACATAAACAACGATACCGAGTATTAATATTTACATCCATAACTGTATAACTGTCAGAACACCGCCACTGTTATAACAACGAAACCACAATATACCACCACGGGAGCACAGACGCATCTCGGGTCCGAACATCCAAAACCATCAAAAGTATTTCATAAACCAAGAATCTAGAGCCACTCCGTCTCTTCGATCCTCATCCTGCAACATAGGAAAAACAATATGGTGCCCCAAAGGGGCTCAGCAACTCATGGCTGGCATGGCTAACGTGCAGCCCATCGACTACCGGGATACACGCAACCAATTGTCATGATAACATGGCATTGATTTTAAACAAACAATTTACTTAACATAGCAATAAGAATTGCATCACAACATAAACACATAGCAAAACAAGTACGGTTCTCTTAGGGAACCGAACCAAAACATAGTCAATTTACCCGGTGAGCCTAGAGATTGCTGCCAAACTCATGCTAAGCTCATTACATAACTCGTTACCGTCCGGTTAAATGAACGGTTAACTTAACCCATAGGTGTGTCGGATATAGTAATCCAAGCACACCGAACAAACATAGTATGCCCTTGAGCCCGACGTGAGTCAGTAAAATAGCCTTGGATAAGCTAAAGGGAAGGTTGGAACCAAAAAGGGAAAACAACCATAACATACATAGAGAATCGAACCGGTTATGACATCGACTCCCATACTCACACGCGTGGCCGGAACGACCGGACTCCTCACTCCCCCCGTTAGCACTTGTTAGAAAACCCATTATTGGAACTTAATAAGTCAATTCACAAGCAAGTGTTTAGGTCTAGTTAGACACACACACGGGTAATGAGGCATAACTTACCAACACAATAATATGAACAACTGTAACTCATTTCATGACTTAAGTCTTACAAGGTCATAAACACACAAAAAACAAACAACACACAAGCCGGTGTAAACCGGTAGGCAACAGACTGCAAGAAAACCATACCTTGGTCCCTGCTTCGATTGGTTTCCACCGTAGGCAACTCCTATACATAATTAATAATGTCGGTTAATTAACTTACTCAACTTACAATTTACTAAGTATTTACATGTTTTCATGACATGTTTTTTTATCCTTAATCTTACACATATTTATCTTTATTATCCATACTAGGGTGTACTACATAACTCTCAATCTCTTTCTTAAATTTAAAGAATTTTTTTTTTACGTTCTGGTCCGGACCGCCCCATTGGGGAGGTCCCAGGGGCGGTCCACAACAGAAACTCCCACGCCTGCAGCTGAAATACCCCAAACCTTAGTATGTGGTTTAGACATTAAAATATGGTATAATAAGGCTAAAAAGTGCCTTAGAAACATTAGTGAACAATTTAAACCATAGAAAACATAATTAGATACCTTAAAGTCAATATGGGCGAAAATGTGCTCTAAGCTTGAGATAAGTTTGGTTAAGACCTAATGAGTTTACCAAGACTTTATTTATATGTTAATGAACATATTAAACCAATTACCAAGGAAAACAAGTTAAAACACAAAATGTGCTTTAAGGAGTCTTAAAGCACATTTTTGAAAAATTGTCTTGTAAATGAGTTTTAGGTGGCTAAATGTCCATCATTACTCTTTAATTAACATGTGTACTACTTAGTATCACATTAGGAAGTCTAAATCAATGGGAAATCAAAAATTTCACAATTATGTGCCTTGTTTTGTGAATAGTAACTAAATTAAGCAAGTTTATAACATAAGTCAATATAAGTGAGTTAATTGGTCAACAAAGACTAAAATACCCCTTATTACATAATGGGGGCCGGTATTTATAAGGGTCAGTCATCCCCTTACTAGCTTAATAAGATAAGTAAAGAAATAAAGCAAGTTACTATTTACTTTTACTTAAATATCTAAAACTAACTAAGTCATCTTCATTCTCTTCTTTCCTTCTTCATTTCCCACGTCTCCAACCTCTCTTCTTCCTCCATTCATGGTTTTGCTACAGCTCACACACCATTCTCCATCTTCAATCTCTTATATCTCCTAGCTCCATTAACCAAATCAAATTCCAAGACCACCATTCTCTTAGTCTTGCCAAGCTCTTCAATTCCATCTTCTCAAAATTCCAAGAGCTCCATTTTGATGCCAAGAGGAATCTCCGTGGGAGGAGCTTGAGCTCATCTTTTTACATCTTATTGTTCTTCTTTGCTTCAAGGTAAGGAAACTCAAAGAAAAACTTCATTTCCTCTTGTTTTGTTATGTAACACCCCAACCGCTAATCCTATGCTTACCGTCCAATCATCCCATAATCTAGAGTTACTTGCAGCGGAAATACTACTTACTACGGCGGGTGATACAACGCCGCTAACCGCCCATACGGCTAGCTAGGCTATGCTACTTACAGTAACGGTCTGATGAACATAATATACCGAGCTACTAAGACAATGCTTACCATTACCGAAACATAACATACTTACAATTCTTGGATCACCGAGTATTTAAAGTATTGAATTACATCCTTCACCAAACTTCCCAAAAGAATGAGTTTACCAACTACTCATCTATACCAATTAGAATCTCTTCACAGTATCCCAAAAAGGTGTACCCCATGGTACACCGGCTAATCAAAAGCTATAGCCATGTACTACTCAGTACACCAATCATAATTCATTGTTTACAATCCAAAAAGAAAGACAAGGAAATTAAACTTCAACTCTCCTAGTCTTCATCCTTCACGAGTACCTGCGTGTAGTAAAAATGGTGCCCCAAGGAGCTCAGCAAACGCTGCGTATAAACTCCGCATATACCGCGTGCTAGCTAGGGCACGCCGACTATTTGACGTCCACTAAACATGCTGTACATTTATTCATACATACATGCTTTGCATACAACATACATTCGTTCACAATACATCATTCATTCCAAGGCAACAATACAATAATGCTCACAATACTTACCTTCACAAGGTTAGCCAAATTACACATCCGGGTTAATCGGAATGCTATTTACTCTTTTACTCATTTCACTTACTTTCTCTTACATACACTTACTTACACTTACTTACTTTCAATTACTTTACTTACTCATTCTTACTTACTTACTTATACTCAAGTTAAGTCGCGGGACCTCCGGCCCTGGGGACTACTCCGTCCCACCTCTGGGATTTACTTGGCTCACCAATCCGGGATGCTACCCACTTAAGGGATTTAGGCCGCGGACCAGTTTAAGAGTCAGGAATCGGATCCAACATCTTGTGTCTCCTCATCCTCACGTGTGGCCGAAACTATATCAGACTTCTACTCATTCCAATTTAATTACCAATTTAAGTTAGGATGGTTAGCTTGTTAGGAATAAGTTAGAAGTCCATTCACACAAATAATCGGTCACGATGCAATACAACATACATACACACATTCATTATCATCCATACATTTCATGAATTATACAAACTAAGATTTAAGAAAATATCCACAACATACAGCACTACATATTCACAAGTATGCATAGTAACTCCGATTCGTGCATTTATCTTATTTGGTGATCAATTAGCACACAACACACAAATCAGAGTAACCAAGATAGCATACGGGGCATGAGGAATTCATACTGTTCACCGTCGTACGTGTTTCCAAACGTTCTCCCGGTGTCACAAATCAAATCCTATTTTATACATATACAATTAAATGATTATTATAGCCATCATTAACTTAACTCATTACTCTTACGTTTACTAATCCATACTTACTAAGTCCTTGCATTCTTAACACTTATATTTCATTTACTCATTTTTCATTACTTATCCATGGTTTACTTACCTATATATATATACATATGTGTAGGAGGGTATACATATATATATATATACATACCAGTTATAAGCTTACAGTTTTTTTTTGTAAGTATTGGGCCGTCCGACCCACCGTCCGACCCAAGCCGTGGGTCGGACCATTCCAGTAGAGTTCATCCTCTAAATCCACCCTGTCCGACCCAGCACTATTCAGTCCGACCCATACCCTCTGGGTCGGACCGTTCCAGAAGGTTTCGGTCCCGTGTCCCTGCTCCGTCCGACCCACTGTCCGACCCATACTCTGGGTCGGACGAAGTCAGAAATTTTTTTTTTTTTTTTTGGTTTCCCACCGGTTCAACACATTGGGCTACATCCGGTTCGGGGATCGGCACTGGGTAGCCTAAGCAAGGTCAGTCCCCTCCCAATGGACGTTGTGGGGGATCGAACCGTGGTTCTCCCTACCAAGTGCAGCCCCAAACACCACTGCACCAACGCCTCATTGGTACGAAGTCAGAAACTTTGATCCTTTTTTTTGCCTGTCCGACCCACGTCCGATCCACGGTCCTGGGTCGGACCATTACAGAAAGATTTATTATCGATGCTTATCTCCCGTCCGACCCACTGTCTGACCCACCGTCTGGGTCAGACGAAGTCAGAACATTGCTACAGATTTTATTTTTCTTTCCCAATTTCACCCATTGCTTCCCCAATCTTCCTACATACATCCTAACATGTTTTAGTACAATTTAAACACTCTAAATCATGCTAATTCATTTCCTAATTCATTACACAATTCTATACTAACTTATACATACAATTCTCTAAGTTTCTATTCAACACTTGCATTGTTTTCCTCTTTAATGTATTTTGCTACAGATTTTTGCTCTATCACTCTCCATCAATGGCTCCCTCTCCTAATGTCATTTCTAGCACCTCTAATGCCTTCACTACATGAACTATCTCTCCTAATACACCCTCTATCTTCTCTATTAAAAATCTGTTACAACCTATGCCATTCACCTAGTTTCTAATCTCTTAAGTCCACTAGTTTCTAAGTAAATTTTGCCATAGTCTCCCCTATATTTTTATGCTCTCACCACATTGTTTCACTCACATCTTATTACCCAGTTCACCTGTTTTCAATAGCACCAATATACAAGGCTCCCATACACAATTACCAACACTAAAACACTCTTAAAATTCCTGCACTCAACATTTAATTCTCAATCTGTTTGTAACAGTTTTCAAAATGTCTTTAAAGGTTTTAAAAGCTTATTTCCTCCTACACATTACACTACTACTATACTAACATTTTACAATACCCATTTTCATTTCTAAAAATCTGTTACATAACCATTTACAAAGCTATACCAAGATGAGCTTAATTACCTTGTTTCCTTCTTCTAGATTCTCTTTCTCCTTCTCTCTTGCTTCCTCCTTCTTCCTTCTCTCTCTCTACCGGTTATGGTACTTCAACAAGTCTAACATTATAACCCATACATACACACCATTTTAATACTAAAACTAACCCTAAACATTGTTCAAGCTTTAATGTAAATTTCTAGGGTTTAGAGATATATTACCTTCCAAGAGTTTATGAAATACTTGGAGCAGCTCAAGAATGATCTTTCCACTCTTTCAAAAATGCCAAAATCGGCTGGGCACAAGAGGAGCAAGCAAAGGTTTAGTTTGCAAATTCGTTTTGCCCACAAGGGTTAGAAAAAGATGGAGTTTTGAGAATATTTTTACCTTAAAAGAACAAGGAGAATGAGGTGGTTCTAGTGGTGGTCTTGAAGCTCCAAATGCTCCATACCCATGGAGATGAAAGTTGTTGTTTTCGATTTTTGAAAAGATAGGAATGTAGCTCTTGGTGAGAGGATTCCAATGGTGTAGTTTTTGTAATTTTTGGAAGAGGTTTGAGGGAGTTTCAAGAGGAAAGAAGATGGAGTTTGTGAGTGTTTTCTTATTTCTCCATTGGTGTCGGTTTGGAGAAGGAAGAATTCAGAGAGGAGGGTGGAGAAGTGCTGTACGAGAGAGGAGGGAGTGTGGGGGTAGGAGAGAGAGAATGTGAGAGTGTGGGGTAATAAAGTAAGGTGGGGGTTTACTTTATTGTTTTTGTTTGTTTGTAAATAAGAAGGGAGTTAGTGAGTGTGTGAGAGAGGGGGAATAAGGGGGGCCGGCTGGCACCACACACACACACACAATTTTTACTTTTTTATTTTAAAAGTGGACACATAAGTTTGGTCTATTTATGTTTCTACCCGATAACTTCCCGTTTTTGACAGTTTTTATTAATTCCTCGTTTTTCTTGATTTTATTGGTTCTAAAGCTTCCCTAATATTTACTAATGACTATTTAGTTGACCAAAATTGTTATGAGTCTATTTGACCCGCTCAAAGACACGTTTTCCCGGTTATCTCGAAAAACGCGCTTTAAGGTTCGTTAGTGATTTTAATCCGTTTTAAGGATCCGTTTTCTTCGGGATTTATTCCCTCATGATTATTTATACTTAATTAAGCTTCTAAATTATTCGTTAGCCTAATTAATCACTATTTTTAATTACGGGGTATTTCAATCTACCCCCCTGAAGAAACTTTGCCCTCAAAGTTGCTCAAGGTGAATAGTTTAAATAATTCTACTCATTAGGCAAACCAATTGCCATAATGCATCTTACTACACCTATGAGGTGTTTACTTCATTCCACATTGCAAGCATACACAGTTCAAGCATCATACGCAATTCACATACACAATACATCATTTCCCATTCATACCATTCCACAATACAACATAGCAATTCACAATACACATTACACAAACATCATCCATCATACATACACATCCACATTACACATACACACACATACACTCCGCACTACATGTGCTATCAAACCTACTACAATACCTACACACTATGCAATGCTTACCCCGAAGCAATGCAAAAGCAAAAGGGCTCTACCCCCTTAAAAGGGGTACGACCCGTACCTGTATTGCTAAATGCTAGACTCTCTAGTCTATGAATAACTGTGGGTACTTAGCCTTCATGGCATCTTCCAACTCCCATGTCGCTTCTTCGACATCATGGTTTGACCATAGGACCTTCACCATTCGTATAGACTTGTGGCGAGTGTCTCTGGTCTTCCTATCAAGGATTCTTACCGGGGTTTCAACATATCTCATGGTTGGCTCAATGGACAGTCTCTCGGGCTCTAGCACATGAGAAGGATCAGCAATGTACTTCTTGAGTTGTGACACATGAAATACATCATGGACACGTCCCAAGTCCTCAGGTAATGCTAACGGATCGAACTCTTTCGGTAATAGTGTATGGCCCTACAAACTTTAAGCTAAGCTTGCGCTTCTGACCAAAATGGAATACGCCCTTCATAGGTGAAACGCGCAAGAACACTTGGTCGCCCACGGCGAACTCAAGGTTACTCGTCCCACATCCTCCATCCGCATAGGATTTCTGTCTATCTTGGGCTGCCTTCATATTAGCTCGAATCTGCTAAACTTCCGCTTGCACTTGCTCAAGATACTCCGGTCCTATTATGACCGCTTCACT
Organism: Limonium bicolor; assembly: GCA_023374045.1. NCBI lineage: Eukaryota > Viridiplantae > Streptophyta > Magnoliopsida > Caryophyllales > Plumbaginaceae > Limonium > Limonium bicolor. Next base: position 337,192,114 of record CM041778.1, read on the forward strand.
TGACTCATCCCAACACAAGGGTGTACGGCAAGGTCTACCGTATAGAGCTTGGAATGGCGACATCTTAATCAAGGCGTGATAACTATTATACGAAACTCGATAAGATGAAGCTTATCTAACCAACTCCCCTGAAAGTCCAAGGCGTATGCCCGAAGCATGTCCTCCAGTGTCTGGATGGTCCTTTCTGTCTTACCGTCGGTCTGAGGATGGAAGGCGGTACTCAACTTCATTCTGTACCCAACGCTTCCCTTGTAGCTCTCCAGTATCTCGAAAGAAATCTGGTGTCACGGTCAGATACAATAGTTTTAGGGACTCCGTGATGTCTGATAATCTCCTTGTCGAATAGCTCAGCTAGCTTTACTACCTTCCAGGTGTCCTTCATCGGTATGAATCTGGCAACCTTGGTAAGGCGATCGACTACTACCCAGATCATGTTGAGTCCTCCCCTGGTAGGTGGGAGTCCTACAACAAAATCCATGGAGATATCATGAAATTTCCACTCCGGAACTGGCATAGATTGTACCATTCCGCCCGGTCTACGATGTTCAAATTTTACCTTTTGGCATGTTAAGCACCTCAATACAAATTCTGTCACATCTGATTTCATTCCAGAACACCAGAAGTACCTCTTCATGTCATTGTACATTTTGGAGGCTCCTGGATGGACTGACAATGTGGAACTATGTGACTCTCGCAGGATGCGATCCCTTAGCTCAGCATTGCTTCGGGGGACGCATAGCCTGCCATTCACCCGAATCAAACCATCTTCATGTAGCTTGAAGTCATACTTCTTCTTCTCAAATGTACCATTTTCGATCTTTTGTCTGATTTCGGTTAGGTAAGGGTCGCTCAACTGAGCGTCTCGCACCTCGTCAACCAAGCTAGAAGAAGCGAGTAGCGAATGGAGTGAGTGTGCGCGACGGCTCAGGGCGTCGGCTACAATGTTTGCCTTCCCTTCCTTATACTGCAAGTTGATGTCATAGTCTGAAAGAAACTCCATCCATCTTCTCTATCTCAAGTTCAATTCTTTCTGAGTGAATACATACTGTAAGCTCTTGTGGTCGGAGTAAATGGTGATGCTTACCCCATAGAGATAGTGTCGCCATATCTTCAAAGCGAAGACAATGGCTCCTAACTCTAAGTCATGTGTTGGGTAATTCTCCTCATGCTTTTTCAGCTGGCGGGAGGCATAAGCTACAACCTTGCCATGCTGCATGAGTACGCATCCCATTCCTTTGCCTGATGCATCACAATATACCTCAAATCCCTCTGTGCCCTCTGGAAGAGTAAGGACGGGCGCCGAGGTCAATGAGTCTTTTAGTTTCTAAAATGATAACTCGCACTCGTCTGTCCATACAAATGGTGCATCTTTCTTCATCAATGTAGTTATGGGCTTAGCGACTTTCGAGAAGTCCTTTACAAATCTCCGGTAGTAACCGGCTAGACCAAGAAAGCTCCGAATGTCGATAACAGTCTTAGGTCTAGGCCATGATCGTACAGCTTCAATCTTAGAAGGGTCAACTGAGATACCTGCGCTCGAGATGACATGTCCAAGGAATGATACCTGATCTAGCCAAAACTCGCATTTGGAGAACTTCGCATACAGCTGGTTCTCGCGCAGTGTCTCAAGCACTTTCCTCAAATGAGTTTCATGTTCCTCTGCTGATTTTGAGTATACAAGTATGTCGTCGATGAAAACAACAACTGAAGTGTCCAACTGCTCGCTGAATAAACGATGCATGAGGTCCATAAATTTAGCTGGCACATTTGACAAACCGAATGGCATCACTATGAATTCATAGTGGCCATATCTGGTACGGAATGCCGTTTTCTCGATGTCTTGTTCCTTAATTGCAATTTGATGATACCCCGAACGGAGGTCAATCTTGGAGAAGACTGATGCTCGTTTCAGCTGATCAAATAGGTCGTCGATGCGTGGCAATGGATATTTATTCTTGACTGTGATCGCATTCAGCTCGCGGTAGTCAATACAAAGTCGGAGGCTACCGTCCTTCTTCTTCACAAAGAGGACCGGTGCTCCCCAGGGTGATACGCTCGGGCGTATAAACCCTTTGTCGAGAAGGTCTCGTAACTGCTCCTTCAGTTCTATCATTTCAGCAGGTGCCATGCGGTACGGTGCCCTAGCAATAGGACCGGTATCTAGCAAAAGATCAATTTCGAATTCCACTGCTCTCGGTGGTGGCATGCCGGGTAGCTCCTTAGGGAATACATCGGGAAATTCGGATACGATCGGTACGTCATCACTGAACTCTGGATCTCTTTCCAGGTCTTGCACATAACATAAGTACACCTCTTGGCCCTTTCTGAGCTCCCGGTACATAGCCATAGCAGATATGAGTGGGATCGAAGGCTCTCTCGGTCTCTGGCGGTAAGATACAGTAACCCCAGAAGGACTCTTGAGCAGCAAACGATGCTCGGCGCAGAGGATTCTACCCTTGTGCCGCTCCAACCAATTCATTCCGATGATTAAGTCGAATCCCAACCCATTGAATTCGATGAAGGAAATGGGAAACGCTTCGTTTTTGATTTCGATGGTGGCTGATTGATAGTATTTGGTGCACTTTACTCGCTCCTTCGATGGGAGAGTAACCATGAAGTTCGGTAGCTCATCCACATCTAGCTTCAACCTCTTCACAAAGGATGGTGATACGAAAGTGTGAGAGGCGCCGGAGTCGAATAACACATTGGCATCAATGTCGTTCACTGGGAAGGTTCCCGTTAAGATGGTGCCGCTTCTGCCGGCTTGTGCTTCGGTGAGGATGCTCAGGATACCTTCGGTACCGAGTCCATAACCTATTGAATTCACAATTGGATAAGTATTGATGGTGGACACAAGTGGAATTAAATCAACACTGCTCTTTATTGATAAACCGACCATCATACATACCGTGTCTCTAATACACGTTACTAATACATTACATGATACTATGGATTTAATACTTCCTAAAGGTAAGGTTCGGGCGTCCTGGTTTCATGTGTGTGGCATTAATTATTGCCGGCGGTGCCGTATTCAACTTGATCTTGTTGATCCCGTGATACAGCATCCTAGAGTTTCCACCCATGATTAGGACATCTCCTGATCTCAGTACCAGTTTCTGTGCGAGGTCCACACGCTTCTGCTCGCTATACATAAATACGGCGTCATCACCAATGGACCAAGACACTACGGGCACTCCTTGTTCAAGAGATTCCGCTGTCTCATCCTTGTCTTGGTGTAACCCAAGTTGTCCGTCTTTCTCATAGAAGTTGACGATACAGAGGTCCGCTTCAAGTGCGGGGATCGGATCTTGTTCGCATTGTTGTGCAAGTTCTACTGCTTGTGTGACAAGTGTTTGAAACTCTGGAGGTATTGTCGGTGGCGTCGCTCCATCTTGTGTTCGTGTCTCCTGGTATGTCTTGGTATAAGGATTCCAGTCCTTTCCCAAGCACATCATTTTTAATTTCATCTTCGCTCCACCGGGGAATTCGGGTGTATAAAATCCACCTTGACCCGTTCCTAGCTCGTTGCATCGCCGAATGATTGAGATTTGCGCTTCGGGTGTTAGGTATTCCCTTAATAAGGTCATACCTGGTCGGATGACCTGACACTGTTCGTTGGTGTAGTAGTGGTTGGTGATGTCGATCTCTTCTTGATTCAGGTTTACCGGTATCGGATAACAGATACTAAAGCTTCCTATGGTTACAAATTTCGTCTACGGTGAGTACTAGTTTCAGCTACTTCATTTCATGCTTAATACATACTTCATTTTATTTACTCATGCATTCATTCAAACAATTACTCTACTACTTAGACATGCTACTTCAAGGATTCAAGGTTTAGATTGTTACCTGGGCCGGATTTAGAACCGGACCCATCACGGTCAATCACATGAAGGACAGGCTACCTCTGAGGTGCACCCCTCGGAGGTCCCCGAGATCCCTGTCCCTGTGGTGCCTGCTGGACTGGTGCATCACCAGATGCAACCTCCTTGCCTTCCCTTTGCTTGTAGCTTTGATAGTTCCCTTTTGGCTTGGCGTTCTCTGGGCATCTGTTAGCTGTGTGACTCACTTTCTGGCAGTTGTAGCATTTGATTTCTCTCCCATAGCAATCCTTGCCGGGATGGTCTAGGTTGCACTTCCTGCACACATAGGGGGCGCATCGGAGAAGGTTTGGTGACACCGGAGCCAGAACCTAAGGTTTAGAGGGTTAGCACATGTGTGCGTGGATATACTAGATATGATACTGATACGAATACGAGTTAGAAATAGAAGTTTACCCTTAGGTGGGTATGATCTCAGTGGCTTTGCTGCCACCGGTGCAGATGAACCGAGTTGAAGAAGTTCAACCGGTTTGCCCTGCTCAGCATGGGCACTACTTTCACTTGGGAATTTCTTTTGGGATTGCTGAAAGAAATTTCCCTTCTTCTTTTTCCAGCATTTACCCTGGTTCTGCTCCTCGCCATTGGTTTTCTTGTTGTTGGCCTTGCACTTCAGCGCGGTTTCTTCATCCCTTAGTTGGCAAGTGATTTCAACGCGAGAAGCCGCGTGATAACACTCCTGAAGTTTCAGGTATTAGCCAGGATTCTCATTTAAGAAGGATAAGGAAAGACTCAAGAATTCAAGGAATTTAAGGAATTCAAGGAATTGAAATGATACTAAGGGTTAACCGATATTTACCTGAAGGGAGGTAAATCGTGTGTAGCCCATACCGTACCGAAGGCGATGGCTCAGACCGCCATAGAAGCGATCGACCAACACCTGGCCGGTGTATCCTTGATCAGGGAGAAGACGGAGGATAGAAGTGAAAGTGCGGTAGTACTCATCCACAGACATCTTGTCTGTCATTTTCAAGGCGTCCAACTCTAGCCTTTTCTTTGTCTTTACGTGCTCGGGGTAGTATTTGGAACGGAGGATAGCAGCAAAGGACTCCCAATCAAAGGTGGGGTCGCTGATATACTCGTGTTTGACTAGTTTCCACCAGTCCATAGCGGCATCCTTGAGGTAGTAAGCAGCTACTCTCACTCGAACTCCAGCAGGAGCTTCGAGGGTCTCAAAAGCAGTCTCCATTTCGGAGATGTAGGCTGCTAGCTTTGCAGGATCGCTCTCGCCTCTAAAGCAGGGAGACGGAGATCTGCGATAGCTTTTACCCATTTTACTTCTCTGGGTGGCGGGGGAGGGATTGGCCCCGCTTGAGTTTGATGGTTCTGCTGGTTTTGTTGCATTGCTTGGATTACTTGAGGTAGCATCTGTGCTACCGTGGCAGCGACGATTTCAGCTATCGTCTGCGTGCCGGGTCCGTCATTGGTCCCTCTGCGACCTGGACCTCTTCCTGACATCTGAACATTTAGCAGTTACATTAGGCTCCGCAAGATATGACTCAAAGGTCTTGGAATTTAAACAAGGTATCGTTCCTAAGAACGTCAAGGGTATCCGTTGTTAACAACGGTAGTTCCTAGTTAGGTTTCTAAGTATTCGTCTTAAGACGGTTGAAATCCTAACTCGGTAATCCCCTATGCTCGGTACTATGGACATTAGAGCGTAACTACGCTCTGATACCACTTTTTGTAACACCCCAACCGCTAATCCTATGCTTACCGTCCAATCATCCCATAATCCAGAGTTACTTGCAGCGGAAATACTACTTATGCGGCGGGTGATACAACGCCGCTAACCGCCCATACGGTAGCTAGGCTATGCTACTTACAGTAACGGTCTGATGAACATAATATACCGAGCTACTAAGACAATGCTTACCATTACCGAAACATAACATACATACAATTCTTGGATCACCGAGTATTTAAAGTATTGAATTACATCCTTCACCAAACTTCCCAAAAGAATGAGTTTACCAACTACTCATCTATACCAATTAGAATCTCTTCATAGTATCCCAAAAAGGTGTACCCCATGGTACACCGGCTAATCAAAGCTAGCCATGTACTACTCAATACACCAATCATAATTCATTGTTTAAAATCCAAAAGAAAGACAAGGAAATTAAACTTCAACTCTCCTAGTCTTCATCCTTCACGAGTACCTGCGTGTAGTAAAAATGGTGCCCCAAGGGGCTCAGCAAACGCTGCGTATAAACTCCGCATATACCGCGTGCTAGCTAGGGCACGCCGACTATTTGACGTCCACTAAACATGTTGTTCATTTATTCATACATTCATGCTTTGCATACAACATACATTCGTTCACAATACATCATTCATTCCAAGGCAACAATACAATAATGCTCACAATACTTACCTTCACAAGGTTAGCCAAATTACGCATCCGGGTTAATCGGAATGCTATTTACTCTTTTACTCATTTCACTTACTTTCTCTTACTTACACTTACTTACTTTCAATTACTTTACTTACTCATTCTTACTTACTTACTTATACTCAAGTTATGTGTCGGGACCTCCGGCCCTGGGGACTCTCCGTCCCACCTCTGGGATTTACTTGACTCACCAATCCGGGATGCTACCCACTTAAGGGATTTGGGCCACGGTCCAGTTTAAGAGTCAGGAATCGGATCCAACCTCTTGTGTCTCCTCATCCTCACGCGTGGCCGAAACTATATCGGACTTCTACTCATTCAAATTTAATTACCAATTTAAGTTAGGATGGTTAGCTTGTTAGGAATAAGTTAGAAGTCCATTCACACAAATAATCGGTCACGATGCAATACAACATACATACACATTCATTATCATCCACATTTCATGAATTATACAAACTAAGATTTAAGAAAATATCCACAACATACAGCAATACATATTCACAAGTATGCATATAACTCCGATTCGTGCATTTATCTTATTTGGTGATCAATTAGCACACAACACACAAATCAGAGTAACCAAGAGCATACGGGGCATGAGGAATTCATACCGTTCACCGTCGTACGTGTTTCCAAACGTTCTCCTGGTGTCACAAATCAAATCCTATTTTATACATATACAATTAAATGATTATTATAGCCATCATTAACTTAACTCATTACTCTTACGTTTACTAATCCATACTTACTAAGTCCTTGCATTCTTAACACTTATATTTCATTTACTCATTTTTCATTACTTATCCATGGTTTACTTACCTATATATAATTACGTGTAGGAGGTACACATATATATACATACCAGTTATAAGCTTACAGTTTTTTTTTGTAAATATTGGGCCGTCCGACCCACCGTCCGACCCAAGCCCTGGGTCGGACCATTCCAGTAGAGTTCATCCTCTGAATCCACCCTGTCCGACCCAGCACTATTCCGTCCGACCCATACCCTCTGGGTCTGACCGTTCAAGAAGGTTTCGGTCCCGTGTCCCTGCTCCGTCCGCCCTGTCCGACCCATACTCTGGGTCGGACGAAGTCAGAAACTTTGATCCTTTTTTTTGCCTGTCCGACCCACGTCCGATCCACGGTCCTAGGTCGGACCATTACAGAAAGATTTATTATCGATGCTTATCTCCCGTCCGACCCACCGTCTGGGTCGGACGAAGTCAGAACATTGCTACAGATTTTATTTTTCTTTCCCAATTTCACCCATTGCTTCCCCAATCTTCCTACATACATCCTAACATGTTTTTAGTACAATATAAACACTCTAAATCATGCTAATTCATTTCCTAATTCATTACACAATTCTATACTAACTTATACACACAATTCTCTAAGTTTCTATTCAACACTTGCATTGTTTCCTCTTTAATGTATTTTGCTACAGATTTTTACTCTATCACTCTCCATCATGGCTCCCTCTCCTAATGTCATTTCTAGCACCTCTAATGCCTTACAACTACATTAACTATCTCTCCTAATACACCCCTATCTTTCTCTATTAAAATCTGTTACAACCTATGCCATTCACCTAGTTTCTAATCTCTTATGTCCACTAGTTTCTAAGTAAATTTTGCCATAGTCTCCCCTATATTTTTATGCTCTCACCACATTGTTTCACTCACATCTTATTACCCAATTCACCTGTTTTCAATAGCACCAATATACAAGGCTCCCATACACAATTACCAACACTAAAACACTCTTTAAATTCCTGCACTCAACATTCAATTCTCAGTCTGTTTGTAACAGTTTTTTAAAATGTCTTTAAAGGTTTTAAAAGCTTATTTCCTCCTACACATTACACTACTACTATACTAACATTTTACAATACCTATTTTCATTTCTAAAAATCTGTTACATAACCATTTACAAAGCTATACCAAGATGAGCTTAATTACCTTGTTTCCTTCTTCTAGATTCTCTTTCTCCTTCTCTCTTGCTTCCTCCTTCTTCCTTCTCTCTCTACCGGTTATGGTACTTCAACAAGTCTAACATTATAACCCATACATACACACCATTTCAATACTAAAACTAACCCTAAACATTGTTCAAGCTTTAATGTAAATTTCTAGGGTTTAGAGATATATGACCTTCCAAGAGTTTATGAAATACTTGGAGCAGCTCAAGAATGATCTTTCCACTCTTTCAAAAATGCCAAAATCGGCTGGGCACAAGAGGAGCAAGCAAAGGTTTAGTTTGCAAATTCGTTTTGCCCACAAGTGTTAGAAAAAGATGGAGTTTTGAGAATATTTTTACCTTAAAAGAACAAGGAGAATGAGGTGGTTCTAGTGGTGGTCTTGAAGCTCCAAATGCTCCATACTCATGGAGATGAAAGTTGTTGTTTTCGATTTTTGAAAAGATAGGAATGTAGCTCTTGGTGAGAGGATTCCAATGGTGTAGTTATTGTAATTTTTGGAAGAGGTTTGAGGGAGTTTCAAGAGGAAAGAAGATGGAGTTGTGAGTGTTTTTCTTATTTCTCCATTGGTGTCGGTTTGGAGAAGGAAGAATTCAGAGAGAGGGTGGAGAAGTGCTATACGAGAGAGGAGGGAATGTGGGGGTAGGAGAGAGAATGTGAGAGTGTGGGGTAATAAAGTAAGGTGGGGGTTTACTTTATTGTTTTTTTTGTTGTTTAAATAAGAAGGGAGTTAGTGAGTGTGTGAGAGAGGGGAATAAGGGGGGCCGGCTGGCACCACACACACACACACAATTTTTACTTTTTATTTTAAAGTGGACACATAAGTTTGGTCTATTATGTTTCTACCCCAAACTTCCCGTTTTTGACAGTTTTTACTAATTCCTCGTTTTTCTTGATTTTATTGGTTCTAAAGCTTCACTAATATTTATTAATGACTATTTAGTTGACCAAAATTGTTACGAGTCTATTTGACCCGCTCAAAGACACGTTTTCCCGGTTATCTCAAAAAACGCGCTTTAAGGTTCGTTAGTGATTTTAATCCGTTTTAAGGATCCGTTTTCTTCGGGATTTATTCCCTCATGATTATTTATACTTAATTAAGATTCTAAATTATTCGTTAGCCTAATTAATCACTATTTTTAATTACGGGGTATTTCATGTTAGGTAACCGAAAATCACCATTGTTGGTGTTCTTTATCTTGCCTTGTTCTAGCTTCATTTCAAACTTCAAAGGGCTTGGTGGAGTCTTCTCTTGCTACTTATTCAAACTCTCCTTCATCTCCAAGGTAAACAATCACCTTAATGTTTTAAGACAATTATAACCTAGGGTTCAATAATGAGTTAAGCTTGGAGCTTGAATGCTCATTACCTTACTTGTGTGTTGATTAGAAGTTGACAAGCAATAAAGGTCCTAGCCGATTTTAATCAAGGAAACAAGAAAGAAGTTTGAGAGGAAAAGAGGTAAATGTGCTAACCTAATGTATTTTGATGCATTAGGAAAAATGAGCTTGAGTTGTTTATTAAAACTACTTAAAGAGCCAATGGTGAATGAGTTAGTGAAAGCTCTCAAAGAGATTATTAAGGGCATATTGTTATGTTGAGTGTATTTGCAGGTCAAAGGCAAATATAATGTGGGAAATTCAGTGTTTATGGTTTATGCAATTTAAGGGCGTAAGAACCATGTTATTTAAGGGCCTAAGTGCCAAGCAATTTAAATTATGCACTATATTGTGATGTAGTGTACTTGGGTGAACTTTTGTGTATAAGAATGTTCTTGATGGATTTAAGTGTTCTTTGGTGGTTAATGGTGAAAACTATGTGTTTTTGTGTAACAAGATGTTAGTAGAACCCATGTCAAAAATTAGGTAATGTATAAGAGGTTCTAAGTGTTTTAATAAGCTTTGATAAACTAGGAAGTGTTAGGAATGAATAAGTGTTTTACTAGAGAAGAAAACATGTATTAAGATGTGCTAGAATGCAAAAAGGACTTAGGCAATATCTTGGAGGATTTAGAATGCAAATGAGTGTTTTAGGATAGTTGTTGTCATAGGTGAGAAACACCATTTAGAAACCTAGGAAGAAATGTTATAAGTGTTGGTAAGTTTGTAAGAAATTGAGTAACAAGTTGGACAAGGAACTAGGTGAGTTTAAGATGATGTGTTGGCATTAGAATATACCTAAGATCATTTGGGAAGTTTATACATATAATGGATGTGGAGAACCATTGCAACAAGACTTAGAAAATGTTGAAATGCAAAATCTGTAGCAGTGGTCCGGGACTTAGGTCTTGGGTAATGTCTCGGACCATGAATTAAAACAGGCCGAGAGTTCATAAGCCATTTTGGTCCGGGACTTAGGTCTTGTACAAAGACCCAGACCACCCCTTGTTTTACCCCCGAGAGAATTTGCCTACATTGGTCCGGGACCTAGGACCTGTATGAAGTCCCGGACCACCCCATAAAAACAACCCGAGAGTTTTACAGAGACTAGGTCTGGGACCTTAGATGAGGACCAAGTCCCGGACCACTTAAAAAACTTAGTTTAAGGTTAAATAATGATGTCTAATGATGGGGAGTAGTTAGTAATGATGTTATAAGGTTGTTTAAGACATGTTAGGTGTGTTATAAGGACGATTTAAAAGGTGGGAAGTTATAGCAAAGTGTGAAAATAAAATAAACTAGATATGTGAAGTAATAAGTTAACAACGGACTAATACGTTAATTAACCGACGTTACTAAATGTGTATAGGATTCTTCAACGGTGGAAAACAAACGCAGCAGGGACCAAGGTATGGTTTTCTTGCAGTCTGTTGAATACCGGTTTACACCGGCTTGTGTGTTGTTTGTTTCTGTGTGTTTATGACCTTGTAAGACTTAAGTCATGAAATGAGTTTACAGTTGTTCATGTTATTGTGATGGTGAGTTATGCCTCATTACCCTTGTCTGTGTCTAACTAGACCTAAACACTTATTGGTGAATTGACTTGCTAAGTTTCCAATGATGGGTTTTCTAACAAGTGCTAACGGGGGAAGTGAGGAGTTCGGTCTGTTCCGGCCACGCGTGTGAGTATGGGAGTCGATGTCATAACCGGTTCGAATCTCTTTGTATGTTATGGTTGTTTTCCATTTTGGTGTTCAACCTTCCCTTTAGCTTATCCAAGGCTATTTTACTGACTCACGTCGGGCCACAGGGGCATACTATGTTTGTTCGGTGTGCTTGGATCACTATATCCGACGCACCTTTGAGTTAAGTTAACCGTTCATCTAACGGGACGGTAACGAGTTATGTAATGAGCTATAGCATGAGTTTGGCAACAATCTCTAGGCTCTTCAGGTGAACTGACTATGTTTTGGTTCGATTCTCAAAGGGAATCGTACTTGTTATGTTATGTGCTTATGTGTGCTATGCAATATTTCTTGCTATGCTTATTATGATGTATGCTATAAATGAATGACATGTCATCATGACAAATAGTTGCGCGTATCCCGGTAGCCGATGGGCTGCGCGTTAACCATACCAGCCAAGGGTTGCTGACCCCCTTGGGGGCTCCATATTTATTTGCAGGATGAGGATCGAAGAAGCGGAATGGCTTTAGATCTTAGGTTATGAATACTTTTGGATATTTTGGATGTTGAGCCCGGGATGCGCCTGTGCTCCCGTGGCGTTATATTTTGGATTACGTTTACATTACAGTGGCAGTTTCAATGACCGTTTACGGTGATGTTTGTAATTAAATACTCGGTATTGTATATTATGTGTTTATGGTTTTAGTTCTATGCTCGGGAGTCTGATCATCAGACCGGTACACTTGTATTTATTCTGCCTTGTTAGCCACGTGAGTGGTTAACGGCGTGTAACACCCAATCGTTTAGTTATCGTTTAGTTGTTTATTTCCGCTGCGATTTTAGTTATTGTTAAGTGCGTAGTAGGGGTGTTACAAAAAGTGGTATCAAAGCGAAGTATCGCTCTGATAACTAGAATACCGAGCTTAGGAATATACCGAGTTAGGAAATCTAGCTACAGTTATTAAAGTGGACAACTATGGAAAGGTTAACCACTAACTAAGTGTGGAAATACCTTGTTACCGGGAAGACGTTACTACCGTTGGGACCGATAAGTGTGCGAGCATAATGCTAATGAATGCCCATGTAAATTCAGATGTCAGGTAGACCAAGAGGTGGAGCCCGCAGGCGCGGCACTGGTGATATCGGGAACCAGAGAGAGAACACTACGTCACAAGTCATGGCCGACGCTATAGCGGCCGCCGTAGCCCAGATGGTCCCGCCGTTGGTAGCTGCAATACAGCAGGGGCAACAGCCCGAGGTTCAGCCACCACCGCCACCGCCACGAGAGACCAACTGGGTTAAGGCGTTGGCTGATTTGAGACCATCGTCGTTTACTGGGGAGACCGACCCTAGTAAGTTGGAGGCGTACATCTCCGAGATGGAGACCGCCTACGAGACCTTGAATGTGCCCGAGGAGGTCAAGGTTCTTGCCGCTTACACTGAAGGGTTCGGCTCAGAGTTGGTGGAAGTTAGTACGGGAGGGCAGAGTTGCTGACCCTACCTTTCAGTGGAGGGAGTACACGGCTCTACTGCGAGCCAAGTACTATTCGTTACACATGCAAGAGGCCAAGCACCTAGAGTTGGACAATCTGAGACAAGGGGATAAGATGATGGTAGATGAGTACTACTCCGCCTTCATCGGACTTATCCACCTATTACCAGATTTGGGTTACTCAGACCGGATACTAGTGAACCGTTTCTACAATGGACTGAGCTACCGCCTACGCTATGGTATGGGGCCAACCGGATATATGATAGAGAAATATGTGACTACTTCTACCACATAGGCAGTGTACCTATCGTTTTGCGGGTATAGTGATTAAATGGGGTTGTCGATCTCAAGGACCTCGTATAATTAATTGACAAATATTTGATTAACTGGGAAATTAAGTTAAACTAAAGAAAACAGGAAATATCACTTTTTCGGTTTTGATTGATTGATTAAAAAGAAACTAAACTACAAGGAAAAATAAAACAACTTAAATAAACACAGAGGGATTTAAAGAGTGATGAATGTGATAAATAGAAAAGCGCACCCCGGGTTGTTTGCTTACCTATTCCTTTATATCTGTTACTAAATCCTTTCTTTAATTTTACTGCAATAACTCAGAAACTTTAATTAATTCATTAACGACTAAGTATAATGAATCCTAACCAATTGTTAGACCTAGCAGCAGGCTAATGCTCTAGACCGGACACAATTAATCGCATAAAGAGCAGTTTCTATTGGAGTCTAATTAACCTATAGGCGGGATCACGCTTCTAGCTGTTAATTAGGTTCAACTTCCTTCGTCTAGTTATTTATCTCAGCTCTCGCATTTTAATAAAATAACTACAAGGGTTGTTTTAACTACCGGCCAAATAATTAAAACACTTGAAGGACAGGAATTGAACTGTTGCAGTTAACAGAATTTATTTGAAGAATAACATAGCAGAATTTAGGAAATAGGTTCGCTTCCCAACCGGGAAGCTAAAATACTTACTCACTCATCGTTACAAAAACAACGATAACAGAAAAGGAATGCATTAAATAAATTAAAGTAAGGGTAAGAGGTAACTCCAGTTTAGAAGTTCACTCCGGGTCCTCGCTTCAACTTCGTCTTGCGTTGCCCCGACTGCTATCTTTATCCTCGTAAAGCTGGTGTGTAACAGGAAAATAAAATCAAAAGTGGGATATGTGTTTACGTGGAAATTTAATGGAGTGGATGGGTGATTATTTTTATGGAGGGAAATGAGTGAATGGAGTACGAGCGTGAGTGAGGGAGTGTGGCTGATGATTGGGACGATCGATTGATAGATGAATGCGTGGGTGAATGGATGGGTGAGTGGATTGATAGCTGAAAGGATTGGGTAGATGGGTGCGTGAATGACTGGATCCATTTTTAGTAAGCAGAGTGTGAGTTTATATAGGCGGAGGATTTCAGAAGCAGACAACGGAGAAGTGACAGGGACAGTGAGCTAGTGAGTAGATGGCGGTGGAGTTGGTGCAGATCCGTGAAGATTGCAGTCAGAGATTTCATCGGGCAGAGCAATTGATTCCAGAGCCAGTCACGCGTGCACAAATTAAGGTGGGCGACCGTCTGCAATTAATGAAGGTAGTCCGACTGCGGCGCCGACTGAAGAACGAAGAAGAAAACTCTGTTTCGGCGTCGAATTCAGTGTTGTCCGCGCCTTAACAGGCGGTTGCCTCTTGTCCCGTCCGCCTGATAAGAGGCGGTCGTCTCTTGTCTCCTGCGCTTGTGTGCTGTCCGCCCGATAAGAGGCGGTCGTCTCTACTGCGCCTCTGTCTCGTGTCCGCGCGTTAACAGGCGGAGCCTCTCTTTCCTCTTGTCCGCTCCATTTGAGGCGGACGCCTCTGCCGCCCTCCTATCCGCCTGATTGTGGGCGGTTGTCTCACAGCGTGGGTATTTATATGTGTATATATACGAGTGTACTCGGCTCCAGATTCTTCGTTATAAGTCCGTTTACTCGCCGTTTGTTGCGTTGGAAAGCTTGTGAAGTAAACTACTTGATTCCAACACTTTTTCCTACATTTAACACATAAAATATATCAATTCATATCAAAACATAAATCTAGGAAAATCGTAAGATAAGTGAGAAATATTACTTAAAACTGCAAATTATAAGGTAATTAAACCCTTAAAAGTCTATATATTTCGCACTTATCAAACTTCCTCACACTTATCTTTTGCTTGTCCTCAAGCAAATAAAGAACAAACTTTCTCTAAGGTTACAGTATCAAACTCCGGGATTCAACAATCGTGGAAGGAAATCAAGCTAAATGGCAATCAAAAGAATAATCCTGCTCTTAGATGTAGGTTTTTGTAAACAGTGAAACAGAAAATTTTTAATAAGAGCATGGATAAGTCAGATTGTAAAAATTGAACATAGATTAGCTTGGAACCTTCCACCAATTTCTTTTCTCTAACCTTTGGATGACAAGGGGTGTGAAGTAACACCTTATTCCGTGATACCTTTCAACACCACATACTCATGATCAAAATATGAAAAATTGCACATCATTCAGAGTTTTGCATGTTATTTTTTTTTTCTCTTCTTGTTTTTCATTGTTTGCACAATTGTTTCATCCCCCAGACTTTTCTCTTCACCCATGTAGCGGCTTTGGGCCTTCTATCCCAGATCACAAGACCTTAGGTAGATGGGTGATAAGGCACCCCAAGGACTTAATAACCGAATGAACGAGGCCTGTTTTGGTTCAGAAAACTTCATTATATGATCAGAGGAGTACCTTGCCTTATCCTTTCCATACCAAACTTTCACTTAGTCCCATGATTGCCAAGCTAAGGTAGCTCAATTTCCACAATCAGCTTATCCACCAGATTTCAGTGAAAATAGATTTAATTTTGAAGAAAGAAATTGATACATACAAACAACGTCAAGCAGAACGATTCTTGAGGTTGTCATCAGGCTCGATTTCAAAAACTTCCACAAAAAATTTTAGCCCGAAAATTCAACATGTATTGGCCTTTAGAGAAGCTTACTATCATAATTAGAGAACAATAAAAATCAAGTGTGGCATTAGGTACTACTGGCATATTTTCAGGGAAAGGTCTAAACTTCCTCACACTTAAGAGGAGCAATGTCCTCATTGTTCATAAAATAATCAAGAAAAGACCTTTCAAAATATGCCAGACTCATGAATCAACAGTTAAAGCTCGAGTGGCTGAACATAAATATTAAAAATAAAGGAACTGAGACTCCCCTGATATCGTGAGATTGAGGAAGGTGCCCTTCCTCACACTTAAAGCATTGGCGGTGGGGTCGATGTTCCTCACACTTGAGTCTAAGCAAGGGTTCAGCTTGGAGTGATTGCAACAAACGGTTTACCTACACACACTGTCAAATACCAAAATAACGCTAGGAAGCGTTGCGTTAATAGCACAGGTATAATTACTCCTTCCTCTTCTTTCTTCTTCTCTTTTTTTTTTTTATATAATATAACAATATATTAGAGAGAAATAGATGCGTAGCTTTAAAACATGAATTTGAAAATTACCCCTGGGTTGCCTCCCAGTCAGCTGCCCTCTTTATAGTCATTGGCTGGACTTTGTGAAGTAGCTAACCTGCAGTTGGATCTTTAAGAGATATTTTATGTAGCAGCTTGATCCAGTGAGTACCCAGAAATTTCTTGACTCTTGACCCATTGACTTTAAATGTTTCCCCCTTTGCATTGGCGAGTTCAATCGCACCGAATGGGGAAATGCTAATAATAGGGTAAGGTCCTGACCAGTATGATTTCAGCTTACCTGGGAAGAATCTGAGCCTGGAGTTGAAAAGTAGGACTTGGTCCCCCACCTTGAGTTCCGATTGGCAATCATCTTGTCATGCCAGCGCTTGGTACGTTCCTTATATATTACAGCATTCTCGTAAGATTCGTTCCTGAGTTCCTCCAACTCTGTCAACTGGAACTTGCGTTTATCACCGGCTTGTTGTAGGTCAAAATTAAGAGCTTTCAAGGCCCAATATGACTTGTATTCTAATTCCACAGGCAAGTGGCATGCCTTCCCAAAAACCAACTTGTAGGGAGACATGCCAATTGGTGTCTTGAAAGCAGTGCGGTAGGCCCAGAGCGCTTCATCTAATCGAAGTGACCAATCCTTTCGAGAAGAGTTCACCGTCTTTTGCAAGATCCACTTGAGCTCTCGGTTCGTCACTTCGGCCTGCCCATTTGTTTGAGGATGGTAGGGTAAGGAAACCTTATGTCGAACCCCATTCTTTAATAGTGCTTCAAACTGGCGGTTACAGAAATGGGAGCCACCGTCACTGATTATGGCTCGAGGAACGCCGAATCGAGTGAAAATATTTTTCTTCAGGAACTTCACAACAATTTTAGCATCATTAGTAGAACAGGCAAGGGCTTCCGCCCATTTTGAAACATAATCAACAGCTACTAAGATGTAAAGATTACCGAAAGAGTTTGGGAAGGGACCCATAAAATCAATACCCCAGACGTCAAATAGCTCAACTTCTAACATGTTATTCAGTGGTAGCTCATTCGACGAGATAGATTACCTTGCCTTTGACACCGATCACATGTCGAAACAAACGCATGACAATCCTTGTGAAGGGTGTTCCAGAAAAAACCTGATTCTAGTATTTTTGCGGCGGTTCGAGTGGCCATGATGTCCACCGGCTTCTCTGGAATGGCAATGGAGGAGAATGTTTCTGACCTCTGACTTCTGGACACATCTCCTAATGATACCATCTGCACAGACTTTAAACAGATAAGGGTCATCCCAAAAATAATGTTTGACAATGGAAAAGAACCTCTTTCTCTGCTGATAAGTCATATCAGCTGGAACGATCTTCCTAACAAGGTAGTTAGCGATATCAGCAAACCATGGATCCTCAACATCTTCAGCTGCAAATGCTGACTCATCGGGGAAGGACTCGTTGATGGGAGTCCCATCATCAGATGCCTCCATTCTGGACAGATGATCAGCTACCACATTTTGTGTTCCCTTTTTGTCCCTGATCTCAATATCAAATTCTTGCAATAGGAGAATCCACCTAATTAACCTGGGTTTGACTCTGCCTTAGCAAACAAATACTTAAGAGCAGAGTGGTCAGTATGCACAATAATTTTCCACCCAGTAAATAAGATCGAAACTTATCTAGAGAAAACTACAGCTAGTAATTCTTTTTCTGTGGTCGCATAATTTTTCTGGGCATCATTTAAAGTTCGACTTGCATAATATACTACCCGAAGAATTTTATCAATCTTCTGACATAACACGGCTCCCACAGCGTAATCACTAGCGTCACACATTATCTCAAAAGGGAGTGACCAATCAGGAGACACAACGACAGGTGCAGAAATTAGCTTTTCTTTTAATAAATTAAAAGCTGTCAGACATTCTTCAGAAAAATGGAACTTAACATCCTTCGCCAGTAGATCACACAGAGGTTTAGAGATTTTGGAAAAATCTTTGATGAATCTTCTATAAAAACCTGCGTGTCCAAGAAAACTACGAATATCTCTAACAGAAGATGGTGGTGGGAGCTTTTCAATTACCTCGACTTTAGCCCGGTCTACCTCAATACCTTTTGAAGAAATTTTGTGGCCCAGGACGATTCCTTCTCGAACCATGAAGTGGCATTTTTCCCAATTTAACACCAGATTGGTTTCTTCACACCTGGACAGCACAAGATCAAGGTTTTCTAGACAGGATTCAAATGTTAGACCATAAACAGAAAAATCGTCCATAAAACCTCAATGCATTTCTCAATATATTCAGCAAAGATGGCCATCATACAACGTTGAAACGTGGCAGGAGCATTACATAATCCAAATGGCATTCTTTTATAACTATAGGTTCCATACGGACAGGTAAAAGTTGTCTTATCCTGATCCTCAGGAGCTATAGGGATCTGAAAATAACCTGAAAAGCCATCCAGAAAGCAGTAGTAGTCATGTCCAGCTAGTCTTTCCAACATTTGATCAATGAAAGGTAATGGAAAATGGTCCTTACGAGTGGCATCATTTAATTTTCTATAATCAATACAAACCCGCCATCCTGTAGTGGGACGCTGGGTAATCAGCTCACCCTTTTCATTAGGAACCACAGTTATTCCTCCTTTCTTTGGTACTACCTGAACTGGACTTACCCATTTACTGTCTGAAATAGGGTAAATAATGCCTGCATCGAGTAGTTTGATTACCTCTTTCTTAACTACCTCTTTTAGGACTGGGTTAAGACGTCGCTGAGGCTGAGCCAATGGTCGGTAGTTATCTTCCATATAGATTCGGTGAGAACACAACTGAGGGCTGATTCCCTTAATATCTGCTATAGACCAACCAATAGCTGATGTGTGATTGCGCAACACCTCCAGTAGTTGCTTCTCTTGAGTTCCTGTCAAGTCAGAAGAGATTATAACAGGTAATTCCGATGGTTCATTAAGAAAAGAATATTTCAAATGAGAGGGAAGAGGTTTCATCTCCACTGTAGGAGGTTTTTCAATAGATGGTCTTGGCCGGTCAGCACTTCGCTCGACTTTCTCAAATTGCTGCTGGTACTTGTGGAAGTGTGGCCGCCTTTTGTTTAACTCCTCAGCCATGAGGGCCATATCTGGATCCTCATCATCAGCTTCGCAAGATGCCATAAGACATCTTTCCAGGATTTCCTCTTCTTCTTGCTTAAAATAGTTTCCTGCACTAAAGAGTCAATAACATCTATGCAAAGCAGGATTGAACAGCGGCAGGACGCTTCATGTTGCGTGTCATGTCGAAAACAACCTGCTCATCATGAAATCTTAGAATAATCTTCCCTCCTTCCACATCAATGAGAGTGCGGGCAGTTCTCATAAACGGTCTGCCCAAAATTAGTGGTACATCTGTATCTTCCTCCATATCAATGATGATAAAATCAGCAGGGAAAATAAATTTATCAATAGAAACTACCAGTCCTCAACTTTTCCTTTAGGATAGATTATGGAACGGTCTGCTAGTTGTAACTGAACAGATGTGGGAGCACATTGACCTACACCTAATTTCTTGAAAATAGATAAAGGCATCAAATTAATACTTGCTCCTAAATCACATAAACCGTTACCACAATCACCTTCTCGATAGCGCATGGAATGATGGGAAGACCCGGATCTCCTAACTTGGGTGGCAGCTTCTTCAGGAGAACTGCAGATACTCTTTCTGTCAATTTGACCTGTGTCAGACTCTAGCAAAGAACGCCTGTTAGACAAAATATCCTTCATAAATTTAGCATACATAGGCATTTGAGACAAAGCATCAGAAAAAGGGATATTAATAGTTAATTTCTTAAAGATATTAAGAAATTTCCCATATTGCTCGTCCATGTTCTTTTTCTTTAGTCTGTTAGGGAATGGAATAGGAGGATTATAAGAGAGTTGAGAAGGTTTAATAGTGAGAGATTCAGGAGACTCCTTCTCCTTGGGATTTGTTGTTTCCTCCACTTCAGGTTGAGATTCAGCTGGCTTATTAAAATCTTCTTCAACTTCTGGAACATCAGAAACTAGTTCCTTGCCGCTTCTCAGAGTTACTGCTTTTGCATGCTCCCTTGGGTTAGGGTCAGGCTGACTGGGAAGTGACCCGTCGGTCGCTGTGCCAGCTGTTGTGAAATTTGACTCATTTGCCTCTCTAGGCTCAGGTTGATAGAAGCTTGATCAGCGTTTTTAGCGGCTTGTTCAGAAAGTTTAGCTTCTATTTCGGCAATCCTGGAGTTTGTAGTTTGGCCTTGTTTGAGGATTTCTGCCAGCATATTCTCAATTTTACCACTGCCTCCTTGAGAATTTTGGGATTGCTCCTGCTGTCTAAAGTAAGGTGGTCTATTTTGTTGAACCCAAAATTACCTATAGACTGATCATTACCCCCATGGAGGTTGTTGATTGTTCCTCCAATTATTCTGATTGAAATTGTTAGGATAGGGTTACCTGGTCTGTTGTTGATCGATTTTAGCTCTTCGGGGTTACCTGCAAAGCTAGGACCTTCACAGTTGAACGTTTCGTGGGCTCCTCCACAATTCTCACAGCAAGGATTCAGGAAAGGCGAAGAAGTAGCTGCCTTCGCGGTTTGCTGTTGCGTCTGGTTTACAGCTAACTTTTCCACAACTTTAGTAAGAGCTGTTAGTTGAGCGGATAAATGATCCTGTGGGGGAATATTATACATACCTGCTTTTGGCTCACCTCTCCCCTTGTTCTTGCACCACTGTCTGGTACTAGCGGTCATGGTGTCCAAAAGCTCCATCGCTTCATCCCCAGTTCTTGCCATAAAGTTTCCTCCAGATGAGGAACTTAGTACCATCTTGTTTGAATCATTTAATCCCTTAAAGAATGACAGTACTAGTTCTTCGCTACTCATACCATGGTGTGGGCATTGAATCTGCAGCTCCTTGAATCTATCCCAAGAATCATACAGGGACTCACCTGGTTCTTGACAAAAGTTTGTGATTTCAGCGATTTTCCCTTGTCTTTGACGGTGGATAGTACTTCGCCAGGAACTTGTTTGCCAAGTCAGCCCAAGTGTGGATGCTACCCGGTTGCAGACTCCTTAGCCACCTGGACGCTCCGTCTTTCAGAGAATAGGGGAACAGCTGTAGACGAATGCGCTTTCAGGTTCCCCGTCTTGTTGAATGTATTGCAGAAGTCCAGGAATGCAGAGATGTGGTGTGGGGCATCATCTGAGTCAAGTCCGCTGAATTGTCCCTGGTGGTACAACGTGGTGATGAAGCTCGTCTTGAATTGCCAGGCGTCGAGCTCAGTTTGCGTCACTTGAGGGAGGACGATAGCAGAGGATCGTCCTTCTACTGATGGTTGCTGGTACTCCCCCAGAGTTTGTCTGGTCGTCATGGCAAACTGTAGTTGTCGCCTGCTGTGGAGAACTCTTTCGATCTCTGGCTGAAATTCAGCTATAGGTTCTCCTGCAGATCGGTCCGACGCATAAGAGACGAGTTGGTATGAATATGGAAAAACTAGATTAACTATATACGTGGCAAAAATAAAGAGAAAATATCAAACAGAAAATAAAAATAAAAGAATGAAAAATTTAACTTATCCCAATTAAATAATAATTGTCAATTAACCGTGCCGGAGGTCCCCGGCAACGGCGCCAAAAACTTGATGGAGAAATATGTGACTACTTCTACCACATAGGCAGTGTACCTATCGTTTTGCGGGTATAGTGATTAAATGGGGTTGTCGATCTCAGGGACCTCGTATAATTAATTGACAAATATTTGATTAACTGGGAAATTAAGTTAAACTAAAAAAACAGGAAATATCACTTTTTCGGTTTTGATTGATTGATTAAAAAGAAACTAAACTACAAGGAAAAAAAACAACTTAAATAAACACAGAGGGATTTAAAGAGTGATGAATGTGATAAATAGAAAAGCGCACCCCGGGTTGTTTGCTTACCTATTCCTTTTATATCTGTTACTAAATCTTCCTTTAATTTTACTGCAATAACTCAGAAACTTTAATTAATTCATTAACGACTAAGTATAATGAATCCTAACCAATTGTTAGACCTAGCAGCAGGCTAATGCTCTAGACCGGACACAATTAATCGCATAAAGAGCAGTTTCTATTGGAGTCTAATTAACCTATAGGCGGATCAGGCTTCTAGCTGTTAATTAGGTTCAACTTCCTTCGTCTAGTTATTTATCTCAGCTCTCGCATTTTAATAAAATAACTACAAGGGTTTTTAACTACCGGCCAAATAATTAAAACACTTGAAGGACAGGAATTGAACTGTTGCAGTTAATAAATTTATTTGAAGAATACATAACAGAATTTAGGAAATAGGTTCGCTTCCCAACCCGGGAAGCTAAAATACTTACTCATCGTTACAAAACAACGATAACAGAAAAGGAATGCATTAAATAAATTAAAGTAAGGGTAAGAGGTAACTCCAGTTTAGAAGTTCACTCCGGTCCTCGCTTCAACTTCGTCTTGCGTTGCCCCGACTGCTATCTTTATCTCGTAAAGCTGGTGCGTAACAGGAAAATAAAATCAAAAGTGGGATATGTGTTTACGTGGAAATTTAATGGAGTGGATGGGTGATTATTTTTTATGGAGGGAAATGAAGTGAATGAGTACGAGCGTGAGTGAGGGAGTGTGGCTGATGATTGGGCGATCGATTGATAGATGAATGCGTGGGTGAATGGATGGGGAGTGGATTGATAGCTGAAAGGATTGGGTAGATGGGTGCGTGAATGACTGGATCCATTTTTAGTAAGCAGAGTGTGAGTTTATATAGGCGGAGGATTTCAGAAGCAGACAACGGAAGAAGTGACAGGGACAGTGAGCTAGTGAGTAGATGGCGGTGGAGTTGGTGCAGATCCGTGAAGATTGCAGTCAGAGATTTCATCGGGCAGAGCAATTGATTCCAGAGCCAGTCACGCGTGCACAAATTAAGGTGGGCGACCGTCTGCAATTAATGAAGGTAGTCCGACTGCGGCGCCGACTGAAGAACGAAGAAGAAAACTCTGTTTCAGCGTCGAATTCAGTGTTGTCCGCGCCTTAACAGGCGGTTGCCTTGTCCCGTCCGCCTGATAAGAGGCGGTCGTCTCTTGTCTCCTGCGCTTGTGTGCTGTCCGCCCGATAAGAGGCGGTCGTCTCTACTGCGCCTCTGTCTAGTGTCCGCGCGTTAACAGGCGGACGCCTCTCTTTCCTCTTGTCCGTCCATTTGAGGCGGATGTGTGAGCCTCGATTTTAAACCCTATCCTATGTTGAATAAAGTTGATTAGGATCTAAACGGGTTTTAGGTCCACTTATAACCTAAGATTAATAACTATGTCACATAACAATAATTATTAAAACCTAAGCTAGCTCACTGGAACCTATTATGAGTCGCCACCTAATTTTGACCTAGATTAAATTAGGAAAGGAGAGTTCGGGTTCGGGGGCTTGATATTCGACTTATTTAGGGTTCAATTACTTTCATTACCCTTCCTAGGTCGTTTTTCCTCTACTCAGTTTATTTACGGCTTACTACAAAGTCGTTTTAACCTAAGTGCGCGCTTCTGTTTTTTTGTGTTTTATCATTTTTGACAGAAAAACAAAGTGAAATTGAAAGCTACCTAAACTAGGGTTTCGGAGGCAGAATTAGGTCAAATTTCATTTCCGTCCGTAGCCACGGACCTAATGTCCGAAACCACGGACCCCAGTTAACCTAAATACACAGAAAGTCGAAATTAAAGGAAAACAAAATTCGCAAGGTCCGGGGCCACGGACAGGATGTCTGTGGGCCCGACATTATTAGAAAAACCTAAATTTGAAATTTTGTTTTTTAAAATCCCGCCGCCGTCCGTGGGTGTCCGTGGTCTCGGACAACGCGTCCGAGGTCCCGGACCATAGGTCCGAGGTCACGGACCACCCACGGACAGGGGTTTTCAGAAGGTTCCCGAGGGTGTTTTGAGCTCAAATTTTATGGGTTGTAGCCTGAAGATTTACAAGACGTTAGTGATTGAAAGTTTTCAATTCGAATTCGAATTAAGCACGAAACTTAGCAAACAAGTTATCTGACAGAGGCTTAAATAAACAGCAATACAGAAGCCTACGAAGGTTAGTTTGAGCCCAAATTTTGAGGCAAGACAGATAATACCGTGGTGAATCAGGGAAGTGGAGTTTCTACCTGTTTTACCTTCGGATTCACAACGTTTCTTCACACCGGGACTCGTCGAGTGCTCCGTTGATGGCAGACCCGAGAGGATTTCGACCCAAGCTTCTGGTTGTTGGTTGTTCTTGCTGTTCTTCACGTTTTAGAGGTGTTTTGTGAGGTTTTGATGATTATTGGTGCTTTGGGGATTGGAAAACGTGTTTAGATGGTGATTTTCGGGTGATTTTCAGTATGATTTGGGTGGCCGGGTGTTGGAAAACGTGAGAGAGAGAGAGGAGGCCGTGTTTTCTGACTCTCTAGGGTTCTTCAGCATGTGAGGTTCTGCTTTTATCCAAAAACCTATCCCCTTATATAGACTTCCTTAAAGATAAGAGAATCTAGTAAAAGTAAGATTTTTCGATATTTTAACTAAGCAAACTTCCCAAAGGAATTTTGCTATGAATTTAACCACATGTCAAGATGGATATTATGAATTTTCTGAGGTGGAAACGAATTTTTTAAATGCTGGAGCATTTTTAAATTGAATTTCTCGTCAGATTCAGTCAGAAATTGCTAGAAAATTATTGGAAATTCGAAAATCAAAATTCCAACGCCATTATGCTTAAAATGTCATCCTCTATCATGGGTTAAATATCAAAGCATTCCGAACTGATTTGGGCACCCTCTGGAGGAGAGAGAAAGCCTATAGGAGAACTCAGAAGCCTTAAAAATTACGAAAACGCCCCTGACAATGACGAAACTGCTCCTCAGGCCCTGGAACACACCGATCGAGCCGGAATCCCTCATTACCCGATCAAATATCCCTCACGACACCAAAACCTTGCAGACCCTAACCAGGGGGGTCAAAATTTTGGGTATAACAGATTGCCCCCCGTCAACTGGACTTTGTAACGAATGTGAAAAGTCTGGTGATGCTTGAGTGGTGCCCCAAATTTTGGACCCACAGAATCCTCCACGTTGTATGAACCGGGTTAACGAGCCCAGCTACTCGGAGGCGCTAACTACCAAAGCTACAAAGCATTGTCGAGCTATTCTAAGGCGCTGACTACCTAAGCTACAAAGCATTGTCGAGCTATTCTAAGGCGTGACTACCTAAGCTACAAGCATTGTCGAGCTATTCTAAGGCGCTGACTACCTAAGCTACAAAGCATTGTCGAGCTATTCTAAGGGCTGACTACCTAAGCTACAAAGCATTGTCGAGCTATTCTAAGGCGCTGACTACCTAAAATGATGAAAATGATGTCAAGCTATTCTAAGGTGCTGACTACCTAAAATACAAAGCATTGTCGAGCTATTCTAAGGCGTGACTACCTAAAATGATGAAAATGATGTCAAGCTATTCTAAGGCGTTGACTACCTGAAATGATGAAAATGATGTCAAGCTATTCTAAGGCGTTGACTACCTGAAATGATGAAAATGATGTCAAGCTATTCTAAGGCATTGACTACCTAAAATGATGGGAATGATGTCAAGCTATTCTAAGGCGTTGACTACCTAGGATGTAAAAACTGGATGGCATGCAAATGCAAGAATGCTGTGAATGCTAATGATGCAAATGATGCTGATGCTGATGATAATGCCGGTGATTTTGATGATGCTCGGATGCTTAAGGGGACCGAAACCCGTTCCAATGCTCCTGGTTGGTATACTATGGGGACTTATTGCCTCTGCCCACCAACTGGGGTGCTGGGATAACTTCTAGATTACCAAGGGGACTTATTGCCACTGCCCACTAGTTGTTTCTCCCAGAAGTTGACATGAAGATGGGGACTTATTGCCTCTGCCCCGCCAACTTAGATCACGCTCTATCTCGCACTGAAGATGATACTAGGTCTCGTACTGGTCTCGCACTGGATGATGACGCTCGGTCTCGCACAGAAGAAGATGAGGGTCTTACACTGAAGATGATACTAGGTCTCGTACTGGTCTCGCACTGGATGATGACGCTCGGTCTCGCACAGAAGAAGATGACGGGTCTCGCACTGAAGATATACTAGGTCTCGTACTGGTCTCGCACTGGATGATGACGCTCGGTCTCGCACAGAAGAGATGACGGGTCTCGCACTGAAGATGATGGGTCTCGCACTAACGAATATGATGGTCTCGCACTGATGAAGATGCATGGTCTCGCACTGAAGAAAATGATGGGCCTCGCACTGATGAAGATGGTGGTCTCACACTGAAGTCTCATACTGAATGGCTGGATCTCACACTGATTCTAGGCCTCGTACTGAATGAAGATGCTAGGTCTCGTACTGAATGAGGAATCTGCAGGGCCTTTCTCCGATTTTGGGTCTCGAACTAAAAATAAGTTAGGAGGATAATGGTCTCGTGCAAATGGTAAAACTGATCACTGGAGTGCCAAACATGGCAATGATGATAAGATGTATGCAATCAAAATATATGAAGATACTCGTTCAGAACAGGAATTTGTTGGAAGGTGCCAAACGTGGCAGTGTTTGAAGAAAATTTTGTTTACTGAAAAGGAAAGTGAAATTATCATTCCTGACCATAGATTTCGGACTTGCAATTTATCTCCTAGGGATGAACATGCCATCGGTGGGGTATGGTGTATGATGAAAGGTAAGGGCTTATGTGGGCCTGTGTAGTTTGATGTGCAGGTAAGGGCTTTTGTGGGCCTGTGTAGTGGTGTTGTGGAGGTAAGGGCTTATGTGGGCCTGTGGTGGAATGGTGGTGGTGATGTTTGAGCTTTGGGTTCCAATTGGCGTTGTCATAGCAATTGTTGGAACCAACAATTGCCCCCAGTATTTCCCTTAAGACAATCTGAGCTAGAGTTCATGGCAATCGATCGGAACGATCGATTGCCCCCAGTATTTCCTTATTAAACGTGCGAACGAGTCTCGTCCTCACAGGGTCAGGCTTATGTTTTTACGTGGTGCTTCCTAACCTACACTCGGCGTGTTTGGTGTTTGCACTCGTTCCTCACCCACGGTCACAACTTCTAGACCATTGAATTCGATATTTGATGAATTTACGCATTCGATCTGTTACTTTCACGTGATTAGACACACAACTATCAAGTCGGAAGTCTTTAAAGCTTATAACATGGCCATAGGGTGTGATGAATGACAACAGGATCATGGAGGGATATTTGAGGTATGTGGAGCTTAAATGGGTGACCAAAGCTGCAACTTGTGTCTTCTCTCAGATTCATCTTCCTTGTCTTGAAGTCGTCTAGCTGCTTCATGTCGACGTTGTTTTCGAGCTTCTGGACTTGGACTTTTGAAGTTGCCTTTACACCATTTCTCTTTTTGGTCATTTGGATTTCTTCGAGGTACTTCGGGATTGCCTTTTTGTTTTATCCTTTCTTGACTTTTCCTTCGGGGTTTCTTGTGTTTCCCGGTTTTGAACTTTGAGAGCTGTTTTTGATGTTAGCTCATTTGATCCTGTGTCCCTCTGGGACCATTTGCGGATCGCTTCGCCATGCTGATAGCGGCATTGCTTCTCTGGACTGATGAGAATGTTATCTGAGAGTCGGGCTCCTCGCTTCCTTTGGTCACCGGGTCGAACATTCATCATTGGCCGGGTTATTTTGTGGAGTTCATAATATCAAAAGGGGATATATGAAAGGCTCAGCGGGGGTGCCTAGGGTTTAACGTCAGGGTTCGCAAGCTTTTGGCTATGTGGTTTGTACCTAGGTGCTTCGTCATTCCTGATAGTGTGTACCATTCTTTGTTACTTTTCACAGGTCTAAGCGTAAATTTACAAATTATCTCCTTCGGTCGGAGTTATGCCGTTTACCCTACCTTTGAATGTGGACTCACCGGAGTCGTGTAAAAATGACACGCTCGCTCACTCATGGTTTTCCCACTCAAGACACTCTGTGAGATTTTCACTTGGAAACTCGTTCGCACATTTAGACAAAGAAAAAGACGACGAACTTAAACTTAGATTGCCCCCAGTTTGGTTTGGGGTTTGTGACAACAATTCGATAGATGTGGACTTGAACCTCTTTGTGGGTTATTTGGATATTATGGGGTGAGTTGTTGTGGGTTTGGTTAGGCATGTTCAAATTTTTAGAAACAAGAGACAGCCGTTCCATTGCTTAGTCAGAAAATGATTGCTTCGTGATCCTTTCCTTAAAAAAACTACTTTGTTTTCCTTCTTTTTCGATGAATGAAAAATGGTTTGTACAGGAGTTGTGAAAATGGAACTATGATTTTATTTATGAATCATGAAAGAAACGTAAAGATTACAATCAGAGGTGACTGAAAACTAACTAATAAGCTACTAGAAAATTTGAAGATGCAAGAAGACGATCTGCACACTTAGAAAAATTGGACTCCTTGCTCGAGGAGGTCTTGAATCTTGTGCTTCAATGCTCGGCAATTGCAATAATGGCCAGGCAACTGATGGTAGTGGCAGAATTGATTAAGATGCCTCCCCAAATGAGTGGTTCCTGGCCGAGGGGCCAGGGGCTATAGCAGGTTTCTCTTCTGAAGCTCTTCAAACGCCTGACTTGGTGCTCGGCCAATGTTGGTGAACTCCCTTTGCGATGAGTCTCGGCGTGGTAAGGGTATTGTCCTAAGGTTTGATGCGGAGATCTAGGTCGTTGAACCATATTCACTTCTGGGAAACTGCTTTGAGCGCAAGCTACTGTCTGAAGATAAGCCTTTTCTGGTCCTGGCTTAGATAATTTGGAGCCACTGCCGGAGTTTCTTGAGCACTCGAGCTCCAAGCCTTCCTTATGAATCCTTTCCTCTAGAATACCGACTTGTCCCATCAACATGTCCAAACTCGGAAAGTACATAAATTTTAGCTCATGGTTGTGTTGTTTTCGCATGTTCTCAATTATCATGCGGATTTGCTCCTGCTCGTCCATTCTGGTAGGCATGGCTGCAGCCTTTCTCCTCCAACGCTTGATGAAGTCAGATATGGACTCACCGTCTTTCTGTCGAGTTCCTGCCAGATCGATTCTGGTGACCTCGAGGTTCTTAGCATACTCGAAATGATTTAGGAAAGCCTCGCAAACCTCCTCGTAGGTCTTGGTATTCATCTTCTGAGTGAGATACCAACGCTGAGGAGTCTCGTCTAGATAGCGAGCAAAAACTTTGGCTTTTTGCATGTCGTTGAGCCCCAAGATGGACATTTCCCGGTCGAACATAGCCAAATGAATCTGTGGATCTGAGGAACCCTTGTACAAAGCGAGTGTGGGCATCTTCAGCTTTGGCGGAAGATCAACCTCGGGATACGATGTCATGGAAAGGTAATCGAGGCCAACCGGCTTGCTAGCCTTTTCCATGCGCTCGATCCTTTTCAGAGCCTTCTTGAATTCTGCGGCTAGTTGGTAGTCCGGGACGACTTGCTCTACAAATCCTTGTGCATCCTGGGCCTCAACGGAGTTAACTTCGATGTAGTCGCGCCCGTTCCCAGAGTCGGCTATCTTTCCTGAAATGTTTTCCTGATGACCAATCTCAAGGGAATTGATTTTGCTTTTCAACTCTTCGATGATGGTGACATACTTAGCCTCCATGTCATTAGTGGCGGACCTATGTTTCTGTTCCATGGCGTCCAAGGCAGCCATGTACCTTTGATCTAAGGCGGCAAACTGGGCCTCCATGCTGACTGGGTTTTCTCCTTCTGCCATACTTTGGATTCGGGTTTATCTGTTGGAAAATAACAGTGGACTGAGCTAAAATTCTGGGCCGTGAAGAAGTTCTAGGTAAAAACTTGTTTTGGGCCGCAAGAAAAGCATATGAGCTGGAATGATCCCTAGATCACAAATGGGCCTAACTTTCTTTGGGTCAGAGAAGATGGTTGCTAAGCTGACAAAGATTTTACTTGCAGGATTTGTGAGCTATTTCAAGTTCAGGTGGATTTCTTTTTATGGGCCTAGAACTAATTGGATAATTCAAATGGGCAGAAGAGAAATCACCTAAGTCTAGGCTTTTGGGCCGAAGCCCGAACGACTCACATGTTAAACCAAACGGGCCTCTGGGCCGCAAACAATAGAGTTGCCAATTCGTGTTGGGCTAGGTTGATGTAGGAGAAGTTCCTATCAATCTCTAGGCGGGGTAGTGGGCCGATCATACAAGCAAACAAGGCCCACACAAATTCAACATGTCCTCACTTGACGGTTAAATCAACTTGGGAATGGGTCGATCCGGAGAGGTGCTTGGGGCTTGGGCCCAGGTCACCACAAAGGAATAGGGCTTGCACGCTATTCTCTTTGGGCTTCCCCACTTTTTCACATCACTGTTAAGTGTGCGTCTACGGTCGGGTCTTTGAATGACCAACATTGGGCTTGGTAAGGGTACTGCCAGGAAAACGCTTGGGGCTAAGGCCCAGGTATTAAGGGGGTGTGGTTAGACGACACCCTCCTCTTTTCCCTCGCTTATTCATCACCTAAAAGGGTGTGAGTCCCTGACAGGGGACCCTCAAACGGGTCCGGGGTGAAATTGGCTTGCATGGACCCTCGCTCTCATATGATGCAAGGGTGCAAAAATTAAAGTGCGCACAAAAGTAAACAAACAACATAGTAGAAGCCATAAATAAACATTTTCAAGTTAAGCCCTCTCTCTTAAAATCAAACAAGTTAAATTAAGAAGTTTGTCCCCAGCAGAGTCGCCAGTCTGTGAGCCTCGATTTTAAACCCTATCCTATGTTGAATAAAGTTGATTAGGATCTAAACGGGTTTTAGGTCCACTTATAACCTAAGATTAATAACTATGTCACATAACAATAATTATTAAAACCTAAGCTAGCTCACTGGAACCTATTATGAGTCGCCACCTAATTTTGACCTAGATTAAATTAGGAAAGGAGAGTTCGGGTTCGGGGGCTTGATATTCGACTTATTTAGGGTTCAATTACTTTCATTACCCTTCCTAGGTCGTTTTTCCTCTACTCAGTTTATTTACGGCTTACTACAAAGTCGTTTTTAACCTAAGTGCGCGCTTCTGTTTTTTTTGTGTTTTTATCATTTTTTGACAGAAAGACAAAGTGAAATTGAAAGCTACCTAAACTAGGGTTTCGGAGGCAGAATTAGGTCAAATTTCATTTCGTCCGTAGCACGGACCTAATGTCCGAAACCACGGACCCCAGTTAACCTAAATACACAGAAAAGTCGAAATTAAAGGAAAACAAAAATTCGCAAGGTCCGGGGCCACGGACAGGATGTCCGTGGGCCCGGACATTATTAGAAAAACCTAAATTTTGAATTTTTAAATCCCGCCGCCGTCCGTGGGTGTCCGTGGTCTCGGACAACGCGTCCGAGGTCCCGGACCATAGGTCCGAGGTCACGGACCACCCACGGACAGGGGTTTTCAGAAGGTTCCCGAGGGTGTTTTGAGCTCAAATTTATGGGTGTGTAGCCTGAAAGATTTACAAGACGTTAGTGATTGAAAGTTTTCAATTTGAATTCGAATTAAGCACGAAACTTAGCAAACAAGTTATCTGACAGAGCTTAAATAAACAGCAATACAGAAGCCTACGAAGGTTAGTTTGAGCCCAAATTTTGAGGCAAGACAGATAATACCGTGGTGAATCAGGGAAGTGGAGTTTCTACCTGTTTTACCTTCGGATTCACAACGTTTCTTCACACCGGGACTCGTCGAGTGCTCCGTTGATGGCAGACCCGAGAGGATTTCGACCCAAGCTTCTGGTTGTTGGTTGTTCTTGCTGTTCTTCACGTTTTAGAGGTGTTTTTGTGAGGTTTGATGTTATTGGTGCTTTGGGGATTGGAAAAACGTGTTTAGATGGTGATTTCGGGTGATTTTCAGTATGATTTGGGTGGCCGGGTGTTGGAAAACGTGAGAGAGAGAGAGGAGGCCGTGTTTTTCTGACTCTCTAGGGTTCTTCAGCATGTGAGGTTCTGCTTTTATCCAAAAACCTATCCCCTTATATAGACTTCCTTAAAGATAAAGAGAATCTAGTAAAAGTAAGATTTTTCGATATTTTAACTAAGCAACTTCCCAAAGGAATTTTGCTATGAATTTTAACCACATGTCAAGAATGGATATTATGAATTTCTGAGGTGGAAACGAATTTTTAAATGCTGGAGCATTTTAATTGAATTCTCGTCAGATTCAGTCAGAAATTGCTAGAAAATTATTGGAAATTCGAAAAATCAAATTCCAACGCATTATGCTTAAATGTCATCCTCTATCATGGGTTTAAAATATCAAAGCATTCCGAACTGATTTGGGCACCCTCTGGAGGAGAGAGAAAGCCTATAGGAGAACTCAGAAGCCTTAAAAATTACGAAAACGCCCCTGACAATGACGAAACTGCTCCTCAGGCCCTGGAACACACCGATCGAGCCGGAATCCTCATTACCCGATCAATATCCCTCACGACACCAAAACCTTGCAGACCCTAACCAGGGGGGTCAAAATTTTGGGTATAACAGGATGCCTCTGCCGCCCTCTATCCGCCTGATTGTGGGCGGTTGTCTCACAGCGTGGGTATTATATATGTGTATATATACGAGTGTACTCGGCTCCAGATTCTTCGTTATAAGTCTGTTTTACTCGCCGTTTGTTGCGTTGGAAAGCTTGTGAAGTAAACTACTTGATTCCAACACTTTTTCCTACATTTAATACATAAAATATATCAATTCATATCAAAACATAAATCTAGGAAAATCGTAAGATAAGTGAGAAATATTACTCAAAGTGCTGCAAATTATGAGGTAATTAAACCCTTAAAAGTCTATATATTTCGCACTTATCAAACTTCCTCACACTTATCTTTGCTTGTCCTCAAGCAAATAAAGAACACTTTCTCTAAGGTTACAGTATCAAACTCCGGGATTCAACAATCGTGGAAGGAAATCAAGCTAAATGGCAATCAAAAGAATAATCCTGCTCTTAGATGTAGGTTTTTGTAAACAGTGAAACAGAAAATTTTTAATAAGAGCATGGATAAGTCAGATTGTAAAAATTGAACATAGATTAGCTTGGAACCTTCCACCAATTTCTTTTCTCTAACCTTTGGATGACAAGGGGTGTGAAGTAACACCTTATTCCGTGATACCTTTCAACACCACATACTCATGATCAAAATATGAAAAATTGGACAATCATTCAGAGTTTTGCATGTTTATTTCTTTTTTTTCTCTTCTTTTTTTTCATTGTTGCACAATTTGTTTCATCCCCCAGACTTTTCTCTTCACCCATGTAGCGGCTTTGGGCCTTCTATCCCAGATCACAAGACCTTAGGTAGATGGGTGATAAGGCACCCCAAGGACTTAATAACCGAATGAACGAGGCCTGTTTTGGTTCAGAAAACTTCATTATATGATCAGAGGAGTACCTTGCCTTATCCTTTCCATACCAAACTTTCACTTAGTCCCATGATTGCCAAGCTAAGGTAGCTCAATTTCCACAATCAGCTTATCCACCAGATTTCAGTGAAAATAGATTTAATTTTGAAGAAAGAAATTGATACATACAAACAACGTCAAGCAGAACGATTCTTGAGGTTGTCATCAGGCTCGATTTCAAAAACTTCCACAAAAATTTTAGCCCGAAAATTCAACATGTATTGGCCTTTAGAGAAGCTTACTATCATAATTAGAGAACAATAAAAATCAAGTGTGGCATTAGGTACTACTGGCATATTTTCAGGGAAAGGTCAAACTTCCTCACACTTAAGAGGAGCAATGTCCTCATTGTTCATAAAATAATCAAGAAAAGACCTTTCAAAATATGCCAGACTCATGAATCAACAGTTAAAGCTCGAGTGGCTGAACATAAATATTAAAAATAAAGGAACTGAGACTCCCCTGATATCGTGAGATTGAGGAAGGTGCCCTTCCTCACACTTAAAGCATTGGCGGTGGGGTCGATGTTCCTCACACTTGAGTCTAAGCAAGGGTTCAGCTTGGAGTGATTGCAACAAACGGTTTACCTACACACACTGTCAAATACCAAAATAACGCTAGGAAGCGTTGCGTTAATAGCACAGGTATAATTACTCCTTCCTCTTTTCTCTTCTCTTTCTTTTTTTTTTTATATATATAACTATATATTAGAGAGAAATAGATGCGTAGCTTAAAACATGAATTGAAAATTACCCCTGGGTTGCCTCCCAGTCAGCTGCCCTCTTTATAGTCATTGGCTGGACTTTGTGAAGTAGCTAACCTGCAGTTGGATCTTTAAGAGATATTTCATATGTAGCAGCTTGATCCAGTGTAGTACCCAGAAATTTCTTGACTCTTGACCCATTGACTTTAAATGTTTCCCCCTTTGCATTGGCGAGTTCAATCGCACCGAATGGGGAAATGCTAATAATAGGGTAAGGTCCTGACCAGTATGATTTCAGCTTACCTGGGAAGAATCTGAGCCTGGAGTTGAAAAGTAGGACTTGGTCCCCCACCTTGAGTTCTCGATTGGCAATCATCTTGTCATGCCAGCGCTTGGTACGTTCCTTATATATTACAGCATTCTCGTAAGATTCGTTCCTGAGTTCCTCCAACTCTGTCAACTGGAACTTGCGTTTATCACCGGCTTGCTGTAGGTCAAAATTAAGAGCTTTCAGGCCCAATATGACTTGTATTCTAATTCCACAGGCAAGTGGCATGCCTTCCCAAAAACCAACTTGTAGGGAGACATGCCAATTGGTGTCTTGAAAGCAGTGCGGTAGGCCCAGAGCGCTTCATCTAATCGAAGTGACCAATCCTTTCGAGAAGAGTTCACCGTCTTTTGCAAGATCCACTTGAGCTCTCGGTTCGTCACTTCGGCCTGCCCATTTGTTTGAGGATGGTAGGGTAAGGAAACCTTATGTCGAACCCCATTTCTTTAATAGTGCTTCAAACTGGCGGTTACAGAAATGGGAGCCACCGTCACTGATTATGGCTCGAGGAACGCCGAATCGAGTGAAAATATTTTTCTTCAGGAACTTCACAACAATTTTAGCATCATTAGTAGAACAGGCAAGGGCTTCCGCCCATTTTGAAACATAATCAACAGCTACTAAGATGTAAAGATTACCGAAAGAGTTTGGGAAGGGACCCATAAAATCAATACCCCAGACGTCAAATAGCTCAACTTCTAACATGTTATTCAGTGGTAGCTCATTCGACGAGATAGATTACCTTGCCTTTGA
The DNA here is from genome assembly GCA_023374045.1 of Limonium bicolor. Lineage (NCBI taxonomy): Eukaryota > Viridiplantae > Streptophyta > Magnoliopsida > Caryophyllales > Plumbaginaceae > Limonium > Limonium bicolor. The sequence goes on from CM041778.1 coordinate 337,227,617, forward strand.
CACCGATCACATGTCGAAACAAACGCATGACAATCCTTGTGAAGGGTGTTCCAGAAAAAACCTGATTCTAGTATTTTTGCGGCGGTTCGAGTGGCACCATGATGTCCACCGGCTTCTCTGGAATGGCAATGGAGGAGAATGTTTCTGACCTCTGACTTCTGGACACATCTCCTAATGATACCATCTGCACAGACTTTAAACAGATAAGGGTCATCCCAAAAATAATGTTTGACAATGGAAAAGAACCTCTTCTCTGCTGATAAGTCATATCAGCTGGAACAATCTTCCTAACAAGGTAGTTAGCGATATCAGCAAACCATGGATCCTCAACATCTTCAGCTGCAAATGCTGACTCATCGGGGAAGGACTCGTTGATGGGAGTCCCATCATCAGATGCCTCCATTCTGGACAGATGATCAGCTACCACATTTTGTGTTCCCTTTTTGTCCCTGATCTCAATATCAAATTCTTGCAATAGGAGAATCCACCTAATTAACCTGGGTTTTGACTCTGCCTTAGCAAACAAATACTTAAGAGCAGAGTGGTCAGTATGCACAATAATTTTCCACCCAGTAAATAAGATCGAAACTTATCTAGAGCAAAAACTACAGCTAGTAATTCTTTTTCTGTGGTCGCATAATTTTTCTGGGCATCATTTAAAGTTCGACTTGCATAATATACTACCCGAAGAATTTTATCAATCTTCTGACATAACACGGCTCCCACAGCGTAATCACTAGCGTCACACATTATCTCAAAAGGGAGTGACCAATCAGGAGACACAACGACAGGTGGTGCAGAAATTAGCTTTTCTTTTAATAAATTAAAAGCTGTCAGACATTCTTCAGAAAAATGGAACTTAACATCCTTCGCCAGTAGATCACACAGAGGTTTAGAGATTTTGGAAAAATCTTTGATGAATCTTCTATAAAAACCTGCGTGTCCAAGAAAACTACGAATATCTCTAACAGAAGATGGTGGTGGGAGCTTTTCAATTACCTCGACTTTAGCCCGGTCTACCTCAATACCTTTTGAAGAAATTTTGTGGCCCAGGACGATTCCTTCTCGAACCATGAAGTGGCATTTTTCCCAATTTAACACCAGATTGGTTTCTTCACACCTGGACAGCACAAGATCAAGGTTTTCTAGACAGGATTCAAATGTTAGACCATAAACAGAAAAATCGTCCATAAAAACCTCAATGCATTTCTCAATATATTCAGCAAAGATGGCCATCATACAACGTTGAAACGTGGCAGGAGCATTACATAATCCAAATGGCATTCTTTTATAACTATAGGTTCCATACGGACAGGTAAAAGTTGTCTTATCCTGATCCTCAGGAGCTATAGGGATCTGAAAATAACCTGAAAAGCCATCCAGAAAGCAGTAGTAGTCATGTCCAGCTAGTCTTTCCAACATTTGATCAATGAAAGGTAATGGAAAATGGTCCTTACGAGTGGCATCATTTAATTTTCTATAATCAATACAAACCCGCCATCCTGTAGTGGGACGCTGGGTAATCAGCTCACCCTTTTCATTAGGAACCACAGTTATTCCTCCTTTCTTTGGTACTACCTGAACTGGACTTACCCATTTACTGTCTGAAATAGGGTAAATAATGCCTGCATCGAGTAGTTTGATTACCTCTTTCTTAACTACCTCTTTTAGGACTGGGTTAAGACGTCGCTGAGGCTGAGCCAATGGTCGGTAGTTATCTTCCATATAGATTCGGTGAGAACACAACTGAGGGCTGATTCCCTTAATATCTGCTATAGACCAACCAATAGCTGATGTGTGATTGCGCAACACCTCCAGTAGTTGCTTCTCTTGAGTTCCTGTCAAGTCAGAAGAGATTATAACAGGTAATTCCGATGGTTCATTAAGAAAAGAATATTTCAAATGAGAGGGAAGAGGTTTCATCTCCACTGTAGGAGGTTTTTCAATAGATGGTCTTGGCCGGTCAGCACTTCGCTCGACTTTCTCAAATTGCTGCTGGTACTTGTGGAAGTGTGGCCGCCTTTTGTTTAACTCCTCAGCCATGAGGGCCATATCTGGATCCTCATCATCAGCTTCGCAAGATGCCATAAGACATCTTTCCAGGATTTCCTCTTCTTCTTTGCTTAAAATAGTTTCCTGCACTAAAGAGTCAATAACATCTATTGCAAAGCAGGATTGAACAGCGGCAGGACGCTTCATGTTGCGTGTCATGTCGAAAACAACCTGCTCATCATGAAATCTTAGAATAATCTTCCCTCCTTCCACATCAATGAGAGTGCGGGCAGTTCTCATAAACGGTCTGCCCAAAATTAGTGGTACATCTGTATCTTCCTCCATATCAATGATGATAAAATCAGCAGGGAAAATAAATTTATCAATAGAAACTACCAGGTCCTCAACTTTTCCTTTAGGATAATTATGGAACGGTCTGCTAGTTGTAACTGAACAGATGTGGGAGCACATTGACCTACACCTAATTTCTTGAAAATAGATAAAGGCATCAAATTAATACTTGCTCCTAAATCACATAAACCGTTACACAATCCACCTTCTCGATAGCGCATGGAATGATGGGAAGACCCGGATCTCCTAACTTGGGTGGCAGCTTCTTCAGGAGAACTGCAGATACTCTTTCTGTCAATTTGACCGTGTCAGACTCTAGCAAAGAACGCCTGTTAGACAAAATATCCTTCATAAATTTAGCATACAGGCATTTGAGACAAAGCATCAGAAAAAGGATGTTAATAGTTAATTTCTTAAAGATATTGAGAAATTTCCCATATTGCTCGTCCATGTTCTTTTTCTTTAGTCTGTTAGGGAATGGAATAGGAGGATTATAAGAGAGTTGAGAAGGTTTAATAGTGAGAGATTCAGGAGACTCCTTCTCCTTGGGATTTGTTGTTTCCTCCACTTCAGGTTGAGATTCAGCTGGCTTATTAAAATCTTCTTCAACTTCTGGAACATCAGAAACTAGTTCCTTGCCGCTTCTCAGAGTTACTGCTTTTGCGTGCTCCCTTGGGTTAGGGTCAGGCTGACTGGGAAGTGAACCCGTCGGTCGCTGTGCCAGCTGTTGTGAAATTTGACTCATTTGCCTCTCTAGGCTCAGGTTGATAGAAGCTTGATCAGCGTTTTTAGCGGCTTGTTCAGAAAGTTTAGCTTCTATTTCGGCAATCCTGGAGTTTGTAGTTTGGCCTTGTTTGAGGATTTCTGCCAGCATATTCTCAATTTTACCACTGCCTCCTTGAGAATTTTGGGATTGCTCCTGCTGTCTAAAGTAAGGTGGTCTATTTTGGTTGAACCCAAAATTACCTATAGACTGATCATTACCCCTCGTGGAGGTTGTTGATTGTTCCTCCAATTATTCTGATTGAAATTGTTAGGATAAGGGTTACCTGGTCTGTTGTTGATCGATTTTAGCTCTTCGGGGTTACCTGCAAAGCTAGGACCTTCACAGTTGAAGTTTCGTGGGCTCCTCCACAATTCTCACAGCAAGGATTTAGGAAAGGCGAAGAAGTAGCTGCCTTCGCGGTTTGCTGTTGCGTCTGGTTTACAGCTAACTTTTCCACAACTTTAGTAAGAGCTGTTAGTTGAGCGGATAAATGATCCTGTGGGGGAATATTATACATACCTGCTTTTGGCTCACCTCTCCCCTTGTTCTTGCACCACTGTCTGGTACTAGCGGTCATGGTGTCCAAAAGCTCCATCGCTTCATCCCCAGTTCTTGCCATAAAGTTTCTTCCAGATGAGGAACTTAGTACTATCTTGTTTGAATCGTTTAATCCCTTAAAGAATGACAGTACTAGTTCTTCGCTACTCATACCATGGTGTGGGCATAGAATTTGCAGCTCCTTGAATCTATCCCAAGAATCATATAGGGACTCACCTGGTTCTTGACAAAAGTTTGTGATTTCAGCGATCTTTTCCCTTGTCTTTGACGGTGGATAGTACTTCGCCAGGAACTTGTTTGCCAAGTCAGCCCAAGTGTGGATGCTACCCGGTTGCAGACTCCTTAGCCACCTGGACGCTCCGTCTTTCAGAGAATAGGGAACAGCTGTAGACGAATGCGCTCATTCAGGTTCCCCGTCTTGTTGAATGTATTGCAGAAGTCCAGGAATGCAGAGATGTGGTGTGGGGCATCATCTGAGTCAAGCCCGCTGAATTGTCCCTGGTGGTACAAAGTGGTGATGAAGCTCGTCTTGAATTGCCAGGCGTCGAGCTCAGCTTGCGTCACTTGAGGGAGGACGATAGCAGAGGATCGTCCTTCTACTGATGGTTGCTGGTACTCCCCCAGAGTTTGTCTGGTCGTCATGGCAAACTGTAGTTGTCGCCTGCTGTGGAGAACTCTTTCGATCTCTGGCTGAAATTCAGCTATAGGTTCTCCTGCAGATCGAGTCCGACGCATAAGAGACGAGTTGGTATGAATATGGAAAAACTAGATTAACTATATACGTGGCAAAAATAAAGAGAAAATATCAAACAGAAAATAAAAAAAAGAATGAAAAATTTAACTTATCCCAATTAAATAATAATTGTCAATTAACCGTGCCGGAGGTCCCCGGCAACGGCGCCAAAAACTTGATGGAGAAATATGTGACTACTTCTACCACATAGGCAGTGTACCTATCGTTTTGCGGGTATAGTGATTAAATGGGGTTGTCGATCTCAAGGACCTCGTATAATTAATTGACAAATATTTGATTAACTGGGAAATTAAGTTAAACTAAAGAAAACAGGAAATATCACTTTTTCGGTTTTGATTGATTGATTAAAAAGAAACTAAACTACAAGGAAAAATAAAACAACTTAAATAAACACAGAGGGATTTAAAGAGTGATGAATGTGATAAATAGAAAAGCGCACCCCGGGTTGTTTGCTTACCTATTCCTTTTATATCTGTTACTAAATCCTTTCTTTAATTTTACTGCAATAACTCAGAAACTTTAATTAATTCATTAACGACTAAGTATAATGAATCCTAACCAATTGTTAGACCTAGCAGCAGGCTAATGCTCTAGACCGGACACAATTAATCGCATAAAGAGCAGTTTCTATTGGAGTCTAATTAACCTATAGGCGGGATCACGCTTCTAGCTGTTAATTAGGTTCAACTTCCTTCGTCTAGTTATTTATCTCAGCTCTCGCATTTTAATAAAATAACTACAAGGGTTGTTTTAACTACCGGCCAAATAATTAAAACACTTGAAGGACAGGAATTGAACTGTTGCAGTTAATAGAATTTATTTGAAGAATAACATAGCAGAATTTAGGAAATAGGTTCGCTTCCCAACCCGGGAAGCTAAAATACTTACTCACTCATCGTTACAAAAACAACGATAACAGAAAAGGAATGCATTAAATAAATTAAAGTAAGGGTAAGAGGTAACTCCAGTTTAGAAGTTCACTCCGGGTCCTCGCTTCAACTTCGTCTTGCGTTGCCCCGACTGCTATCTTTATCCTCGTAAAGCTGGTGTGTAACAGGAAAAAAATCAAAAGTGGGATATGTGTTTACGTGGAAATTTAATGGAGTGGATGGGTGATTATTTTTTATGGAGGGAAATGAAGTGAATGGAGTACGAGCGTGAGTGAGGGAGTGTGGCTGATGATTGGGACGATCGATTGATAGATGAATGCGTGGGTGAATGGATGGGTGAGTGGATTGATAGCTGAAAGGATTGGGTAGATGGGTGCGTGAATGACTGGATCCATTTTTAGTAAGCAGAGTGTGAGTTTATATAGGCGGAGGATTTCAGAAGCAGACAACGGAGAAGTGACAGGGACAGTGAGCTAGTGAGTAGATGGCGGTGGAGTTGGTGCAGATCCGTGAAGATTGCAGTCAGAGATTTCATCGGGCAGAGCAATTGATTCCAGAGCCAGTCACGCGTGCACAAATTAAGGTGGGCGACCGTCTGCAATTAATGAAGGTAGTCCGACTGCGGCGCCGACTGAAGAACGAAGAAGAAAACTCTGTTTCGGCGTCGAATTCAGTGTTGTCCGCGCCTTAACAGGCGGTTGCCTCTTGTCCCGTCCGCCTGATAAGAGGCGGTCGTCTCTTGTCTCCTGCGCTGTGTGCTGTCCGCCCGATAAGAGGCGGTCGTCTCTACTGCCGCCTCTGTCTCGTGTCCGCGTTAACAGGCGGCGCCTCTCTTTCCTCTTGTCCGCTCCATTTGAGGCGGACGCCTCTGCCGCCCTCCTATCCGCCTGATTGTGGGCGGTTGTCTCACAGCGTGGGTATTATATATGTGTATATATACGAGTGTACTCGGCTCCAGATTCTTCGTTATAAGTGTTTTACTCGCCGTTTGTTGCGTTGGAAAGCTTGTGAAGTAAACTACTTGATTCCAACACTTTTTCCTGCATTTAACACATAAAGTATATCAATTCATATCAAAACATAAATCTAGGAAAATCGTAAGATAAGTGAGAAATATTACTCAAAGTACTGTAAATTATAGGGTAATTAAACCCTTAAAAGTCTATATATTTCACACTTATCAAACTTCCTCACACTTATCTTTTGCTTGTCCTCAAGCAAATAAAGAACAACTTTCTCTAGGTTACAGTATCAAACTCCGGGATTCAACAATTGTGGAAGGAAATCAAGCTAAATGGCAATCAAAAGAATAATCCTGCTCTTAGATGTAGGTTTTTGTAAACAGTGAAACAGAAAATTTTTAATAAGAGCATGGATAAGTCAGATTGTAAAAATTGAACATAGATTAGCTTGGAACCTTCCACCAATTTCTTTTCTCTAACCTTTGGATGACAAGGGGTGTGAAGTAACACCTTATTCCGTGATACCTTTCAACACCACATACTCATGATCAAAATATGAAAAATTGCGACAATCATTCAGAGTTTGCATGTTTATTTTTGTTTTCTCTCTTTTGTTTTTTTCATTGTTCGCACAATTTGTTCCATCCCCCAGACTTTTCTCTTCACCCATGTAGCGGCTTTGGGCCTTCTATCCCAGATCACAAGACCTTAGGTAGATGGGTGATAAGGCACCCCAAGGACTTAATAACCGAATGAACGAGACCTGTTTTGGTTCAGAAAACTTCATTATATGATCAGAGGAGTACCTTGCCTTATCCTTTCCATACCAAACTTTCACTTAGTTCCATGATTGCCAAGCTAAGGTAGCTCAATTTCCACAATCAGCTTATCCACCAGATTTCAGTGAAAATAGATTTAATTTTGAAGAAAGAAATTGATACATACAAACAACGTCAAGCAGAACGATTCTTGAGGTTGTCATCAGGCTCGATTTCAAAAACTTCCACAAAAAATTTTAGCCCGAAAATTCAACATGTATTGGCCTTTAGAGAAGCTTACTATCAATTAGAGAACAATAAAAATCAAGTGTGGCATTAGGTACTACTGGCATATTTTCAGGGAAAGGTCTAAACTTCCTCACACTTAAGAGGAGCAATGTCCTCATTGTTCATAAAATAATCAAGAAAAGACCTTTCAAAATATGCCAGACTCATGAATCAACAGTTAAAGCTCGAGTAGCTGAACATAAATATTAAAAATAAAGGAACTGAGACTCCCCTGATATCGTGAGATTGAGGAAGGTGCCCTTCCTCACACTTAAAGCATTGGCGGTGGGGTCGATGTTCCTCACACTTGAGTCTAAGCAAGGGTTCAGCTTGGAGTGATTGCAACAAACGGTTTACCTACACACACTGTCAAATACCAAAATAACGCTAGGAAGCGTTGCGTTAATAACACAGGTACAATTACCTCCTTCCTCTTCTTTCTTCTTCTCTGTTCTTTTTTTTTTGATATATATATAACTATATATTAGAGAGAAATATATGCGTAGCTTTAAAACATGAATTGAAAAATACCCCTGGGTTGCCTCCCAGTCAGCTGCCCTCTTTATAGTCATTGGCTGGACTTTGTGAAGTAGCTAACCTGCAGTTGGATCTTTAAGAGATATTTCATATGTAGCAGCTTGATCCAGTGAGTACCCAGAAATTTCTTGACTCTTGACCCATTGACTTTAAATGTTTCCCCCTTTGCATTGGCGAGTTCAATCGCACCGAATGGGGAAATGCTAATAATAGGGTAAGGCCCTGACCAGTATGATTTCAGCTTACCTGGGAAGAATCTGAGCCTGGAGTTGAAAAGTAGGACTTGGTCCCCCACCTTGAGTTCTCGATTGGCAATCATCTTGTCATGCCAGCGCTTGGTACGTTCCTTATATATTACAGCATTCTCGTAAGAGTCGTTCCTGAGTTCCTCCAACTCTGTCAACTGGAACTTGCGTTTATCACCGGCTTGCTGTAGGTCAAAATTAAGAGCTTTCAAGCCCAATATGACTTGTATTCTAATTCCACAGGCAAGTGGCATGCCTTCCCAAAAACCAACTTGTAGGGAGACATGCCAATTGGTGTCTTGAAAGCAGTGCGGTAGGCCCAGAGCGCTTCATCTAATCGAAGTGACCAATCCTTCGAGAAGAGTTCACCGTCTTTTGTAAGATCCACTTGAGCTCTCGGTTGTCACTTCGGCCTGCCCATTTGTTTGAGGATGGTAGGGTAAGGCAACCTTATGTCGAACCCCATTTCTTTAATAGTGCTTCAAACTGGCGGTTACAGAAATGGGAGCCACCGTCACTGATTATGGCTCGAGGAACGCCGAATCGAGTGAAAATATTTTTCTTCAGGAACTTCACAACAATTTTAGCATCATTAGTAGAACAGGCAAGGGCTTCCGCCCATTTTGAAACATAATCAACAGCTACTAAGATGTAAAGATTACCGAAAGAGTTTGGGAAGGGACCCATAAAATCAATACCCCAGACGTCAAATAGCTCAACTTCTAACATGTTATTCAGTGGTAGCTCATTTCGACGAGATAGATTACCTTGCCTTTGACACCGATCACATGTCGAAACAAACGCATGACAATCCTTGTGAAGGGTGTTCCAGAAAAAACCTGATTCTAGTATTTTTGCGGCGGTTCGAGTGGCACCATGATGTCCACCGGCTTCTCTGGAATGGCAATGGAGGAGAATGTTTCTGACCTCTGACTTCTGGACACATCTCCTAATGATACCATCTGCACAGACTTTAAACAGATAAGGGTCATCCCAAAAATAATGTTTGACAATGGAAAAGAACCTCCTCTGCTGATAAGTCATATCAGCTGGAACAATCTTCCTAACAAGGTAGTTAGCGATATCAGCAAACCATGGATCCTCAACATCTTCAGCTGCAAATGCTGACTCATCGGGGAAGGACTCGTTGATGGGAGTCCCATCATCAGATGCCTCCATTCTGGACAGATGATCAGCTACCACATTTTGTGTTCCCTTTTTGTCCCTGATCTCAATATCAAATTCTTGCAATAGGAGAATCCACCTAATTAACCTGGGTTTTGACTCTGCCTTAGCAAACAAATACTTAAGAGCAGAGTGGTCAGTATGCACAATAATTTTCCACCCAGTAAATAAGATCGAAACTTATCTAGAGCAAAAACTACAGCTAGTAATTCTTTTTCTGTGGTCGCATAATTTTTCTGGGCATCATTTAAAGTTCGACTTGCATAATATACTACCCGAAGAATTTTATCAATCTTCTGACATAACACGGCTCCCACAGCGTAATCACTAGCGTCACACATTATCTCAAAAGGGAGTGACCAATCAGGAGACACAACGACAGGTGCAGAAATTAGCTTTTCTTTTAATAAATTAAAAGCTGTCAGACATTCTTCAGAAAAATGGAACTTAACATCCTTCGCCAGTAGATCACACAGAGGTTTAGAGATTTTGGAAAAATCTTTGATGAATCTTCTATAAAAACCTGCGTGTCCAAGAAAACTACGAATATCTCTAACAGAAGATGGTGGTGGGAGCTTTTCAATTACCTCGACTTTAGCCCGGTCTACCTCAATACCTTTTGAAGAAATTTTGTGGCCCAGGACGATTCCTTCTCGAACCATGAAGTGGCATTTTTCCCAATTTAACACCAGATTGGTTTCTTCACACCTGGACAGCACAAGATCAAGGTTTTCTAGACAGGATTCAAATGTTAGACCATAAACAGAAAAATCGTCCATAAAAACCTCAATGCATTTCTCAATATTCAGCAAAGATGGCCATCATACAACGTTGAAACGTGGCAGGAGCATTACATAATCCAAATGGCATTCTTTTATAACTATAGGTTCCATACGGACAGGTAAAAGTTGTCTTATCCTGATCCTCAGGAGCTATAGGGATTGAAAATAACCTGAAAAGCCATCCAGAAAGCAGTAGTAGTCATGTCCAGCTAGTCTTTCCAACATTTGATCAATGAAAGGTAATGGAAAATGGTCCTTACGAGTAGTCATTTAATTTTCTATAATCAATACAAACCCGCCATCCTGTAGTGGGACGCTGGGTAATCAGCTCACCCTTTTCATTAGGAACCACAGTTATTCCTCCTTTCTTTGGTACTACCTGAACTGGACTTACCCATTTACTGTCTGAAATAGGGTAAATAATGCCTGCATCGAGTAGTTTGATTACTTTCTTAACTACCTCTTTTAGGACTGGGTTAAGACGTCGCTGAGGCTGAGCCAATGGTCGGTAGTTATCTTCCATATAGATTCGGTGAGAACACAACTGAGGGCTGATTCCTTAATATCTGCTATAGACCAACCAATAGCTGATGTGTGATTGCGCAACACCTCCAGTAGTTGCTTCTCTTGAGTTCCTGTCAAGTCAGAAGAGATTATAACAGGTAATTCCGATGGTTCATTAAGAAAAGAATATTTCAAATGAGAGGGAAGAGGTTTCATCTCCACTGTAGGAGGTTTTTCAATAGATGGTCTTGGCCGGTCAGCACTTCGCTCGACTTTCTCAAATTGCTGCTGGTACTTGTGGAAGTGTGGCCGCCTTTTGTTTAACTCCTCAGCCATGAGGGCCATATCTGGATCCTCATCATCAGCTTCGCAAGATGCCATAAGACATCTTTCCAGGATTTCCTCTTCTTCTTTGCTTAAAATAGTTTCCTGCACTAAAGAGTCAATAACATCTATTGCAAAGCAGGATTGAACAGCGGCAGGACGCTTCATGTTGCGTGTCATGTCGAAAACAACCTGCTCATCATGAAATCTTAGAATAATCTTCCCTCCTTCCACATCAATGAGAGTGCGGGCAGTTCTCATAAACGGTCTGCCCAAAATTAGTGGTACATCTGTATCTTCCTCCATATCAATGATGATAAAATCAGCAGGGAAAATAAATTTATCAATAGAAACTACCAGTCCTCAACTTTTCCTTTAGGATAATTATGGAACGGTCTGCTAGTTGTAACTGAACAGATGTGGGAGCACATTGACCTACACCTAATTTCTTGAAAATAGATAAAGGCATCAAATTAATACTTGCTCCTAAATCACATAAACCGTTACCACAATCCACCTTCTCGATAGCGCATGGAATGATGGGAAGACCCGGATCTCCTAACTTGGGTGGCAGCTTCTTCAGGAGAACTGCAGATACTCTTTCTGTCAATTTGACCGTGTCAGACTCTAGCAAAGAACGCCTGTTAGACAAAATATCCTTCATAAATTTAGCATACATAGGCATTTGAGACAAAGCATCAGAAAAAGGGATGTTAATAGTTAATTTCTTAAAGATATTAAGAAATTTCCCATATTGCTCGTCCATGTTCTTTTTCTTTAGTCTGTTAGGGAATGGAATAGGAGGATTATAAGAGAGTTGAGAAGGTTTAATAGTGAGAGATTCAGGAGACTCCTTCTCCTTGGGATTTGTTGTTTCCTCCACTTCAGGTTGAGATTCAGCTGGCTTATTAAAATCTTCTTCAACTTCTGGAACATCAGAAACTAGTTCCTTGCCGCTTCTCAGAGTTACTGCTTTTGCGTGCTCCCTTGGGTTAGGGTCAGGCTGACTGGGAAGTGACCCGTCGGTCGCTGTGCCAGCTGTTGTGAAATTTGACTCATTTGCCTCTCTAGGCTCAGGTTGATAGAAGCTTGATCAGCGTTTTTAGCGGCTTGTTCAGAAAGTTTAGCTTCTATTTCGGCAATCCTGGAGTTTGTAGTTTGGCCTTGTTTGAGGATTTCTGCCAGCATATTCTCAATTTTACCACTGCCTCCTTGAGAATTTTGGGATTGCTCCTGCTGTCTAAAGTAAGGTGGTCTATTTTGGTTGAACCCAAAATTACCTATAGACTGATCATTACCCCTCCATGGAGGTTGTTGATTGTTCCTCCAATTATTCTGATTGAAATTGTTAGGATAAGGGTTACCTGGTCTGTTGTTGATCGATTTTAGCTCTTCGGGGTTACCTGCAAAGCTAGGACCTTCACAGTTGAACGTTTCGTGGGCTCCTCCACAATTCTCACAGCAAGGATTAGGAAAGGCGAAGAAGTAGCTGCCTTCGCGGTTTGCTGTTGCGTCTGGTTTACAGCTAACTTTTCCACAACTTTAGTAAGAGCTTTAGTTGAGCGGATAAATGATCCTGTGGGGGAATATTATACATACCTGCTTTTGGCTCACCTCTCCCCTTGTTCTTGCACCACTGTCTGGTACTAGCGGTCATGGTGTCCAAAAGCTCCATCGCTTCATCCCCAGTTCTTGCCATAAAGTTTCCTCCAGATGAGGAACTTAGTACTATCTTGTTTGAATCGTTTAATCCCTTAAAGAATGACAGTACTAGTTCTTCGCTACTCATACCATGGTGTGGGCATAGAATTGCAGCTCCTTGAATCTATCCCAAGAATCATACAGGGACTCACCTGGTTCTTGACAAAAGTTTGTGATTTCAGCGATCTTTTCCCTTGTCTTTGACGGTGGATAGTACTTCGCCAGGAACTTGTTTGCCAAGTCAGCCCAAGTGTGGATGCTACCCGGTTGCAGACTCCTTAGCCACCTGGACGCTCCGTCTTTCAGAGAATAGGGGAACAGCTGTAGACGAATGCGCTCATTCAGGTTCCCCGTCTTGTTGAATGTATTGCAGAAGTCCAGGAATGCAGAGATGTGGTGTGGGGCATCATCTGAGTCAAGCCCGCTGAATTGTCCCTGGTGGTACAAAGTGGTGATGAAGCTCGTCTTGAATTGCCAGGCGTCGAGCTCAGCTTGCGTCACTTGAGGGAGGACGATAGCAGAGGATCGTCCTTCTACTGATGGTTGCTGGTACTCCCCCAGAGTTTGTCTGGTCGTCATGGCAAACTGTAGTTGTCGCCTGCTGTGGAGAACTCTTTCGATCTCTGGCTGAAATTCAGCTATAGGTTCTCCTGCAGATCGAGTCCGACGCATAAGAGACGAGTTGGTATGAATATGGAAAAACTAGATTAACTATATACGTGGCAAAAATAAAGAGAAAATATCAAACAGAAAATAAAAATAAAAGAATGAAAAAATTTAACTTATCCCAATTAAATAATAATTGTCAATTAACCGTGCCGGAGGTCCCCAACGGCGCCAAAAACTTGATGGAGAAATATGTGACTACTTCTACCACATAGGCAGTGTACCTATCGTTTTGCGGGTATAGTGATTAAATGGGGTTGTCGATCTCAGGACCTCGTATAATTAATTGACAAATATTTGATTAACTGGGAAATTAAGTTAAACTAAAGAAAACAGGAAATATCACTTTTTCGGTTTTGATTGATTGATTAAAAAGAAACTAAACTACAAGGAAAAATAAAACAACTTAAATAAACACAGAGGGATTTAAAGAGTGATGAATGTGATAAATAGAAAAGCGCACCCCGGGTTGTTTGCTTACCTATTCCTTTTATATCTGTTACTAAATCCTTTCTTTAATTTTACTGCAATAACTCAGAAACTTTAATTAATTCATTAACGACTAAGTATAATGAATCCTAACCAATTGTTAGACCTAGCAGCAGGCTAATGCTCTAGACCGGACACAATTAATCGCATAAAGAGCAGTTTCTATTGGAGTCTAATTAACCTATAGGGGATCACGCTTCTAGCTGTTAATTAGGTTCAACTTCCTTCGTCTAGTTATTTATCTCAGCTCTCGCATTTTAATAAAATAACTACAAGGGTTGTTTTAACTACCGGCCAAATAATTAAAACACTTGAAGGACAGGAATTGAACTGTTGCAGTTAATAGAATTTATTTGAAGAATAACATAGCAGAATTTAGGAAATAGGTTCGCTTCCCAACCCGGGAAGCTAAAATACTTACTCACTCATCGTTACAAAAACAACGATAACAGAAAAGGAATGCATTAAATAAATTAAAGTAAGGGTAAGAGGTAACTCCAGTTTAGAAGTTCACTCCGGGTCCTCGCTTCAACTTCGTCTTGCGTTGCCCCGACTGCTATCTTTATCCTCGTAAAGCTGGTGTGTAACAGGAAAATAAAATCAAAAGTGGGATATGTGTTTACGTGGAAATTTAATGGAGTGGATGGGTGATTATTTTTTATGGAGGGAAATGAAGTGAATGGAGTACGAGCGTGAGTGAGGGAGTGTGGCTGATGATTGGGACGATCGATTGATAGATGAATGCGTGGGTGAATGGATGGGTGAGTGGATTGATAGCTGAAAGGATTGGGTAGATGGGTGCGTGAATGACTGGATCCATTTTTAGTAAGCAGAGTGTGAGTTTATATAGGCGGAGGATTTCAGAAGCAGACAACGGAGAAGTGACAGGGACAGTGAGCTAGTGAGTAGATGGCGGTGGAGTTGGTGCAGATCCGTGAAGATTGCAGTCAGAGATTTCATCGGGCAGAGCAATTGATTCCAGAGCCAGTCACGCGTGCACAAATTAAGGTGGGCGACCGTCTGCAATTAATGAAGGTAGTCCGACTGCGGCGCCGACTGAAGAACGAAGAAGAAACTCTGTTTCGGCGTCGAATTCAGTGTTGTCCGCGCCTTAACAGGCGGTTGCCTCTTGTCCCGTCCGCCTGATAAGAGGCGGTCGTCTCTTGTCTCCTGCGTGTGCTGTCCGCCCGATAAGAGGCGGTCGTCTCTACTGCGCCTCTGTCTCGTGTCCGCGCGTTAACAGGCGGACGCCTCTCTTTCCTCTTGTCCGCTCCATTTGAGGCGGACGCCTCTGCCGCCCTCCTATCCGCCTGATTGTGGGCGGTTGTCTCACAGCGTGGGTATTATATATGTGTAATATACGAGTGTACTCGGCTCCAGATTCTTCGTTATAAGTCTGTTTTACTCGCCGTTTGTTGCGTTGGAAAGCTTGTGTGAAGTAAACTACTTGATTCCAACACTTTTTCCTACATTTAATACATAAAATATATCAATTCATATCAAAACATAAATCTAGGAAAATCGTAAGATAAGTGAGAAATATTACTCAAAGTGCTGCAAATTATGAGGTAATTAAACCCTTAAAAGTCTATATATTTCGCACTTATCAAACTTCCTCACACTTATCCTTTGCTTGTCCTCAAGCAAATAAAGAACAGACTTTCTCTGAGGTTACAGTATCAAACTCCGGGATTCAACCATCGTGGAAGGAAATCAAGCTAAATGGCAATCAAAAGAATAATCCTGCTCTTAGATGTAGGTTTTTGTAAACAGTGAAACAAAAATTTTTAATAAGAGCATGGATAAGTCAGATTGTAAAAATTGAACATAGATTAGCTTGGAACCTTCCACCAATTTCTTTTCTCTTACCTTTGGATGACAAGGGGTGTGAAGTAACACCTTATTCCGTGATACCTTTCAACACCACATACTCATGATCAAAATATGAAAAATTGCGACAATCATTCAGAGTTTTGCATGTTTATTTCTTTGTTTTTCTCTTCTCTTTGTTTTTCATTGTTCGCACAATTTTGTTTCATCCCCCAGACTTTTCTCTTCACCCATGTAGCGGCTTTGGGCCTTCTATCCCAGATCACAAGACCTTAGGTAGATGGGTGATAGGCACCCCAAGGACTTAATAACCGAATGAACGAGGCCTGTTTTGGTTCAGAAAACTTCATATATGATCAGAGGAGTACCTTGCCTTATCCTTTCCATACCAAACTTTCACTTAGTTCCATGATTGCCAAGCTAAGGTAGCTCAATTTCCACAATCAGCTTATCCACCAGATTTTAGTGAAAATAGATTTAATTTTGAAGAAAGAAATTGATACATACAAACAACGTCAAGCAGAACGATTCTTGAGGTTGTCATCAGGCTCGATTTCAAAAACTTCCACAAAAAATTTTAGCCCGAAAATTCAACATGTATTGGCCTTTAGAGAAGCTTACTATCATAATTAGAGAACAATAAAAATCAAGTGTGGCATTAGGTACTACTGGCATATTTTCAGGGAAAGGTCAAACTTCCTCACACTTAAGAGGAGCAATGTCCTCATTGTTCATAAAATAATCAAGAAAAGACCTTTCAAAATATGCCAGACTCATGAATCAACAGTTAAAGCGAGTGGCTGAACATAAATATTAAAAATAAAGGAACTGAGACTCCCCTGATATCGTGAGATTGAGGAAGGTGCCCTTCCTCACACTTAAAGCATTGGCGGTGGGGTCGATGTTCCTCACACTTGAGTCTAAGCAAGGGTTCAGCTTGGAGTGATTGCAACAAACGGTTTACCTACACACACTGTCAAATACCAAAATAACGCTAGGAAGCGTTGCGTTAATAGCACAGGTATATTACCTCCTTCCTCTTCTTTCTTCTTCTCTTTCTTTTTTTTTATATATATATAACTATATTAGAGAGAAATATGCGTAGTTTAAAACATGAATTGAAAATTACCCCTGGGTTGCCTCCCAGTCAGCTGCCCTCTTTATAGTCATTGGCTGGACTTTGTGAAGTAGCTAACCTGCAGTTGGATCTTTAAGAGATATTTCATATGTAGCAGCTTGATCCAGTGAAGTACCCAGAAATTTCTTGACTCGTGACCCATTGACTTTAAATGTTTCCCCCTTTGCATTGGCGAGTTCAATCGCACCGAATGGGGAAATGCTAATAATAGGGTAAGGCCCTGACCAGTATGATTTCAGCTTACCTGGGAAGAATCTGAGCCTGGAGTTGAAAAGTAGGACTTGGTCCCCCACCTTGAGTTCTCGATTGGCAATCATCTTGTCATGCCAGCGCTTGGTACGTTCCTTATATATTACAGCATTCTCGTAAGAGTCGTTCCTGAGTTCCTCCAACTCTGTCAACTGGAACTTGCGTTTATCACCGGCTTGCTGTAGGTCAAAATTAAGAGCTTTCAGGGCCCAATATGACTTGTATTCTAATTCCACAGGCAAGTGGCATGCCTTCCCAAAAACCAACTTGTAGGGAGACATGCCAATTGGTGTCTTGAAAGCAGTGCGGTAGGCCCAGAGCGCTTCATCTAATCGAAGTGACCAATCCTTACGGGAAGAGTTCACCGTCTTTTGTAAGATCCACTTGAGCTCTCGGTTTGTCACTTCGGCCTGCCCGTTTGTCTGAGGATGGTAGGGTAAGGCAACCTTATGTCTAACCCCATACTTCTTTAATATGCGCTGCAACTGGCGGTTACAGAAATGGGAGCCACCGTCACTGATTATGGCTCGAGGAACGCCGAATCGAGTGAAAATATTTTTCTTCAGGAACTTCACAACAATTTTAGCATCATTAGTAGAACAGGCAAGGGCTTCCGCCCATTTTGAAACATAATCAACAGCTACTAAGATGTAAAGATTACCGAAAGAGTTTGGGAAGGGACCCATAAAATCAATACCCCAGACGTCAAATAGCTCAACTTCTAACATGTTATTCAGTGGTAGCTCATTTCGACGAGATAGATTACCTTGCCTTTGACACCGATCACATGTCGAAACAAACGCATGACAATCCTTGTGAAGGGTGTTCCAGAAAAAACCTGATTCTAGTATTTTTGCGGCGGTTCGAGTGGCACCATGATGTCCACCGGCTTCTCTGGAATGGCAATGGAGGAGAATGTTTCTGATCTCTGACTTCTGGACACATCTCCTTATGATACCATCTGCACAGACTTTAAACAGATAAGGGTCATCCCAAAAATAATGTTTGACAATGGAAAAGAACCTCTTCCTCTGCTGATAAGTCATATCAGCTGGAACGATCTTTCTAACAAGGTAGTTAGCGATATCAGCAAACCATGGATCCTCAACATCTTCAGCTGCAAATGCTGACTCGTCGGGGAAGGACTCGTTGATGGGAGTCCCATCATCAGATGCCTCCATTCTGGACAGATGATCAGCTACCACATTTTGTGTTCCCTTTTTGTCCCTGATCTCAATATCAAATTCTTGCAATAGGAGAATCCACCTAATTAACCTGGGTTTTGACTCTGCCTTAGCAAACAAATACTTAAGAGCAGAGTGGTCAGTATGCACAATAATTTTTCCACCCAGTAAATAAGATCGAAACTTATCTAGAGCAAAAACTACAGCTAGTAATTCTTTTTCTGTGGTCGCATAATTTTTCTGGGCATCATTTAAAGTTCGACTTGCATAATATACTACCCGAAGAATTTTATCAATCTTCTGACATAACACGGCTCCCACAGCGTAATCACTAGCGTCACACATTATCTCAAAAGGGAGTGACCAATCAGGAGACACAACGACAGGTGCAGAAATTAGCTTTTCTTTTAATAAATTAAAAGCTGTCAGACATTCTTCAGAAAAATGGAACTTAACATCCTTCGCCAGTAGATCACACAGAGGTTTAGAGATTTTGGAAAAATCTTTGATGAATCTTCTATAAAAACCTGCGTGTCCAAGAAAACTACGAATATCTCTAACAGAAGATGGTGGTGGGAGCTTTTCAATTACCTCGACTTTAGCCCGGTCTACCTCAATACCTTTTGAAGAAATTTTGTGGCCCAGGACGATTCCTTCTCGAACCATGAAGTGGCATTTTTCCCAATTTAACACCAGATTGGTTTCTTCACACCTGGACAGCACAAGATCAAGGTTTTCTAGACAGGATTCAAATGTTAGACCATAAACAGAAAAATCGTCCATAAAAACCTCAATGCATTCCTCAATATATTCAGCAAAGATGGCCATCATACAACGTTGAAACGTGGCAGGAGCATTACATAATCCAAATGGCATTCTTTTATAACTATAGGTTCCATACGGACAGGTAAAAGTTGTCTTATCCTGATCCTCAGGAGCTATAGGGATCTGAAAATAACCTGAAAAGCCATCCAGAAAGCAGTAGTAGTCATGTCCAGCTAGTCTTTCCAACATTTGATCAATGAAAGGTAATGGAAAATGGTCCTTACGAGTAGCATCATTTAATTTTCTATAATCAATACAAACCCGCCATCCTGTAGTGGGACGCTGGGTAATCAGCTCACCCTTTTCATTAGGAACCACAGTTATTCCTCCTTTCTTTGGTACTACCTGAACTGGACTTACCCATTTACTGTCTGAAATAGGGTAAATAATGCCTGCATCGAGTAGTTTGATTACCTCTTTCTTAACTACCTCTTTTAGGACTGGGTTAAGACGTCGCTGAGGCTGAGCCAATGGTCGGTAGTTATCTTCCATATAGATTCGGTGAGAACACAACTGAGGGCTGATTCCCTTAATATCTGCTATAGACCAACCAATAGCTGATGTGTGATTGCGCAACACCTCCAGTAGTTGCTTCTCTTGAGTTCCTGTCAAGTCAGAAGAGATTATAACAGGTAATTCCGATGGTTCATTAAGAAAAGAATATTTCAAATGAGAGGGAAGAGGTTTCTCTCCACTGTAGGAGGTTTTTCAATAGATGGTCTTGGCCGGTCATCACTTGCTCTCGACTTTCTCAAATTGCTGCTGGTACTTGTGGAAGTGTGGCCGCCTTTTGTTCACTCCTCAGCCATGAGGGCCATATCTGGATCCTCATCATCATCGCTTCGCAAGATGCCATAGACATCTTTCCAGGATTTCCTCTTCTCTTTGCTTAAAATAGTTTCCTTCCTGCACTAAAGAGTCAATAACATCTATTGCAAAGCAGGATTGAACAGCGGCAGGACGCTTCATGTTGCGTGTCATGTCGAAAACAACCTGCTCATCATGAAATCTTAGAATAATCTTCCCTCCTTCCACATCAATGAGAGTGCGGGCAGTTCTCATAAACGGTCTGCCCAAATTAGTGTACATCTGTATCTTCCTCCATATCAATGATGATAAAATCAGCAGGGAAAATAAATTTATCAATAGAAACTACCAAGTCCTCAACTTTTCCTTTAGGATAGATTATGGAACGGTCTGCTAGTTGTAACTGAACAGATGTGGGAGCACATTGACCTACACCTAATTTCTTGAAAATAGATAAAGGCATCAATTAATACTTGCTCCTAAATCACATAACCGTTACCACAATCCACCTTC
This sequence comes from Limonium bicolor, assembly GCA_023374045.1. NCBI lineage: Eukaryota > Viridiplantae > Streptophyta > Magnoliopsida > Caryophyllales > Plumbaginaceae > Limonium > Limonium bicolor. Next base: position 337,247,915 of record CM041778.1, read on the forward strand.
TCGATAGCGCATGGAATGATGGGAAGACCCGGATCTCCTAACTTGGGTGGCAGCTTTCTTCAGGAGAACTGCAGATACTCTTTCTGTCAATTGACCGTGTCAGACCTAGCAAAAACGCCTGTTAGACAAAATATCCTTCATAAATTTAGCATACATAGGCATTTGAGACAAAGCATCAGAAAAAGGGATGTTAATAGTTAATTTCTTAAAGATATTGAGAAATTTCCCATATTGCTCGTCCATTTCTTTTTCTTTAGTCTGTTAGGGAATGGAATAGGAGATTATAAGAGAGTTGAGAAGGTTTAATAGTGAGAGATTCAGGAGACTCCTTCTCCTTGGGATTTGTTGTTTCCTCCACTTCAGGTTGAGATTCAGCTGGCTTATTAAATCTTCTTCAACTTCTGGAACATCAGAAACTAGTTCCTTGCCGCTTCTCAGAGTTACTGCTTTTGCGTGCTCCCTTGGGTTAGGGTCAGGCTGACTGGGAAGTGACCCCGTCGGTCGCTGTGCCAGCTGTTGTGAAATTTGACTCATTTGCCTCTCTAGGCTCAGGTTGATAGAAGCTTGATCAGCGTTTTTAGCGGCTTGTTCAGAAAGTTTAGCTTCTATTTCGGCAATCCTGGAGTTTGTAGTTTGGCCTTGTTTAAGGATTTCTGCCAGCATATTCTCAATTTTACCACTGCCTCCTCCTGAGAATTTTGGGATTGCTCCTGCTGTCTAAAGTAAGGTGGTCTATTTTGGTTGAACCCAAATTACCTATAGACTGATCATTACCCCTCCATGGAGGTTGTTGATTGTTCCTCCAATTATTCTGATTGAAATTGTTAGGATAGGGTTACCTGGTCTGTTGTTGATCGATTTTAGCTCTTCGGGTTTACCTGCAAAGCTAGGACCTTCACAGTTGAATGTTTCGTGGGCTCCTCCACAATTCTCACAGCAAGGATTCAGGAAAGGCGAAGAAGTAGCTGCCTTCGCGGTTTGCTGTTGCGTCTGGTTTACAGCTAACTTTTCCACAACTTTAGTAAGAGCTGTTAGTTGAGCGGATAAATGATCCTGTGGGGGAATATTATACATACCTGCTTTGGCTCACCTCTCCCCTTGTTCTTGCACCACTGTCTGGTACTAGCGGTCATGGTGTCCAAAAGCTCCATCGCTTCATCCCCAGTTCTTGCCATAAAGTTTCCTCCTCCAGATGAGGAACTTAGTACTATCTTGTTTGAATCGTTTAATCCCTTAAAGATGACAGTACTAGTTCTTCGCTACTCATACCATGGTGTGGGCATAGAATTTGCAGCTCCTTGAATCTATCCCAAGAATCATACAGGGACTCACCTGGTTCTTGACAAAAGTTTGTGATTTCAGCGATCTTTTCCCTTGTCTTTGACGGTGGATAGTACTTCGCCAGGAACTTGTTTGCCAAGTCAGCCCAAGTGTGGATGCTACCCGGTTGCAGACTCCTTAGCCACCTGGACGCTCCGTCTTTCAGAGAATAGGGAACAGCTGTAGACGAATGCGCTCATTCAGGTTCCCCGTCTTGTTGAATGTATTGCAGAAGTCCAGGAATGCAGAGATGTGGTGTGGGGCATCATCTGAGTCAAGCCCGCTGAATTGTCCCTGGTGGTACAAAGTGGTGATGAAGCTCGTCTTGAATTGCCAGGCGTCGAGCTCAGCTTGCGTCACTTGAGGGAGGACGATAGCAGAGGATCGTCCTTCTACTGATGGTTGCTGGTACTCCCCCAGAGTTTGTCTGGTCGTCATGGCAAACTGTAGTTGTCGCCTGCTGTGGAGAACTCTTTCGATCTCTGGCTGAAATTCAGCTATAGGTTCTCCTGCAGATCGAGTCCGACGCATAAGAGACGAGTTGGTATGAATATGGAAAAACTAGATTAACTATATACGTGGCAAAAATAAAGAGAAAATATCAAACAGAAATAAAAATAAAAGAATGAAAAATTTAACTTATCCCATTAAATAATAATTGTCAATTAACCGTGCCGGAGGTCCCCGGCAACGGCGCCAAAAACTTGATGGAGAAATATGTGACTACTTCTACCACATAGGCAGTGTACCTATCGTTTTGCGGGTATAGTGATTAAATGGGGTTGTCGATCTCAGGGACCTCGTATAATTAATTGACAAATATTTGATTAACTGGGAAATTAAGTTAAACTAAGAAAACAGGAAATATCACTTTTTCGGTTTGATTGATTGATTAAAAAAAACTAAACTACAAGGAAAAATAAAACAACTTAAATAAACACAGAGGGATTTAAAGAGTGATGAATGTGATAAATAGAAAAGCGCACCCCGGTTTGTTTGCTTACCTATTCCTTTTATATCTGTTACTAAATTCTTTCTTTAATTTTACTGCAATAACTCAGAAACTTTAATTAATTCATTAACGACTAAGTATAATGAATCCTAACCAATTGTTAGACCTAGCAGCAGGCTAATGCTCTAGACCGGACACAATTAATCGCATAAAGAGCAGTTTCTATTGGAGTCTAATTAACCTATAGGCCGGATCAGGCTTCTAGCTGTTAATTAGGTTCAACTTCCTTCGTCTAGTTATTTATCTCAGCTCTCGCATTTTAATAAAATAACTACAAGGGTTGTTTTAACTACCGGCCAAATAATTAAAACACTTGAAGGACAGGAATTGAACTGTTGCAGTTAATAGAATTTATTTGAAGAATACATAACAGAATTTAGGAAATAGGTTCGCTTCCCACCCGGGAAGCTAAAATACTTACTCGCTCATCGTTACAAAAACAACGATAACAGAAAAGGAATGCATTAAATAAATTAAAGTAAGGGTAAGAGGTAACTCCAGTTTAGAAGTTCACTCCGGGTCCTCGCTTCAACTTCGTCTTGCGTTGCCCCGACTGCTAATTTTATTTCGTAAAGCTGGTGCGTAAGTGGAAATAAATAAAAGTGGATATGTGTTTACGTGGAATTTAATGGAGTGGATGGGTGATTATTTTTTATGGAGGGAATGAAGTGAATGGAGTACGAGCGTGAGTGAGGGAGTGTGGCTGATGATTGGGACGATCGATTGATAGATGAATGCGTGGGTAATGATGGGTGAGTGGATTGATAGCTGAAAGGATTGGGTAGATGGGTGCGTGAATGACTGGATCCATTTTAGTAAGCAGAGTGTGGGTTTATATAGGCGGAGGATTTCAGAAGCAGACAACGGAGAAGTGACAGGGACAGTGAGCTAGTGAGTAGATGGCGGTGGAGTTGGTGCAGATCCGTGAAGATTTGCAGTCAGAGATTTCATCGGGCAGAGCAATTGATTGCAGAGCCAGTCACGCGTGCACAAATTAAGGTGGGCGACCGTCTGCAATTAATGAAGTAGTTCGACTGCGGCGCCGACTGAAGAACGAAGAAGAAAACTCTGTTTCGGCGTCGAATTCAGTGTTTGTCCGCGCCTTAACAGGCGGTTGCCTCTTGTCCCGTCCGCCTGATAAGAGGTGGTCGTCTCTTGTCTCCTGCGCTTGTGTGCTGTCCGCCCGATAAGAGGCGGTCGTCTCTACTGCACTGCGCCTCGTCTCGTGTCCGCGCGTTAACAGGCGGACGCTCTCTTTTCTCTTGTCCGCGTCCATTTGAGGCGGACCCTCTGCCGCCCTCCTACCGCCTGATTGTTGGGCGTTTGTCTCACAGCGTGGGTATTATATATGTATATATATACGAGTGTACTCCAATCCAGATTCTTCTATAAGTCTGTAATCCGTTTTACTCGCCGTTTGTTGCGTTGGAAAGCTTGTGAAGTAAACTACTTGATTCCAACACTTTTTCCTACATTTAACACATAAAATATATCAATTCATATCAAAACATAAATCATAGGAAAATCGTCAGATAAGTGAGAAATATTACTTAAAATACTGCAAATTATAAGGTAATTAAACCCTAAAAGTCTATATATTTCGCACTTATCAAACTTCCTCACACTTAACTTTTGCTTGTCCTCAAGCAAATAAAGAACAACTTTCTCTAAGGTCACAGTATCAAACTCCGGGATTCAACAATCGTGGAAGGAAATCAAGCTAAATGGCAATCAAAAGAATAATCCTGCTCTTAGATGTAGGTTTTTGTAAACAGTGAAACAGAAAATTTTAATAAGAGCATGGATAAGTCAGATTGTAAAAATTGAACATAGATTAGCTTGGAACCTTCCACCAATTCTTTTCTCTCTAACTTTGGATGACAAGGGGTGAAGTAACACCTTATTCCGTGATACCTTTCAAACCCACATACTCATGATCAAAATATGAAAAATTGCGACAATTCAGCATTAAGAGTTTTTGCATGTTCATTTTTTTCTTTTTCTCTTCTCTTTTGTTTTTTTCCATTGTTTGCACAATTGTTTTCATCCCCCAGACTTTTCTCTTCACCCATGTAGCGGTTTTGGGCCTTCTATCCCAGATCACAAGACCTTAGGTAGATGGGTGATAAGGCACCCCAAGGACTTAATAACCGAATGAACGAGGCCTGTTTTGGTTCAGAAAACTTCATTATATGATCAGAGGAGTACCTTGCCTTATCCTTTCCATACCAAACTTTCACTTAGTCCCATGATTGCCAAGCTAAGGTAGCTCAATTTCCACAATCAGCTTATCCACCAGATTTCAGTGAAAATAGATTTAATTTTGAAGAAAGAAATTGATACATACAAACAACGTCAAGCAGAACGATTCTTGAGGTTGTCATCAGGCTCGATTTCAAAAACTTCCACAAAAAATTTTAGCCCGAAAATTCAACATGTATTGGCCTTTAGAGAAGCTTACTATCATAATTAGAGAACAATAAAAATCAAGTGTGGCATTAGGTATACTGGCATATTTTCAGGGAAAGGTCTAAACTTCCTCACACTTAAGAGGAGCAATGTCCTCATTGTTCATAAATAATCAAGAAAAGACCTTTCAAAATATGCCAGACTCATGAATCAACATTAAAAGCTCGAGTGGCTGAACATAAATATTAAAAATAAAGGAACTGAGACTCCCCTGATATCGTGAGATTGAGGAAGGTGCCCTTCCTCACACTTAAAGCATTGGCGGTGGGGTCGATGTTCCTCACACTTGAGTCTAAGCAAGGGTTCAGCTTGGAGTGATTGCAACAAACGGTTTACCTACACACACTGTCAAATACCAAAATAACGCTAGGAAGCGTTGCGTTAATAGCACAGGTATAATTACCTCCTTCCTCTTCTTTCTTCCTCGCCTCTTTTTTTTTATTATATATATATATCACAATATATTAGAGAGAAATAGATGCGTAGCTTATAAAACATGAATTTGAAAATTACCCCTGGGTTGCCTCCCAGTCAGCTGCCCTCTTTATAGTCATTGGCTGGACTTTGTGAAGTAGCTAACCTGCAGTTGGATCTTTAAGAGATTTCATATGTAGCAGCTTGATCCAGTGTAGTACCCAGAAATTTCTTGACTCTTGACCCATTGACTTTAAATGTTTCCCCCTTTGCATTGGCGAGTTCAATCGCACCGAATGGGGAAATGCTAATAATAGGGTAAGGCCCTGACCAGTATGATTTCAGCTTACCTGGGAAAATCTGAGCCTGGAGTTGAAAAGTAGGACTTGGTCCCCCACCTTGAGTTCTCGATTGGCAATCATCTTGTCATGCCAGCGCTTGGTACGTTCCTTATATATTACAGCATTCTCGTAAGAGGCGTTCGTTCCTGAGTTCCTCCAACTCTGTCAACTGGAACTTGCGTTTATCATGGCTTGCTGTAGGTCAAAATTAAGAGCTTTCAAGGCCCAATATGACTTGTATTCTAATTCCACAGGCAAGTGGCATGCCTTCCCAAAAACCAACTTGTAGGGAGACATGCCAATTGGTGTCTTGAAAGCAGTGCGGTAGGCCCAGAGCGCTTCATCTAATCGAAGTGACCAATCCTTTCGAGAAGAGTTCACCGTCTTTTGCAAGATCCACTTGAGCTCTCGGTTCGTCACTTCGGCCTGCCCATTTGTTTGAGGATGGTAGGGTAAGGAAACCTTATGTCGAACCCCATATTTCTTTAATAGTGCTTCAACTGGCGGTTACAGAAATGGGAGCCACCGTCACTGATTATGGCTCGAGGAACGCCGAATCGAGTGAAAATATTTTTCTTCAGGAACTTCACAACAATTTTAGCATCATTAGTAGAACAGGCAAGGGCTTCCGCCCATTTTGAAACATAATCAACAGCTACTAAGATGTAAAGATTACCGAAAGAGTTTGGGAAGGGACCCATAAAATCAATACCCCAGACGTCAAATAGCTCAACTTCTAACATGTTATTCAGTGGTAGCTCATTTCGACGAGATAGATTACCTTGCCTTTGACACCGATCACATGTCGAAACAAACGCATGACAATCCTTGTGAAGGGTGTTCCAGAAAAAACCTGATTCTAGTATTTTTGCGGCGGTTCGAGTGGCACCATGATGTCCACCGGCTTCTCTGGAATGGCAATGGAGGAGAATGTTTCTGACCTCTGACTTCTGGACACATCTCCTAATGATACCATCTGCACAGACTTTAAACAGATAAGGGTCATCCCAAAAATAATGTTTGACAATGGAAAGAGAACCTCTTTCTCTGCTGATAAGTCATATCAGCTGGAACAATCTTCCTAACAAGGTAGTTAGCGATATCAGCAAACCATGGATCCTCAACATCTTCAGCTGCAAATGCTGACTCATCGGGAAGGACTCGTTGATGGGAGTCCCATCATCAGATGCCTCCATTCTGGACAGATGATCAGCTACCACATTTTGTGTTCCCTTTTGTCCCTGATCTCAATATCAAATTCTTGCAATAGGAGAATCCACCTAATTAACCTGGGTTTTGACTCTGCCTTAGCAAACAAATACTTAAGAGCAGAGTGGTCAGTATGCACAATAATTTACCACCCAGTAAATAAGATCGAAACTTATCTAGAGCAAAAACTACAGCTAGTAATTCTTTTTCTGTGGTCGCATAATTTTTCTGGGCATCATTTAAAGTTCGACTTGCATAATATACTACCCGAAGAATTTTATCAATCTTCTGACATAACACGGCTCCCACAGCGTAATCACTAGCGTCACACATTATCTCAAAAGGGAGTGACCAATCAGGAGACACAACGACAGGTGCAGAAATTAGCTTTTCTTTTAATAAATTAAAAGCTTTCAGACATTCTTCAGAAAAATGGAACTTAACATCCTTCGCCAGTAGATCACACAGAGGTTTAGAGATTTTGGAAAAATCTTTGATGAATCTTCTATAAAAACCTGCGTGTCCAAGAAAACTACGAATATCTCTAACAGAAGATGGTGGTGGGAGCTTTTCAATTACCTCGACTTTAGCCCGGTCTACCTCAATACCTTTTGAAGAAATTTTGTGGCCCAGGACGATTCCTTCTCGAACCATGAAGTGGCATTTTTCCCAATTTAACACCAGATTGGTTTCTTCACACCTGGACAGCACAAGATCAAGGTTTTCTAGACAGGATTCAAATGTTAGACCATAAACAGAAAAATCGTCCATAAAAACCTCAATGCATTTCTCAATATATTCAGCAAAGATGGCCATCATACAACGTTGAAACGTGGCAGGAGCATTACATAATCCAAATGGCATTCTTTTATAACTATAGGTTCCATACGGACAGGTAAAAGTTGTCTTCCCTGATCCTCAGGAGCTATAGGGATTTGAAAATAACCTGAAAAGCCATCCAGAAAGCAGTAGTAGTCATGTCCAGCTAGTCTTTCCAACATTTGATCAATGAAAGGTAATGGAAAATGGTCCTTACGAGTGGCATCATTTAATTTTCTATAATCAATACAAACCCGCCATCCTGTAGTGGGACGCTGGGTAATCAGCTCACCTTTTCATTAGGAACCACAGTTATTCCTCCTTTCTTTGGTACTACCTGAACTGGACTTACCCATTTACTGTCTGAAATAGGGTAAATAATGCCTGCATCGAGTAGTTTGATTACCTCTTTCTTAACTACCTCTTTTAGGACTGGGTTAAGACGTCGCTGAGGCTGAGCCAATGGTCGGTAGTTATCTTCCATATAGATTCGGTGAGAACACAACTGAGGGCTGATTCCTTTAATATCTGCTATAGACCAACCAATAGCTGATGTGTGATTGCGCAACACCTCCAGTAGTTGCTTCTCTTGAGTTCCTGTCAAGTCAGAAGAGATTATAACAGGTAATTCCGATGGTTCATTAAGAAAAGAATATTTCAAATGAGAGGGAAGAGGTTTCATCTCCACTGTAGGAGTTTTTCAATAGATGGTCTTGGCCGGTCAGCACTTCGCTCGACTTTCTCAAATTGCTGCTGGTACTTGTGGAAGTGTGGCCGCCTTTTGTTTAACTCCTCAGCCATGAGGGCCATATCTGGATCCTCATCATCAGCTTCACAAGATGCCATAAGACATCTTTCCAGGATTTCCTCTTCTTCTTGCTTAAAATAGTTTCCTGCACTAAAGAGTCAATAATATCTATTGCAAAGCAGGATTGAACAGTGGCAGGACGCTTCATGTTGCGTGTCATGTCGAAAAAACCTGCTCATCATGAAATCTTAGAATAATCTTCCCTCCTTCCACATCAATGAGAGTGCGGGCAGTTCTCATAAACGGTCTGCCCAAAATTAGTGGTACATCTGTATCTTCCTCCATATCAATGATGATAAAATCAGCAGGGAAATAAATTTATCAATAGAAACTACCAAGTCCTCAACTTTTCCTTTAGGATAAATTATGGAACGGTCTGCTAGTTGTAACTGAACAGATGTGGGAGCACATTGACCTACACCTAATTTCTTGAAAATAGATAAAGGCATCAAATTAATACTTGCTCCTAAATCACATAAACCGTTACCGCAATCCACCTTCTCGATAGCGCATGGAATGATGGGAAGACCTGGATCTCCTAACTTGGGTGGCAGCTTCTTCAGGAAACTGCAGATACTCTTTCTGTCAACTTGACTGTGTCAGACTCTAGCAAAGAACGCCTGTTAGACAAAATATCCTTCATAAATTTAGCATACATAGGCATTTGAGACAAAGCATCAGAAAAAGGGATGTTAATAGTTAATTTCTTAAAGATATTAAGAAATTTTCCATATTGCTCGTCCATGTTCTTTTTCTTTAGTCTGTTAGGGAATGGAATAGGGGGATTATAAGAGAGTTGAGAAGGTTTAATAGTGAGAGATTCAGGAGACTCCTTCTCCTTGGGATTTGTTGTTTCCTCCTCCACTTCAGGTTGAGATTCAGCTGGCTTATTAAAATCTTCTTCAACTTCTGGAACATCAGAAACTAGTTCCTTGCCGCTTCTCAGAGTTACTGCTTTTGCATGCTCCCTTGGGTTAGGGTCAGGCTGACTGGGAAGTGACCCCGTCGGTCGCTGTGCCAGCTGTTGTGAAATTTGACTCATTTGCCTCTCTAGGCTCAGGTTGATAGAAGCTTGATCAGCGTTTTTAGCGGCTTGTTCAGAAAGTTTAGCTTCTATTTCGGCAATCCTGGAGTTTGTAGTTTGGCCTTGTTTAAGGATTTCTGCCAGCATATTCTCAATTTTACCACTGCCTCCTTGAGAATTTTGGGATTGCTCCTGCTGTCTAAAGTAAGGTGGTCTATTTTGATTGAACCCAAAATTACCTATAGACTGATCATTACCCCTCCATGGAGGTTGTTGATTGTTCCTCCAATTATTCTGATTGAAATTGTTAGGATAAGGGGTTACCTGGTCTGTTGTTGATCGATTTTAGCTCTTCGGGGTTACCTGCAAAGCTAGGACCTTCACAGTTGAACGTTTCGTGGGCTCCTCCACAATTCTCACAGCAAGGATTCAGGAAAGGCGAAGAAGTAGCTGCCTTCGCGGTTTGCTGTTGCGTCTGGTTTACAGCTAACTTTTCCACAACTTTAGTAAGAGCTGTTAGTTGAGCGGATAAATGATCCTGTGGGGGAATATTATACATACCTGCTTTTGGCTCACCTCTCCCCTTGTTCTTGCACCACTGTCTGGTACTAGCGGTCATGGTGTCCAAAAGCTCCATCGCTTCATCCCCAGTTCTTGCCATAAAGTTTCCTCCAGATGAGGAACTTAGTACCATCTTGTTTGAATCATTTAATCCCTTAAAGAATGACAGTACTAGTTCTTCGCTACTCATACCATGGTGTGGGCATTGAATCTGCAGCTCCTTGAATCTATCCCAAGAATCATACAGGGACTCACCTGGTTCTTGACAAAAGTTTGTGATTTCAGCGATCTTTCCCTTGTCTTTGACGGTGGATAGTACTTCTCGCCAGGAACTTGTTTGCCAAGTCAGCCCAAGTGTGGATGCTACCCGGTTGCAGACTCCTTAGCCACCTGGACGCTCCGTCTTTCAGAGAATAGGGGAACAGCTGTAGACGAATGCGCTCGTTCAGGTTCCCCGTCTTGTTGAATGTATTGCAGAAGTCCAGGAATGCAGAGATGTGGTGTGGGGCATCATCTGAGTCAAGTCCGCTGAATTGTCCCTGGTGGTACAACGTGGTGATGAAGCTCGTCTTGAATTGCCAGGCGTCGAGCTCAGTTTGCGTCACTTGAGGGAGGACGATAGCAGAGGATCGTCCTTCTACTGATGGTTGCTGGTACTCCCCCAGAGTTTGTCTGGTCGTCATGGCAAACTGTAGTTGTCGCCTGCTGTGGAGAACTCTTTCGATCTCTGGCTGAAATTCAGCTATAGGTTCTCCTGCAGATCGAGTCCGACGCATAAGAGACGAGTTGGTATGAATATGGAAAAACTAGATTAACTATATACGTGGCAAATAAAGAGAAAATATCAACAGAAAATAAAAATAAAGAATGAAAATTTTAACTTATCCCAATTAAATAATAATTGTCAATTAACCGTGCCGGAGGTCCCCGGCAACGGCGCCAAAAACTTGATGGAGAAATATGTGACTACTTCTACCACATAGGCAGTGTACCTATCGTTTTGCGGGTATAGTGATTAAATGGGGTTGTCGATCTCAGGGACCTCGTATAATTAATTGACAAATATTTGATTAACTGGAAATTAAGTTAAACTAAAGAAAACAGGAAATATCACTTTTTCGGTTTTGATTGATTGATTAAAAAGAAACTAAACTACAAGGAAAAATAAACAATTTAAAAGATAAAAACAGAGGGATTTAAGAGTGGTGAATGTGATAAATAGAAAAGCGCACCCCGGGTTGTTTGCTTACCTATTCCTTTTATATCTGTTACTAAATTCTTCCTTTATTTTTACTGCAATAACTCAGAAACTTTAATTAATTCATTAACGACTAAGTATAATGAATCCTAACCAATTGTTAGACCTAGCAGCAGGCTAATGCTCTAGACCGGACACAATTAATCGCATAAAGAGCAGTTTCTATTGGAGTCTAATTAACCTATAGGCCGGATCAGGCTTCTAGCTGTTAATTAGGTTCAACTTCCTTCGTCTAGTTATTTATCTCAGCTCTCGCATTTTAATAAAATAACTACAAGGGTTGTTTTAACTACCGGCCAAATAATTAAAACACTTGAAGGACAGGAATTGAACTGTTGCAGTTAACTAAATTTATTTAAAGAAATACATAACAGAATTTAGGAAATAGGTTCGCTTCCCAACCCGGGAAGCTAAAATACTTACTCGCTCATCGTTACAGAAAACAATAACAGAAAAGGAATGCATTAAATAAATTAAAGTAAGGGTAAGAGATAACTCCAGTTTAGAAGTTCACTCCGGTTCCTCGCTTCAACTTCGTCTTGCGTTGCCCCGTCTGCTAATTTATTTCTGTAGAGCTGGTGCGTAACTGGAAATAAATAAAAGTGGGGTGTATGTATTACGTGGAATTTAATGGAGTGGATGGGTGATTATTTTGATGAAGTGAATGGAGTACGATTGTGGGAGACTGCGTGGGTGAACGGATTAATTCGTGGACTGATAATGATGGTTGTGTGTTCTTGCTTCCAGTATGTGGGTTTATATAGGCGGAGGACATGGGAAACAGACAAAGGAGAAGTGACAGGACAGTGAGCTAGTGAGTAATGGCGGTGGAGTTGGTGCAGATCCGTGAAGATTGCAGTCAGAGATTTCATCATCGGGCAGAGCAATTGATTGCAGAGCCGGTCACGCGTGCAAAATTAATGGGGCGACCGTCTGCATTAATGAAGGAGTCATGCGGAGCCGCGAAGACCAGAAAGAAGAAAACTCATTCGCGTGTCGAAATTCTGGTCTGGCTACTTTTTTAATATGTCTGCGCCTCTGTTTTGGTCGCCTGCTTAGGCAATGTTTAGAGTCCGGCCTGCGTTCGCCCCGAGAGCTTGTGTGTGTGTCCGCACGGCGGAGTATCCGCCTGTGTCTTGTTGGCCGCGAGATAAGTGCGGATGTCCGCTGTTAGACAGTCCGCGGACCTGTGTCTTTGCCGTCCGAAGATCTTGCGTATGGTCCGGGACTTATCTTGCCGTCCCGACCTATGGTATATAGCCGAGAGTTTTCTATATATGTTGTCCGAGTTTTGATCCATTCCAATCTGAACAACTTGAACGGCTCCAGATTCTTCGTTATAAGTCCGTTTTACTCGCCGTTTGTTGCGTTGGAAAGCTTGTGAAGTAACTACCTTTCCAAACTTTTTCCTACATTTAACACATAAAATATATCAATTCATATCAAAACATAAACCTAGGAAATCGTCAGATAAGTGAGAAATATTACTTAAAATACTGCAAATTATAAGGTAATTAAACCCTAAAAGTCTATATATTTCGCACTTATCAAACTTCCTCACACTTAACTTTTGCTTGTCCTCAAGCAAATAAAGAACAAACTTTCTCTAAGGTCACAGTATCAAACTCCGGGATTCAACAATCGTGGAAGGAAATCAAGCTAAATGGCAATCAAAAGAATAATCCTGCTCTTAGATGTAGGTTTTTGTAAACAGTGAAACAGAAAATTTTAATAAGAGCATGGATAAGTCAGATTGTAAAAATTGAACATAGATTAGCTTGGAACCTTCCACCAATTTCTTTTCTCTAACCTTTGGATGACAAGGGGTGTGAAGTAACACCCTATTCCGTGATACCTTTCAACACCACATACTCATGATCAAATATGAAAAATTGTGACAATTATTCAGCATTAAGAGTTTTGCATGTTCATTTTTTCTTTTTCTCTTCTCTTTTGTTTTTTTTTTCATTGTTTGCACAATTGTTTTCATCCCCCAGACTTTTCTCTTCACCCATGTAGCGGTTTGGGCCTTCTATCCCAGATCACAAGACCTTAGGTAGATGGGTGATAAGGCACCCCAAGGACTTAATAACCGAATGAACGAGGCCTGTTTTGGTTCAGAAAACTTCATTATATGATCAGAGGAGTACCTTGCCTTATCCTTTCCATACCAAACTTTCACTTAGTCCCATGATTGCCAAGCTAAGGTAGCTCAATTTCCACAATCAGCTTATCCACCAGATTTCAGTGAAAATAGATTTAATTTTGAAGAAAGAAATTGATACATACAAACAACGTCAAGCAGAACGATTCTTGAGGTTGTCATCAGGCTCGATTTCAAAAACTTCCACAAAAAATTTTAGCCCGAAAATTCAACATGTATTGGCCTTTAGAGAAGCTTACTATCATAATTAGAGAACAATAAAAATCAAGTGTGGCATTAGGTACTACTGGCATATTTTCAGGGAAAGGTCTAAACTTCCTCACACTTAAGAGGAGCAATGTCCTCATTGTTCATAAAATAATCAAGAAAAGACCTTTCAAAATATGCCAGACTCATGAATCAACAGTTAAAGCTCGAGTGGCTGAACATAAATATTAAAAATAAAGGAACTGAGACTCCCCTGATATCGTGAGATTGAGGAAGGTGCCCTTCCTCACACTTAAAGCATTGGCGGTGGGGTCGATGTTCCTCACACTTGAGTCTAAGCAAGGGTTCAGCTTGGAGTGATTGCAACAAACGGTTTACCTACACACACTGTCAAATACCAAAATAACGCTAGGAAGCGTTGCGTTAATAGCACAGGTACAATTCCTCCTTCCTCTTCTTTCTTCCTCGCCTCTTTTTTTTTTTTATTATTATATATATCACAATATATTAGAGAGAAATAGATGCGTAGCTTATAAAACATGAATTTGAAAATTACCCCTGGGTTGCCTCCCAGTCAGCTGCCCTCTTTATAGTCATTGGCTGGACTTTGTGAAGTAGCTAACCTGCAGTTGGATCTTTAAGAGATATTTCATATGTAGCAGCTTGATCCAGTGTAGTACCCAGAAATTTCTTGACTCTTGACCCATTGACTTTAAATGTTTCCCCCTTTGCATTGGCGAGTTCAATCGCACCGAATGGGGAAATGCTAATAATAGGGTAAGGTCCTGACCAGTATGATTTCAGCTTACCTGGGAAGAATCTGAGCCTGGAGTTGAAAAGTAGGACTTGGTCCCCCACCTTGAGTTCTCGATTGGCAATCATCTTGTCATGCCAGCGCTTGGTACGTTCCTTATATATTACAGCATTCTCGTAAGAGTCGTTCCTGAGTTCCTCCAACTCTGTCAACTGGAACTTGCGTTATCATCACCGGCTTGCTGTAGGTCAAAATTAAGAGCTTTCAAGGCCCAATATGACTTGTATTCTAATTCCACAGGCAAGTGGCATGCCTTCCCAAAAACCAACTTGTAGGGAGACATGCCAATTGGTGTCTTGAAAGCAGTGCGGTAGGCCCAGAGCGCTTCATCTAATCGAAGTGACCAATCCTTTCGAGAAGAGTTCACCGTCTTTTGCAAGATCCACTTGAGCTCTCGGTTCGTCACTTCGGCCTGCCCATTTGTTTGAGGATGGTAGGGTAAGGAACCTTATGTCGAACCCCATATTTCTTTAATAGTGCTTCAAACTGGCGGTTACAGAAATGGGAGCCACCGTCACTGATTATGGCTCGAGGAACGCCGAATCGAGTGAAAATATTTTTCTTCAGGAACTTCACAACAGTTTTAGCATCATTAGTAGAACAGGCAAGGGCTTCCGCCCATTTTGAAACATAATCAACAGCTACTAAGATGTAAAGATTACCGAAAGAGTTTGGGAAGGGACCCATAAAATCAATACCCCAGACGTCACCAAATAGCTCAACTTCTAACTGTTATTCATGGTAGTCATTCCGACGAGATAGATTACCTTGCCTTTGACACCGATCAATGTCGAAACAAACGCATGACAATCCTTGTGAAGGGTGTTCCAGAAAAAACCTGATTCTAGTATTTTTGCGGCGGTTCGAGTGGCGCCATGATGTCCACCGGCTTCTCTGGAATGGCAATGGAGGAGAATGTTTCTGACCTATGACTTCTGGACACATCTCCTAATGATACCATCTGCACAGACTTTAAACAGATAAGGGTCATCCCAAAAATAATGTTTGACAATGAAAAGAACCCTTTCTCTGCTGATAAGTCATATCAGCTGGAACAATCTTTCTAACAAGGTAGTTAGCGATATCAGCAAACCATGGATCCTCAACATCTTCAGCTGCAAATGCTGACTCATCGGGGAAGGACTCGTTGATGGGAGTCCATCATCAGATGCCTCCATTCTGGACAGATGATCAGCTACCACATTTTGTGTTCCTTCTTGTCCCTGATCTCAATATCAAATTCTTGCAATAGGAGAATCCATCTAATTACCTGGGTTTTGACTCTGCCTTAGCAAACAAATACTTAAGAGCAGAGTGGTGTCAGTATGCACAATAATTTTCCACCCAGTAAATAAGATCGAAACTTATCTAGAGCAAAAACTACAGCTAGTAATTCTTTTTCTGTGGTCGCATAATTTTTTGGGCATCATTTAAAGTTCGACTTGCATAATATACTACCCGAAGAATTTTATCAATCTTCTGACATAACACGGCTCCCACAGCGTAATCACTAGCGTCACACATTATCTCAAAAGGGAGTGACCAATCAGGAGACACAACGACAGGGCAGAAATTAGCTTTTCTTTTAATAAATTAAAAGCTGTCAGACATTCTTCAGAAAAATGGAACTTAACATCCTTCGCCAGTAGATCCACACAGAGGTTTAGAGATTTTGGAAAAATCTTGATGAATCTTCTATAAAAACCTGCGTGTCCAAGAAAACTACGAATATCTCTAACAGAGATGGTGGTGGGAGCTTTTCAATTACCTCGACTTTAGCCCGGTCTACCTCAATACCTTTTGAAGAAATTTTGTGGCCCAGGACGATTCCTTCTCGAACCATGAAGTGCATTTTTCCCAATTTAACACCAGATTGGTTTCTTCACACCTGGACAGACAAGATCAAGGTTTTCTAGACAGGATTCAAATGTTAGACCATAAACAGAAAAATCGTCCATAAAAACCTCAATGCATTTCTCAATATATTCAGCAAAGATGGCCATCATACAACGTTGAAACGTGGCAGGAGCATTACATAATCCAAATGGCATTCTTTTATAACTATAGGTTCCATACGGACAGGTAAAAGTTGTCTTATCCTGATCCTCAGGAGCTATAGGGATTGAAAATAACCTGAAAAGCCATCCAGAAAGCAGTAGTAGTCATGTCCAGCTAGTCTTTCCAACATTTGATCAATGAAAGGTAATGGAAAATGGTCCTTACGAGTGGCGTCATTTAATTTTCTATAATCAATACAAACCCGCCATCCTGTAGTGGGACGCTGGGTAATCAGCTCACCCTTTTCATTAGGAACCACAGTTATTCCTCCTTTCTTTGGTACTACCTGAACTGGACTTACCCATTTACTGTCTGAAATAGGGGGTAAATAATGCCTGCATCGAGTAGTTTGATTACCTCTTTCTTTAAACCTCTTTTAGGACTGGGTTAAGACGTCGCTGAGGCTGAGCCAATGGTCGGTAGTTATCTTCCATATAGATTCGGTGAGAACACAACTGAGGGCTGATTCCTTAATATCTGCTATCGACCAACCAATAGCTGATGTGTGATTGCGCAACACCTCCAGTAGTTGCTTCTCTTGAGTTCCTGTCAAGTCAGAAGAGATTATAACAGGTAATTCCGATGGTTCATTAAGAAAAGAATATTTCAAATGAGAGGGAAGAGGTTTCATCTCCACTGTAGGGGTTTTTCAATAGATGGTCTTGGCCGGTCAGCACTTCGCTCGACTTTCTCAAATTGCTGCTGGTACTTGTGGAAGTGTGGCCGCCTTTTGTTTAACTCCTCAGCCATGAGGGCCATATCTGGATCCTCATCATCAGCTTCACAAGATGCCATAAGACATCTTTCCAGGATTTCCTCTTCTTCTTTGCTTAAAATAGTTTCCTGCACTAAAGAGTCAATAACATCTATAGCAAAGCAGGATTGAACAGCGGCAGGACGCTTCATGTTGCGTGTCATGTCGAAAACAACCTGCTCATCATGAAATCTTAGAATAATCTTCCCTCCTTCCACATCAATGAGAGAGTGCGGGCAGTTCTCATAAACGGTCTGCCCAAAATTAGTGGTACATCTGTATCTTCCTCCATATCAATGATGATAAAATCAGCAGGGAAAATAAATTTATCAATAGAAACTACCAGGTCCTCAACTTTTCCTTTAGGATAAATTATGGAACGGTCTGCTAGTTGTAACTGAACAGATGTGGGAGCACATTGACCTACACCTAATTTCTTGAAAATAGATAAAGGCATCAAATTAATACTTGCTCCTAAATCACATAAACCGTTACCACAATCCACCTTCTCGATAGCGCATGGAATGATGGGAAGACCCGGATCTCCTAACTTGGTGGCAGCTTCTTCAGGAGAACTGCAGATACTCTTTCTGTCAACTTGACCGTGTCAGACTCTAGCAAAGAACGCCTGTTAGACAAAATATCCTTCATAAATTTAGCATACATAGGCATTTGAGACAAAGCATCAGAAAAAGGGATGTTAATAGTTAATTTCTTAAAGATATTAAGAAATTTCCATATTGCTCGTCCATGTTCTTTTTCTTTAGTCTGTTAGGGAATGGAATAGGAGGATTATAAGAGAGTTGAGAAGGTTTAATAGTGAGAGATTCAGGAGACTCCTTCTCCTTGGGATTTGTTGTTTCCTCCACTTCAGGTTGAGATTCAGCTGGCTTATTAAAATCTTCTTCAACTTCTGGAACATCAGAAACTAGTTCCTTGCCGCTTCTCAGAGTTACTGCTTTTGCATGCTCCCTTGGGTTAGGGTCAGGCTGACTGGGAAGTGACCCCGTCGGTCGCTGTGCCAGCTGTTGTGAAATTTGACTCATTTGCCTCTCTAGGCTCAGGTTGATAGAAGCTTGATCAGCGTTTTTAGCGGCTTGTTCAGAAAGTTTAGCTTCTATTTCGGCAATCCTGGAGTTTGTAGTTTGGCCTTGTTTGAGGATTTCTGCCAGCATATTCTCAATTTTACCACTGCCTCCTTGAGATTTTGGGATTGCTCCTGCTGTCTAAAGTAAGGTGGTCTATTTTGATTGAACCCAAAATTACCTATAGACTGATCATTACCCCTCCATGGAGGTTGTTGATTGTTCCTCCAATTATTCTGATTGAAATTGTTAGGATAGGGGTTACCTGGTCTGTTGTTGATCGATTTTAGCTCTTCGGGGTTACCTGCAAAGCTAGGACCTTCA
>CM041778.1:337267055-337645895 GCA_023374045.1 Limonium bicolor
TCTGTAAACTCTCTCTGTCGAGAACTCCGTCGGGATGGTTCTACTGTCCCAACGCTCCAACCAGGTCCTCTTGACTGTCGATCACTGTCTTCCTCATGTTGTCTGGTTCTCTTACAGGTGCAGCTTTGGATGCAAGTTGCTGCTCCTGGTTGTCTGATCACTTTCCTGAGTTCTGTAGCAATTTCTTTGACATTCCCCTCCGATCCTCGGACCCTAATGGAGCCAACTTCAATGCATTCATAAAGGGTGTTGAGAAGCCTGTCCACTAACTCATCCCGAGCTTGACGTTCGGACTCGAGGGAAAGAGCCTTTGCTTTCAACTCTTCGATAACAGCAACGTAGTTAGGTTCCACGGCGTCCATGGCAGCACTATGCCTCTGCTCCATGGCTTCAATGGTGGCCATGTGCCTTTGTTCCAAAATTGCGAGCTGGGCTTCCATGTCGATTGGACCGTACTTAGGACTTGAGTCACCTGTGTCCAAGGTGTCCATTATTAGCTAACAAAAGGAAGTGGGCTGAAACATGATGCTTCACAAGATAGATCGAAACAGACTTAGGCTGAAAGTAAGTGGGCCAGGATACCCAGAGAATGAGGTGTTTGGGCTGGAGTATCTTATGAACTGGAACTTGGGCTGAAATCTAGACAGATGGCTTTGATTGGGCCTGAGAGGTGAACCTAGATCTAGGGTTTGGGGCTAGGGCCCAAATAAGAAGTTTACCTAGTCTAGAATGAGCCCTTGGGCCGGAATGTGTTTGGGCCTGGAGTAAAGCACATGGGCTGGAATGGTCCCTAAACCACAAATGGGCCTAACTTTCCTTGGGCCAGAGAAGATGGTTGCTAAGCAGAAAAAGATTTTATTTTTCAGAACTTGTGGGTTATTTCAAGTCCAGGTGGATTTCCTTTTTTTTGGGCCTAGAACTAATTGGATAATTCAAATTGGGCCAGAAGAGAAATCACCTAAGTCTAAGCTTTTGGGCCGAAGCCCGAACGACTCACATGTTAAACCAAACAGGGCCTCTGGGCCGCAAACAAGTAGAGCCGCCAATTCGGTTGGGCTAGGTTAATGTAGGAGAAGTTCCTATCAATCTCTAGGCTAGGTAATGGGCCGATCATACAAGCAAACAAGGCCCACACAAATTCAACATGTCCTCACTTGACGGTTAAATCAATTTGGGTATGGATCGATCCGGAGAGGTGCTTGGGGCTTGGGCCCAGGTCGCCACAAAGGAATAGGGCTTGCACGCTATTCTCTTTGGGTTTCCCCACTTTTTTCACATCACCTAAAGGTGTGCGTCTACGATCGGGTCTTTGACTGACCAAACAATGGGCTAGGTAAGGACACTGCCAGGAAAACGCTTGGGGCTAAGGCCCAGGTATTAAGGGGATGTGGTTAGACGACATCCTCCTCTTTTCCCCCGCTTATTCACATCACCTAAAAGGTGTGAGTCCCTGACAGGGGACCCTAGATGGGTCCCGGGGTGAAACTGGTTTGTGTGGACCCTCGCTCTCACATGATGCAAAGGTGCAGAAATTAAAGTGCGCACAGAAGTAAATAAACAAAGTATTAAAGCCATAAATAAACAATTTTCGAGTTAAGCCCTCTTTCTTAAAATTAAACAAGTTAAAATTAAGAAGTTGTCCCCAGCAGAGTCGCCAGTCTGTGAGCCTCGATTTTAAACCCCTATCCTATGTTGATTAAAGTTGATTAGGATCTAATCGGGTTTTAGGTCCACTTATAACCTAAGTTTAATAACTAAGTCATATAACATAATTATTAAAACCTAAGCTAGCCCACTGGAACCTATTATGAGTCGCCACCTAATTTTAACCTATATCAAATTAGGAAAGGAGAGTTCGGGTTCGGGGGCTTGATATTCGACTTATTTAGGGTTCAAATTACTTTCATTACCCTCCTAGGTCGTTTTTCCTCTACTTGGTTCGTTTACGGCTTTCTACAGGTTGTTTTTAACCTAGGTGCGCGCTTCTGTTTTTTTTTTTTTTAACGTTTTTTGACAGAAAATTAAAGTGAAATTGAAAGTTACCTAAACTAGGGTTTCGGAGGCAGAATTAGGTCAAATCTTTTTCCGTCCGTGGCCACGGACCTAATGTCCGAACCCACGGACCCCAGTTAACCTAATTACACAAAAAAGTCAAATTTAAACAGAAACGAGATTTTGAAAAGTCCGAGGCCACGGACAGGACGTCCGTGGGCCCGACATGTTTTATAAAACCCTAACTTTTGAAAATAAAAATATCCCGCCACCGTCCGGGGGCGTCCGGCTTCGGACAGAGCGTCCGGGACCCCGGACATAGCGTCCGTGGGTGCGGACCGACCTACGGCGGCGTTAAGGCTGTTCCCGGCGGTGTTTTTGGCTCAAAATTTATGGGTACGTAGCCTGAAAGATTCTAAACATGTTAGTGATCAAAAGTTTTCAATTTGACTACGAATTAAGGACGAAACTTATTGAACAAGTTAGTGGACAGAAACGCAAACAAACCTTAATTCAGAAGCAAAGAAAAGTCAGTTCGAATAGGAATTTCAACCAGAAGCGTATTGTGATCAGTGGAGTTAAAGAATTCGAATTCTAACCTGTTTTGGCTTCGGGATTTGGTTGTTCCTTCACGTCGGGAAACTTCGAACGCGTCGTTGGTAGCCGATCCGGTTCAGCTTCGACCCGAGTTTCTGATTTCTTCTTCCTTGTATGATTAAGGACGGTTTGCTTCTGTTTTTGTGATGTTTTGGTGCTTGGAAGTTCAATAGGAGAAGAAAGGATGAGTTTTTGGTGATTTTGGGGTGATTTCTACAGTGTTTCGGTATTGATTTGAGGCTTGGAAGTGTAAAAACGTGGGAAGAAGGTTTGTGGCTGTGTTCTCTGACTTTGGAGGTGTTCTTCCCTGCCCTAGTTCGTTTTTTGGGGGTCCTTTTATAGAAAGAGCATGGTCAAATTGATAGAGCAAGATCTTTATCTAAAACGCTGATTTCGTGCTCTAAGGGAATCTGATTTTGTAAAATATGTTTCAGGCCGAGATAAATTATGAAATTTTAACTGAAGATAAAGGATGATTTTTAAGAATTTTGAGAGTTGGAATCGGGTTATTTTGATAAATAACCGATTAGATAAAAATCTTGCAATCTGGAATCTCCCATAATTCATAACTTATTATTGGAAAGTCTAAATAACGAAATTCCAACGGCATTAGTCTCTAATAAACATCCTCTATCTTGTGTTAAAATTTCATGACGTTTTGTTTTAATTTCGGTATTTTCCATAGGAGAGAGAAAATTGCAAAAATGATTGAATTTCTCTTTTAAATTTTGGGCTAAGGTACCAAAAAATAATTTCAGGTTTATGACTGTATGTAGTCATGCTAACCATGTGACAATTTTATTTTAATTTTGGAAACCTTTTATTATTTCTATTTTGAGGTTATTTCATGTGTTAATTAAAGAAATTAGCTTATAATATGAATTAAAAGCTAAATTTCCAGAATAAATATTATCAGAAAATCATGAAATACCTTTCATAATGACTATGATATTTGGAAGTGTTTGGAGATAATAAACAAGTCATATGAAAATAGAAAATCCCGATAATGTCCTTGGAAAATCCCGCCTTGGTGCTTTTTGACCCCTTTTGCCCTTTGTAACACGTATGCCTTAGAGACTACTCCGGGGGTTTGAAATTTTGGGTATAACAGATTGTCAGTCCGTCTCCTGACAATTTATGTCTAAACTGGGTGTTAGCTTCAACCCTTGTGTTTCTGTCATGCCATTTCGTGCAACACCTGTTGATGCGAACACCTTTCAAGGATTGCTCCAGGGTGTTACTAAGTTATGACATTACATCTGGTTCACACTTATTGGTATATTCAGTTAGCCACGCCGTTTGCGTTCTTAACTGGCTTATTATCCTCTTCTGTGAAGATCAACATTTCCTGGTAGTGTAGGTACTCATTCTGGGAGTTTCATCCCGTTCATTGCACATTAATGTGTCCACATTAGGCATCTGCCTTGCCATGCACAGGCTGGGTCTCCGTTCCAGCTATCATGTTTATCCCTAAGGATCCTTAAGACATATGTGATGTCTTTACATAACAGTTTGTGCACTTCGCACTTCCTAACTCTTAAACATTTCCTTGAAAGGAATTCACTAATCCTTTTAGTCTCGTTAACTTAACTGAGTTCCTTAACTTCAACCATTCCTTGTAATCCTTAGCTCTTGTTTGACTTATACTGCTGACCGTAGTACGGAGTCGACTACTTCCCGTGTTTCGGATTCTACTCGTATACATATGTGGGGTACCATACTGATACATTACTACTTACCCAACTAACCCATAAGTAGGTCTGCCAGGCCCACAAGGTCCTATCGGAGTGCGGTCGTCCCACATTACAGTTGGTACACTTGTAGTGTCCGTCACACGCCTAGGTGAAGTATTCTGTTGTCAACTCCCTTATATTGTCCCTTGACAATATACATTCGTGCTTCCCGAACTTAATTGAGGGAAAGTTTATCCACTGTTGTATCTTTATCAACTGCCCTTGGTTTTACTGGTTTGGTTTAGAAGAAGGTTAGAAAGAAGTATTGGTTTGAAGAAAATCTGGTTTTGAAAGAAAAGAGTTTGAAATAAATCTGAGTTTGAAAGAAAATTTTCATGGTTTCACAACATCTTCTTACCCTAACCAAGTCTAGCTTCTCGCTGACTGGTGTACTTACAATTACAGAGGTTAGGTTGTTAAGCCCTTCCATGGTCATAATGATCACACTTAACTTCGTGGTACTTTACCAAGAACTTTGTAGTTGTTAAAACTTCCCCGAACAGCCCTGTTATAGCAGCACTTGCCAGGGCAAGTGCGCCATGTTAACTGGCTATCGGTTCAACACATACCGGTTGTGGTATTGTTTTTACACGCACTGTCATCAGTGGCCTTGTTGGCCCTCACTTGATCTTACAGTCTTGACAATAACCCTCTGGGTAACTCCTCACTGTCTTCTCATGATAATCATTAGCTAGGGTGTTTCCCATTCTGGGAGACCCCCTTTTCTCACTTAGTACTGCATCCTCTTCGTAGCCCGTTCCACGCACTTGTCGTGGTCACTGAAACTTGTCTCTTGTTTGGGCACTACGTTGTAGTTCCTTTGTCGGTTGGTATACCGTTGGTGTATTATTTATCAACTGTGGTCCCGTAGACACTCGTCTCGGGTTTTATTAATCCACTTCTTGCCCGTTGCACGGTTGGTGCGTTGCAAGCTGGTTATCCTTGACTGCTCGGCATGTCGACCCAGGTTGCCGGAAATTCTATTCTTCTATACACTGATTCTTCACTCTTCGCTATGAAATGCGGTTAACATTGTTTAGATGGGAACCGTCTCGGGATTCCCAGTTTTCGGGATCTACCGTATGACAGGTTCACCGTACCTTTAGAGGTGTTTAATAACAGCCAGATCGGGTATTCCCGAGTAAGAGGGGACTTCCATCTCTCTGGCGTTGTTTCCCAAGTTATATAACAGGGATTGTGGAGGGCGGGTTGGATATTGTAGGTTTCCAGTACACACTGGTAATACCTAACTAGCATATCTCTCACGCTATCACTCAACCCTTAACCCAAAGTACTAAAATCCTAACTCGGTACTTCCCAAGCTCGGTAATTCAGTCATCAGAGCGATACTTCGCTCTGATACCACTTTTTGTAACACCCCATCCAACAACATACACATAACAACATTCTGCAGCGGAAAGTATGCTACTTCACATAACTTAACTCGTTGGTGTTACACGCCATTAACCACCCACGTGGCTAACAAGGCTATTACATTTACATTGTACCGGTCTGATGGACTAGATTCCCGAGCAACTGTACATTACTATACCTTTTATTAACAACAACCAACATACATAAGCCTTCCAACTGTACCGAGTATTTACAAATTGATGCCGATAACAGTTTCGGTCTTACTACACCTACTATATATACCAAAATGATTCCCATGTACAATGACTACCCCGTCCTACTCTCGAACGGCTTCCAGTCTTGTACCTGAAATAGGAAAGAAGAGAAAGGGTGGCCCCAAGGGGCTCAGCATTTGCTGGTATGGTAATCCCGCAGCCCACATGCTACCAGGCCACACACAACTAATTGTCGTCTTAGCATGAGGTTGATTATATTTAAATCATGCATGCAACTGTAAACACACAACACATAACATTTCGCCTCAATGGGCTCAACAAACGGATAATACATCCTTACTTGATAAGTCACTCATGGTATTCATTATCCCTAGAGTGTTCCTCCTCTAATGGAGCTACTTCCTTAATAGACGACATTACCCATAAATCGGGTTATCCTTAAACGCCTCTTATCACAAACTGGGATTCATTTCTATGATCCACACACTCCATATTTTACAACATATAACATTCCTCACATAACAAAACATAACAACACTTTTCACGTTTCGACGTGCACATGATAACATCGCAATAGAAATTGCATTACAACAACATCACATAACATAACGGGAACGGTCCTCTTAGGAACCGACCCAAACATAGTTAATTCACTGGTGAGCCTAGAGAATGGTGTCACCCTCATGGTAAGCTCGTTATACAGCAACAACAAAACTCATTACCGTCCTAATAGTGGACAGTAACTTAAGTTAAGATGGTTCGGGTTGGAGGCCCGAACACACCACACAAACACATGTTCCCCCTAAACCGATCATAAGTCAGAATAGCTAAGCTTTGGAATAAGCTAATGGGAGATCATAACCCGTGAGGGAAAAACCATAACAGAGAGAAGGGTAAGGCTAAGAAGGATACCCACTCCCAAAAACAACGCGCGACCGGCCAAACCGGATTCCTCACCACTGTTAGTACAACTTACTTTCAGATATTAGTTAGAACCCCACTATGGAGTCTATCACATCTACACACCATACTGTATTACAACTGAGTTAAACATACAAGGGAGATCCCTACATTCACACACACATATCACACAATTAACACACGCATAGCCGTGGTTAGAACATCCCATGGTTCGGGTTGTTTACTCCGAATACCGAACTCTCATGTGATCCTAGACTCAGTTAACTAAGGTTAACACTTCCGAGGTTAATGGTATCGGAGTTGAACACGCCACATAAATGATTTACTAAAACTCATTACATGTTTATCTTACAACGTGGCAAACATACAGAAAACACGTTGGCATACAAGCCGGTGTAATCCGGTAGGACACAGGTTGCAAGAAAACCATACCTGTCACCGGAGTCCACTTTACCACGTCCACTTAGGTTCCTCGAGCAATTCTCGAACAACTGATAACATTACATGTACTTTATTAACATCGGGGTAGCATGATTATTTAATGTCTAATGCTTATAACTTTTCCCCGTTAACTTAGTTACATAACTTCATTTTTTTAACTTGTTTTACTTTTTATTTTAATACATTTTTCCCCCACTAATTGTCATTATAACTCACCTAACATGTCTTAAACAACCTTATAACATCATTACTAATCAATCCCCATCATTACATATATTTTATAACCTTAAACAATGTTTTGGTCCGACCGACCTTACCGACCGACCTTGCACAGGTCGGTCCATTCCAGACCACTTTACCGTTAAAATTTCTTACCGACCGACCTTGTAAGTTCGGTCGCATGTCGGTCCATTCCCGAGAGTTCTTCCCTATGAAAATTCAGGCCCGACCGAACTTGCCAAGTCCGGTCCCATGTTCGGTCGGTTCCAGAAACTTAATTCGTACACAAAATACAAGCCCGACCGACCTTGCAAGTCCGGTCCCCAAGGTCGGTCCGTTCCAGAAACTAATTCTCGCAGGGTAAACTGGGCTCGACCGACCTTGGCAGTTCGGTCGCAAGGTCGGTCTGCTCCAGACCCTTATTTTCTATTGCCCATTTAACTCCAAACTTCACCTCATATATCCCAATATGTCCTAACCTCATTTGGGCACTTCAAACACATCTTTAACCATGTACTAAATTCCTTAAATCACCCACCAAAACTATCTTTATCATTCCACAAGCTTTTACAAAATCTCTTAATACTTTACATTTTCATTTGGTTTTCTAAGTGGTATTTCACCTATAATGACCACTACACCAAGATATTTCCTCTACACCTTAGCATCATCTCTCAACATCTTTTCTCACTACTAAATCTCCTTGTCCACATCTTACCTAAACCTTAAACAAACTTCTCCAAGACTCTAATACATTCCTCAAAACACTCATTGAATTCCTAGAACTCCCAAGATAATACCTAAATCCTTGTATCACTCTAAATCACCTTAATACATGCTTTCTTCTCTAGTAAAACACTTGTTCACCTTTAACACTTCCTAGTTCACCAAAACTTATTTAAAACACTTAGAACTTCTTACACATTCTCCAAATTTTGCCATAGCTTCTCTTGTATATACTCACATCCAAACACTTAGGTTTTACCTTATTTCATTCAAGAACACCCTAAATCCATCAAGAGTATTCTCACACACATAACTTCACCCAATTACACTACATCACAATATAGTGCATAAACTTAATTGCTTGGCACTTAGGCCCTTAAATAACAGGCTCTTAGGCCCTTAAGATGCATAAATCAAAACACTGAATTTCCCCATTGTATTTGCCTTTGACTGCAAATACACTCAACAATACATATGCCTTTTACTAAGCCCTTGAGAGCATTCTTCTAAGTCATTTCCCTTGGCTCCTTAAATCATTTTCATAAGCAATATAAGCTCATTTCTCCTAAGACTTTAAACCATATTAGGTTAGCACATTTACCTTTTGCCCACAAACTTCTTTTTTTTCCTGACTAAATTGGCAAGGCTTTTGGTTGCTTGTCAACTTCTAAACATTGTACAAATAATAGAATGAGTATTCAAGCATTATGCTTCATCTCATTTCAAACCCTAGTTACATATTATCTTAACATATTAAGGTAATTGTTTTACCTTTGAATGGAAGAGAGCTTGAATGAGTATCAAGAGAGGGCTCCTCCTAGCCCTTGGAAGATTCAATGAAGCTAAAACAAGCAAGGTAAAAACACCATTGTGAGGTGAATTTTCGGACAACACAAAACATGAGGAAACATCATTTTTCTTTGAGTTTCTTTTCCTTGAAGCAAAGGAGAACAACAAGGTGTGAAAAGATGAAGTCAAGCTCCATCCATGGTGAATCTCCTTGGCACCGAAATGAGGATTTTGAAGATTTGAAAAGATAGAAGTGTAGAGCTTGCTCCAACTAGAAGAATGGTGGTCTTGAAATTGAATTTGGAGTGGAGCTAGGAGTTACAAGAGATCAAAGCTTGAAGATGGGTTGAGCTGTAGCATATTACCGAAGGGGAGAAGAGAGGTTGGAGGACCATGTTAATGAAGGAAATGAGCGAATGATAGGTTCTACTTTGGAAGATATTAGGTATAAAGAAAAGATAAGTTGCTTTAGTATTGTTATTTGTTTTGTTAAACTTACAAGGTGATGACTCACCTCATAAAAACGGCCCATTAGTTATTCTAGGGGTATTGATAGTCTTTGTTGACCAATTTAATTACTTATAAAACATATGTTACAAACTAGCTTATAAAAGTTACTATTCACTAAAACAAGGCACATAGATGTGAAATTTTGATTTCCCGTTGAATAGATTCCAAATGTGATAATATAGTACAATGTTAATTAAGAGTAATGATGGACATTTAGCCATTCAAAACTCATTACAAGACAATTTTCAAACGTGCTTTAAGACTCCTTAAAGCACTTTTGTGTTTTAACTTGTTTTCCAGCTTGGTTTTATTGGTAATTGATTTAATGTTTCATTAACATATTATAAGGTATAGATATGACCTTTAGGTCTTATACAAATTTATCCCAAGCTTAGAGACATCTTTTTGCCATATTGATTTAAGGTATTTTCTTGTGTGTCTTGTTGGTTAATTGTCTACCAAGGTTTCCTAAGGACTAATTTGCCTTATTAAATCATAATTGAATATATTAAGTCTTGTAGGCTCTTTGGGTCCTAACCAAGTTCACTCATAGCTTAGAGCATGTTTTGGCTCAAACTGTCTCTTAGTGCTTTATTGCCTTCACTATGGTTAAATTGTTCACTGATGTTTCTAAGGCACTTTTAGCCTTTACATACCATAGTTTAATATTTAAACCAACATATCAAAGGTTTAGTGATTTACACTCTCGCCTCTCCTCTTCGTACAGTTGACGACGGAAAAGAACGACATGGCGGTATAGGGCGATTGTGCGATCGGTGAAGACATAGAACAGAGAGGTGATGGTGAGTGGTGATGGAGAATGGAAGTGGTGAAGCTCGTGAGACGTCGTGTGTTGTGGTATCGTGGGGTGTCACGATGAGATGAAGTAGTGTAGGCGGTGAAGACCGGAGCAACAAGGTGGAAGATGGTACGGTGTGGGATGTTGTTCCCAATCGTCTCCTGGGATGCGGTGGTGAGTCGGTGGTCGATGCGGGCGGAATGGCGATGGAATGACAATGAAGATGACGCGGTGATTACGGTGGTGAGTTATGGATAAACGATGGTGAAGGTGGTACCCTCTATTTCTGTTGCGGCGTAAGTAAACGAAGATGGGGAGACGCTGGTGTATCGTCGATATGAATGGTGATGATGATTGATATACGAATCGGAGGACGAGGATGGAGTGATGCGGTAGTGTAGATGTTCACCGATGTAGAGGATGATGCATGGTGGATGACGATGGAGTGTCGACTGCGACAGTGATGTGGTGTTGAAGGTGTTGGTATATCGGTGGAGAATGAAGATGGTGGTGTATGCGTGGTGAATGGTGAAGATGATGGTGGTCAGTCCCTATGGTGAGTGCGAGAGTGGCAGTGGTGTATGGATGAAGATTCGACGGTGAATGATGGTGTGAAGGTGTGAAGGTGTGGTGGTATTGGTGTAGGGTAGTGAGCGATGAATCGGTAGTAAATGAGGAAATGGTGGTGGCGATGGCGTGAATGGTATGGAGTCGGAGATGCAGGATGACGGTGTTGAGTGGCGTGGTGGTGATGATGAAGATCAGTGGCGTGATGATGTTAGTCGAGTGGTGGTGAAGGCGTGACGATGGATGAGGCGATGAAGAAGATCCATGGTATAAAGATGGAGTATAGTGAATGAATAGTGTGATCCCAGCTTAAATCCCCTTCCCAGCGTGTATCGACAAATCAATCCCAGCTATTAGCATGGGTTTTATCATATTCTTCTCATAAAATGATAATATGCCATCGTTTATTCTGCTGTCCATTTGAGTCGAGCAACAGGGCTCTAAATCAGCCCAATCTTTTCCAATGTCTGCGCTGCGGACCAGCCCAACATTTCAGCCTGTCAAAATATTCACGTGCATGTATATATGTATGTATACATATGTCATCATTTGTTGTGTTGTAATCTTTAATGTAAATCCAATAATTTTCCTGCATTTTACATATAAAATATATCAGTTCTCATCAAAATATAAATAGTAGAAAAACTATAAGATAAGTGTGAAATATAAGCCATTTCATTATGAATATTAAATCAAATATATTGTTAAAAGTATATGTATTTTACACTTATCAAACTTCCTCACACTTATCTTTTGCTTGTCCTCAAGCAAATACAGAATATGACTACTCTTAAGGGCCGAAGTATTGAAACTCAGGATCAAACAACTGCCGATGGAAAACTAGCAAAATGACAATCAAAAGAAAAGTTCTACTACAAGCTGTAGGTTTTCGCAAACAGTGAAAAAGAATGAAGTTAAAAAGCATGGAGAAGTTAGACTATAGAAACTGAAACAGAATAGTTTGGGATCCTCCACCATTTCTTTCCTCTAACCTTTGGATGACAAGGGGTGTGAAGTAACACCTTATTCCATGATACCTTTCAAGACCACATACTCATGATCAGAATAAGCAAAGATGAATTACACGTTTAACTTTCCAAAGTTCATTTTCCTTAACATTCTGTCATTCACATATTTCATTCATCCCCTCAGACTTTTCTCTTCACCCTTGTAGCGGCTTTGGGACTTCTATCCCAGATCACAAGACCTTAGGTAGATTGGTGATAAGGCACCCCAAGGACTTAATAACCGAATGAAGAGGCCTGTTTTAGTTCAGAAATTTTAATTCAGATCAGCGGAGTACCTTGCCTTATCCTTTCATTCTAAACTTTCACATTCTTAAGACCCCAAACTAGACCAATTCAATTTTCTTAATCAGCTAATCCACTAAATTTCAGTGAAAACAGATTCAATTTGAAAAAATTATACATACAAACAGCCAAAAGCAGAACGATTCTTGAGGTAGTCATCAGGCTCGTTTTGAAAACTTCCAAATTCTTATTATTATTATTATTATTATTATTATTATTATTATTATTATTATTATTATTTTATTTTTGGCCACTTACAAGAGATAATTCTTTCAAAATAAGAGGACAAACAAAACCAAATGTGGCATTAAGTGCACTGGCATATTCTCAGGGAAAGGTCCTACTTCCTCACACTTAAGAGGAGCAATGTCCTCATTGTTCAAAAATAAAATCAAGAAAATACCTTTCAAAATATGCCAAACTCATGAATAGTTTCATTCAGGACAAACATGGACTGATATAAAATAAGCATTAAGCATGATAGGCTGAACACAAACATTTAAATAAAGGAAAACTGAACTCCTGTGATATCATAGATTGAGGAAGATTTCCTTCCTCACACTTAAGCTCGTGCATGGGGTATTAGCTTTCTTCACACGTGCATTCATGCAAGTGTGCAGCCTTGGAGAGCATCAAACAACGCAACAAGGTTCACCTGCACACACTCACAACTCCCACAAAAACGCTAAAGCGTTACATTAAAGCACAGGCACCATTTCCACTTCTAAATAAAAGACAAACAGAAATAAACCAGAAAACAAAAACAAAACAAAAATTTAACCACTAGGTTGCCTCCCAGTAAGCTGCCCTTCTTTATACTCTTTGGCTAGACTCTTGCTTTGTTATCCAGGATCAAAAATAAAAGTTGATAGTGGTGTCAACGGGGATACGACGTGGCCAACAATCAGTATTAAACCACCTGGATCAAAACATAACGTTACCTCAACAAATAAAATAGGAAAATAAAAGCTCCACAAAACCTGGTTCTTGAGGAGGGATTGATGGTAACGGGTCTCAAGCAGAAGATCAAGTGCTGAATGTTGTTCTTCCTCGAATTGAGGGATGTAAACATCTTCCTCCTTTAGGTGAGGCTCAAGAAGGTTGTGATACTGGCAAGGTGGTGGTTGTCCATTATCCTCAAATTCGAGGATGTAAGCATCCTCCTCTGAGTCGAAAATGAATGTTGAAGTGAGCTTCAATGGTGGGTTGGGCGGTCATCATTTTCATTTTGGTTGAATAACGGCCCAAATTGTTCGGTTGATGACCCTGGGGGTGAGGATCATCTAGTCGTGGAGATCTTTCTTCGAATTCAAGGACGGAGATATCCTTATCTTCGTTGAGCGTTGTAGGGAGAACTCCGAGGCGGGTTTTATCTTCAAACTCTGGTGCCGGGTCAAAAGGGAAGGTGGCCTCCACACTTAGTGAGTGGACTTCGAGTTTCCACCCTACTGCTTTGGTGCACGGGTGGGGAAGGCCTTGATCCTCCAAATGAAGATCAAAGTTGGATGGCTCCTCCTCCTCAACTTTGAGGATGTTGATATCCTCATTTTCTTGGAGAGGCTCATAGGAAGAGCCTTGATGGAAATCAACTTCAGAGGGAATTGGTTCCTCGAAGGTGATAGTGGTGTTTTGTTTGGATGACTTGGCGGGAGGTGATGGCGGTTCCTTCTTCTCTAATTTGAGGTGATAAGTGTCCTTATCTTCTAGATAGAGCACGGAGAAGGAGGAGAAATAACGGTAGTTGACTTCAGAGGGAGGAGGCTCCATGAAGTCAAGGTGGAAGTCGTCCTCTGATGGCTTGTCTTCAAGCTCAGACAGATGGTTCGATGTTGTTTGCTCAGGTTTGAACGGGGGAAGTGATAGCGAGCAACTCAAGTCCTTAGTAAGGTGATCCATTATATGAACCATTTCGCTCTCCAGTTGTTGCGATGCAAGTGGACCTTCCATCATTGCATTTATCTTTACTAATGTAGTGTAGAGTTGTAGTTGGTTTATGTCGAGGCCTTTTTCCTCACTTCATGGATCATTTCATTCTCCAGTTGTTGCTCCTGTTGAGCTAATGTATGGAGCATGATTGTAGAACCATGAGCACTCTCATGGTCTCCTCCAACAGGTTGTTCGATAACATTGCTCATGATCGTATTGTGTTGTGCAACACCGATTCGCTCCAGGTAGTCTAGTTGATCCTCTAACCATATTTGCTCTTGTACTACGAGACAGTCCTCAAACTCATGATCTCCCCCACATACCGAGCAATATATGTCTTGTGAGTAGCATGGTTCTCGATCGAACTCCTCTTCAATTTGCTGTTGGATTCGATTCCGCCACATTTCTTCAACTTTGGGACAAAAATTGAACTCGTGAGGTCCCCTACAATATGAGCAATATATATCTTGGGAATAAAAGGATTCCCATATGAATTGCTCCTCACTTGCCATTATTAGTTAGAAATAATAAAAACTAAGAACAAAATGAACTAATAAAAACAAAATAATAATAATTGACAACCAAATCCATTGCCATTTTGTTGTTTTTGTTTTTGTTTTTTTTACAAATAAACTAAACAAATAAATAATAAAGAATAAAAAAATAAAAGCAAATAAATAATGAAATAAATTAAATAATAGATAAACTGAAAAATAACTATATGAAAATAATTAAGTAGTAATAGAAAATGGAAACTATAAAATTAAATAAAAAGTAAGGGGCAAAATAAATAACAGGAATTTAAATGACGGGAATTTAAATGACGAAAATAAATTACTGATATTGAAATGACGATAAATAAATTACTGGAAATAAATAACTAGAATTTAAATGACGGTAAATAATAACTGAAATGTAGATGACAATTAAATAAGAAGCGAAATTTAAATGACAATAATTTAAATAACTGGAGAATAAATAACTGGAATTTAAATAGCTGGAATTTAAATGACAATAATTTAAATGACAGGAATTTAAATAACTGGAACTTAAATGGCAGAATTTAAATAGCGGAATTTAAATGACTGAAATTTAAATGACTGGAATTTAAATGACTGGAATTCAAATGACAATAATTTAAATAACTGGAAAATAAATGACAAGAAAATAAATGACAGGAATTTAAATAACTGGAATTTAAATAGCAGAATTTAAATAGCGGAATTTAAATGACTTAAATTTATAAATTAAATGACTGGAATTTAAATGACTGGAATTTAAATGACTGGAATTTAAATGACAATAATTAAATGACAATAATTTAAATAAATGGAAATAATGGAAAATAAATGACAAAAAATAAATAATGGAATTTAACTAGCAGAATTTAAATGACAGGATTAAAATAGCAATAAAATAATTAAATGGAATATTAAATAACTGTAAATAATATGATAAGTAAATTGCTGGAATAATTAAATAACAGAAACAATAATAATAATAATAATATAAACAACAAAAGAAAATGACAAAAAATGAAAGGAAATGAATTATGAAACAGAAATTAGAAATAGCAAACAGAATGTCGGGAACAAAATAAAACCGAAAAAAAAAAGAAAACAAAATATTAAAGAAACAAAATATCAAAATAACAAGTGAATTATCCGGGGTTTAGGGACTAGACAAAGTCAAGTCCCCGGCAGCGGCGCCATTTTGCAGACAAGATTTTTGACTTGTCAAAAATAATCAATTGAGTTAGGATCGTTATGGATCAAAAGGTCGGATGCAAACAATCCGGTCGCAGTAGTATAGTAAAATGGAGCAACCAGGTAATTGAACCGTGGGACTTAAGCAAAAATGTCTAATTCCTAAGCGTGTCATAAAAGGGGGGTTTTATTGAATTGTAAATAAAACTAATAAAATGCAGATAAATAAAATAACAGATAAATAAAAACGATAGATGATATGATTGAGCGGGACTCCGGGTTCCGGTTATTGCAGTTTGGTTAACTATATTATTTCTTCTGGTTTATAGATTGGCAAAAATAATAACTCTGATGAATTTGTTTACCAGAACATGCCATGACTTTCTTTAGACCAACAAAACACATGTAAACAAAATAAGTTTGAGAGATAATATTTATGCAGATGAAGTATTAACTTGTCCGATGATGAAAACAAGTTTTCCACAAATTTACGAATTAATCGAACCTATCTATTTTTCACTTGATTGGATCAAAATAGATTTAGAAAGATAATGCAATAAAACGATCAGAATTATTGCAGCATAAGCACATTAATTGTAACAATCTATATGTTAATTAAAACCAGTAAAATATAATTTAAATAAAAACACACATTAAAACCAATGTCAAATGTTATGTAATAACCAAAACTGCAATAAGGAACAAATAACATGTAACAAATATAAAACGTTTGGTTTAGTAAACCCTTATAAATTAACCAGTCTGGTCTGGTTCAATGTTTTTGTTTTGCCTGAACCGGTTCTCTTCTATCGGTTTGCCCTTTATCCTCTTCGCCGATTCGCCCTGCTAAACTCAATTACTTTTCGTCGATTCTCACCCCTGTTTCCCTTCTCACGCCTTGCCCTGCTAAGCTTCTCACGAGTTGATAGATAAATCTCACTCTCGCCTCCCCTCTTCGTACAGTTGACGACGGAAAAGAACGACGATGGCGGTGTGGCGATGGTGATATCGGTGAAGACTATAACAGAGAGGCGATGGTGAGTGGTGATGGAGAATGAGAGTGGTGAAGCTCGTGAGACGTCGGTGTTGTGGTATCGTGTGGGTGTCACGATGATGATGATAGTAGTGTAGGCGGTGAAGACCGGCGCAACAATGGTGAAGATGGTACGGTGTGTTGATGTTGGTGTCACGATCGTCTCCTGGGATGCGGTGGTGAGTCGGTAGTCGATGCGGGCGTGAATGGCGATGGAATGACAATGAAGATGACGTGGTGATTACGGTGGTGAGTTATGGATAAACGATGGTGAAGGTGGTACCCTCTATTTCTGTTGCGGCGTAAGTAAACGAAGATGGGGAGACGCTGGTGTATCGTCGATGTGAATTGTGATGATGATTGATATACGAATCGGAGGACGAGGATGGAGTGATGCGGTAGTGTAGATGTTCACCGATGTAGAGGATGATGCATGGTGGATGACGATGGAGTGTCGACTGCGATAGTGATGTGGTGTTGAAGGTGTTGGTATATCGGTGGAGAATGAAGATGGTGGTGTATGCGTGGTGAATGGTGAAGATGATGGTGGTCAGTCCCTCTGGTGAATGCGAGAGTGGCAGTGGTGTATGGATGAAGATTCGACGGTGAATGATGGTGTGAAGGTGTGAAGGCGTGGTGGTATTGGTGTAGGGTAGTGAGCGATGAATCGATAGTGAATGAGGAAATGGTGGTGGTGATGGCGTGAATGGTATGGAGTCGGAGATGCATGATGACGGCGGTGAGTGGCGTGGTGGTGATGATGAAGATCAGTGGCGTGATGATGTTAGTCGAGTGGTGGTGAAGGCGTGACGATGGATGAGGCGATGAAGAAGATCCGTGGTATGAAGATGGAGTACAGTGAATGAATATTGCGATCCCAGCTTAAATCCCCTTCCCAGCGTGTATCGACAAATCAATCCCAGCTATTAGCATGGGTTTTATCATATTCTTCTCATAAAATGATAATATGCTGAAATACCCCAAACCTTGATATGTTGTTAAACATTTAAACTATGTATGTAAAGGCTAAAAAATTCCTTAGAAACATTAGTGAACAATTTAAACCATAGTGAAATGCAATAAAGCACTAAGATACAGTTGAGCAAAAACATGCTCTAAGCTTGGAGTGAACTTGGTTAGGATCTAAAGAACCTACCAAGACTTAATAACATTCAATTATGATTTAATAAGGCTAATTAAGTCCTTAGGAGACCTTGGTAGACAATCAAACCAAACAAAACACAAATAACTACCTTAAAGTCAATATGGGCAAAAATGTGCTCTAAGCTTGGGATAAGTTTGTATAAGACCTAATGGTCATACCTATACCTTATAAATATGTTAATGAACATATTAAATCAATTACCAAAGAAAACCAAGCTTGAAAATAAGTTAAAACACAAAAAGTGCTTTAAGGAGTCTTAAAGCACGTTTTTGAAAAATTGTCTTGTAAATGAGTTTTGAATGGCTAAATGCCCATCATTACTCTTTAATTAACATGTGTACTATATAGTATCACATTTGGAAGTCTATATCAATGGGAAATCAAAAATTTCACATCTATGTGCCTTGTTTTAGTGAATAGTAACTAAAATAAGCTAGTTTGTAACATATGTTGTTATAAGTAATTAATTGGTCAACTAAGACCAAACTACCCCTAAGTAAATGATGGGGGCCGGTTTTTGTGAGGTGAGTCACCACCTTGCAAGTTAACAAATAAATAACAAATGTTAAAGCAACTTACTATTTGCTTTACTACACAATATCTTCCAAAAGTAGAACCTATCTTCATTCTCTCATTTCCCTTCATTTCACACGTCTTCTTCCTCCTTCTTGCTCTCTTTTATGGTTTGCTACAGCACCACCATCAACCTCCATCTTCTATTGCCAATATTTCCTAGCTCACTTAACCAAATCAAAAACAAACACCACCATTCTCTTTGTCTCATCAAGCTCTTCATTCCTATCTTCTTAAAATTCCAAGAGCCCCATTTCGGTGCCATGGAGTTCCACCATTGAAGGAGCTTGAGCTTATGTTTCTACATATTATTGCTCTCCTTTGCTTCTAGGTAAGGAATCTCAAAGAAAAATAATGTTTCCTCCATGTTTGTATGATGTCCGAAAATTCACCTCACAATGGTGTCTTTACCTTGCTTGTTTTAGCTTCATTTGAATCTTCCAAGGGCTTGGTGGAGTCCTCTCTTGATACATATCCAAGCTCTCTTTCCATTCCAAGGTAAACCAATCATTTTAATACCTTAAGATAATATATGTAACTAGGGTTTACAATGAGATGAAGCTTAAAGCTTGTATACTCATTATATTATTTGTATAATATTTAGAAGTTGACAAGCAACTAAAAGCCTTGCGAATTTAGTCAAGGAAACAAGAAAGAAGTTTGTGAGGAAAAGAGGTAAATATGCTATCTCAATGTAGTTTAAATGCCTTAGGAAAATGAGCTTGATTTGCTTAATAAAATACCCAAGGAGCCAATGGCAAATGAGCTAGTAAAATGCTCTTAAGGAAACTATTAAAGGACATATGTGTTGTTGTATGTAATTGCAGGTCAAAGGCATTATTTATGTGGGAAATTCAGTGTTTAAGGTTTATGCAATTTAAGGGCCTAAGTGCCATGCAATTTAAGTTTATGCACTATATTGTGATGTAGTGTAAATTTGGTGAAGTTTTGTGTGTGAGAAAGTTCTTGGTGGATTTTAGGTGTTCTTGAACGAAACAAGGTAAAAACCTAAGTGTTGGATGTGGGAATATACAAAAGAAGCTATGGCAAAATTTGGAAATGTATAAGAAGTTCTAAGTGATTTAAACAAGTTTTGGTGAACTAGGAAGTGTTAAAGGTACACAAGTGTTTTGCTAGGGAAGAAAACATGCGTTAAGTGATTTAGAGTGACACAAGGATTTAGGTATTATCTTGGAAGTTATAGGAATTCAATGTGTGTTTTAGGGAATGTATTAAAGTCTTGGAGAAGTTTGTTTAAGGTTTAGGAATGTTGATGTACAAGAAGGAAATGATGTTTAGGTAAGATGTGTAAAGGAGATTTAGTTAATAAGAAAAGAAGTTTGAGTGGTGATGTTAAGGTGTAGAGGAAACACCTTGGTATAGTGGTCATTATA
Organism: Limonium bicolor; assembly: GCA_023374045.1. Taxonomy (NCBI): domain Eukaryota; kingdom Viridiplantae; phylum Streptophyta; class Magnoliopsida; order Caryophyllales; family Plumbaginaceae; genus Limonium; species Limonium bicolor. The sequence continues at coordinate 337,287,046 of CM041778.1, forward strand.
GGTGAAATACCACCTAGAAATCTTAAGGAGAAAACATTCCAAGTGCTAGGAATTTTGTAAGGAATTTGTGAATGATAAGTTGGTTTTGGTGTGTGATTTAAAGAGTTTAGTACATGGCTAAAGATGTGTTTGAAGTGCCAAATGTGATTAGAACATACTAGGGCACTATGAGGTGAAGTTTGGAGTCAAATGGGATTTTAGAAACAAAGGTCTGGAGCCGACCGATCTTAGGGACCGGACCTGCAAGGTCGGTCGAGCTCAGTTTACACTACCGGAAAGAGTTTCTGGAACGGACCGACCTTGGGGACCGGACTTGCAAGGTGGTCGGGCTTGTATTTTTAGTACGGATTAAGTCTCTGGAATAGACCGACCTTGGGACCGGACTTGCAAGGTCGGTCGTGTCTAAACTTTTGTACGAGAATTGTTTCTGGAATGGACCGACCTTGTGGACCGAACTTGCAAGGTCGGTCAGAGTAGAATTTTTGACGGTAATGTGTTCTGGAATGGACCGACCTTGTGTAAGGTCGGTCGGTAAGGTCGGTCGGACCAAAAACATTGTTTAAGGTTATAGGATGATGGGGATTATTAAGTAATGATGTTATAAGATTGTTAAGGACATGTTAAGTGAGTTACGATGACAATATAGTGGGGGAAAAGTTGTATCAAATGTAAAAGTAAAACAAGTTAAAATGTGAAGTTATTTTACTAAGTTAACGGGGATAAGTTATAAGCAAAAGACTTTAAACAATCATGTTACCCCGATGTTAATAAAAGTACATGTAATGTTATCAGTTGTTCGAGAATTGCTCGAGGAACATAAGTGGACATGATAGAGTGGACTCCGGTGACAGGTATGGTTTTGCTTGCAACCTGTGTCCTACCGGATTACACCGGCTTGTATGCCAATGTGTTTTTCTGTATGTTTGCCACGTTGTAAGATAAAACATGAAATGAGTTTACAGTAATTCATATATGTGGCGTGTTCAACTCCGATACCATTTAACCTCGGAAGTGTTAACCTTGGTTAACTGAGTCTAGGATCACATGAGAGTTCGGTATTCGGATTAAACGACCCGAACCATGGGACGTTCTAACCACGGCTATGCATGTGTTAATTGTGTGATATGTGTGTGTGAATGTAGGGATCTCCCTTGTATGTTTAACCCAGTTGTAATACTGTATGGTGTGTAGATGTGATAGACTCCATAGTGGGGTTCTAACTAATATCTAAAAGTAAGTATGTACTAACAGTGGTGAGGATTCCGGTTAGGCCGGTCGCGTTGTTTGGGAGTGGGTATCCTTCTTAGCCTTACCCTTCTCTCTGTTAAGGTTGTTTCCCTCACGGGTTATGATCTCCCATTAGCTTATTCCAAAGCTTAGCTATTCTGACTTATGATCGGTTTAGGGGGAACATGTGTTTGTGTGGTGTGTTCGGGTCACTAAACCCGAACCATCTTAACTTAAGTTACTCGTCCAACTATTAGGACGTTAATGAGTGTTGTATAACGAGTTTATCATGAGGGTGACATCATTCTCTAGGCTCACCAGTGAATTAACAATGTTTGGGTCGGTTCCTAAGAGAACCGCTCCCGTTATGTTATGTGTTGTTGTTGTAATGCAATTTCTATTGCGATGTTGTTATGTGCACGTTGTAACGTGAAAGGTGTTGTTATGTAGTGTATGTTATATGTTGTAAAATGTGGAGTATGTGGATCATGGATATGAATCCCAGTTTATGATAAGAGGCGTTTAAGGATAACCCGATTAATGGGTAAGTGTCGTCTATTAAGGAAGTAGCTCCATTAGAGGAGGAACACTCTAGGGGTAATGAATACCATGAGTGACTTATCAAATAAGGATGTGTTATCTGTTTGTTGAGCCCATTGAGGCGAAAGTTATGTGTTGTGTGTTTACAGTTGCATGCATGATTTAAATGTAATCAACCGCATGCTAAGACGACAATTAGTTGTGCGTGGCCCGGTAGCAGGTGGGCTGCGGGATTACCATACCAGCAAAGGTGCTGAGCCCCTTGGGGGCCACCCTTTCTCCTTTCTTTCCTATTTCAGGTACAAAGAGCTGGAAGCCGTTCGAGAGTAGGTTGGGGTAGTCGTTGTACATGGGTAATCATTTAAGTTGTATATATACAGTAGGTGCAGTAAGACCGAAATTGTTTTCGGCATCAGTTTATAAATACTCGGTTCAGTTGGAAGGCTTATGTATGTTGATTGTTGTTAATGAAAAGGTATAGTGATGTACAGTTGCTCGGGAATCTAGTCCATCAGACCGGTACAATGTATATGTAATAGCCTTGTTAGCCACGTGGGTGGTTAACGGCGTGTAACACCAACGAGTTAAGTTATGTGATGAAGTATATTTTCCGCTGCAGATTGTTGTTATGTGTTTGTTGTTGGATGGGGTGTTACAAAAAGTGGTATCAGAGCGAAGTATCGCTCTGATGACTGAATTACCGAGCTTAGGAAGTACCGAGTTAGGATTTTAGTACTTTGGGTTAAGGGTTGAGTGATAGCGTGAGAGATACGCTAGTTAGGAATTACCAGCGTGTACTGGGAACCTACAATATCCTTCCCGCCCTCCACAATCCCTGTTTTATAACTTGGGAAACAACGCCAGAGAGATGAAAGTCCTCTCATACTCGGGAATACCCGATCTGGCTGTTATTAAGTACCTCTAAAGGTACGGAGAACCTGTCATACGGTAGATCCCGAAAGGTGGGAATCACGGAGACGGTTCCCATCTGAACAATGTTAACCACATTAAATAGCGAAGAATAAGGAATTTGTGTATAGAAGAATAGAATTTCCGGCAACCTGGGTCGACATGCTGAGCAGTCGAGAACAACCAGCTTGCAACGCACCGACCGTGCAACAGGCAAGAAGTGGATTAATGGAACCCGAGACGAGTGTCTACGGGACCACAGTTTTAAATGATACACCAACGGTATACCAACCGACAAGGAACCACAACGTAGTGCCCAAACAGAGACAAGTCTCAGTAACCACGAGAATGCGTGGAACAGGCTACGAAGAGGAAACAATACAAAAAACGGGGTCTCCAGAATAGGAAACACCCTAGTTAATGATTATCATGTGAATAAGGCGAGAAGTCGCCCAGAGGGTTAATTGTCAAGACTGTAAGATCAAGTGAGGGCCAACAAGGCCACTGATGACAGTACGGGTAAAAATGATACCGCAACCGGTGTGTGTGTTGAACCGATAGCCAGTTAGCATGGCGCACTTGCCATAGCAAGTGCTGCTATAACAGGGCTGTTCGGGGAGGTTTTAACAAATACAAAGTACTTAGTAAAGTACCATGAAGTTAAGTGGGATCATCATAGCAGTGGAAGGGCCTGTTAGCCTAACCTTTGTAATTGGAAGTGCACCAGTCAGCAAGAAGCTAGATTTGGTTAAGGCAAGAAGGCATTGTAAAACCATGAGAATTTTTCTTTCAATCCAGATTTATTCAAACTCTTTTCTTTTCAAACCAATTTTCTTTCAAACCAACATTTCTTTCTAACCTTCTTCTAAACCAAACCAGTAAAACCAAGGGTAGTTGACAAGATACAACAGTGGATAAACTTTCCCTCGATTAAGTTCGGGAAGCACGGAACGCATATTGTCACGGGACAATATAAGGGAGTTGACAACAGAATACTTCACCTAGGCGTGTGACGGACACTACGAGTGTACCAACTGTAATGTGGGACGACCGCACTCCGATAAGAGCTTGTGGGCCTGACAGACCTACTTATGGGTTAGTTGGGTAAGTAGCAATGTATCAGTATGGTACCCCACATATGTATACGAGTAGAGTCCGAAACACGGGAGTAGTCGACTCCGTACTACGGTCAGCAGTATAAATCAAACAAGAGCTAAGGATTACAAGGAATGGTTGAAGTTAAGGAACTCAGTTAAGTTAATGAGACTAAAAGAATTAGTGAATTCCTTTCAAGGAAATGTTTAAGAGTCAGGAGGTGCGAAGTGCACTAACTGTAATGTAAAGACATCGTATACGTATTAAGGATCCTCAGGGATAAACATGTTAGCTGGAACGGTGACCCAGCCTGTACATGGCAAGCACATGCCTAATGTGGACACATTAATGTGCAATGAACGGGATGAAACTCCCTGAATGAGTACCTACACTACCAGGAAATGTTGATCTTCACAGAAGAAGATAATAAGCCAGTTAAGAACGCAAACAGCGTGGCTAACTGAATATACCAATAAGTGTGAACCAGATGTAAAGGCATAACTTAGTGACACCCAGGAGCAATCCTTGAAGGGTGTTCGCATCAACAATTGTTGCACGAAATGACATGACAGAAAACTCAAGGGTTGAAACTAACACCCAGCTTAGACATAAGTTGTCAGGAGACGGACTGACAATCCTAAGGGACATCCCATGAAAGGAAACGTGATGCAATGACCTTGTCATGGAGGCCAATACAACCTCTAACCATGTAATATTGTATAGAGAAGTACATGTGTGTGGACAGCCTATAATGAGCGCAGCTCAAGGCAAATAAGGCTTATAAGCCATAAGCAAGACATGTTATATAAATTAGATTGATTGCAGAAGTTTATGTTGTATAAGTGAATAGAGTGGTAAACGAACCGCTGCATTAAGAGTGGGGATACCTCTCGATATTGTGAGACGCATGAGCGGTAGTTATGTGAATCAAGTCCAAGAAATATGTTAAGAATGGACGATGTTATTATTGAAAGAGAGCAGTTAGCTTAGTAGTATGTGTGTATAAAGTGAAACACCGAGCTGAATAATGCCGGCTTGTGACTGGAATGATCAATGCTCAAGGAGCATTCAGTAGTCATCCATATGAGTGATGAACCATAATATGAATGATGTAAGTATATGTGTGGAAGTTAATGTGACAGTAAATACCATGTAAGTTAGTGTTATACAATAAGCACGGTGCGCAGTAAGCGACCGTTGTATAAGTGTTGTTGAATAATAATGTGGCAGATAAGACCAGTTATGAGTTAAACTCAGTGGAGATGCATAGTAAGTGATACCAAACAAACTAGGCAGTAAGCAAGTGGCCAGTATTACGAGATCAAAATCTCAATGAAACACAGTGTGAATTCCGTTGCGAATCGCATGAGAGATTTGCTGTCAAGAGTTTACGCCTCTGCACTCTGTATGACTGAGTGTTTTGGTATTGCACTTGTGCAGTAATGATCGAGTGGGATAGCTAGGAATTGGAAACATGTTAATTGTGGAGGAATAATGTTATTGTAACACCCCTACTCTAATCGGCTTCTAATCATTTTACTTATCATTATAATCGCAGCGGTAATCTCAACAATTGAACTACTGGTGTCACCGTTCTTACTCGCCCATACGAGTAATAACGTGCTTACTGATAGATTCTTAAATACGAAACAACTTCCCACAGTGACAACAAGAGATAGATCTAACCTTCCCAAACCAATATAAAATACATTCACAGTGAGCATTCTAAGTATCCCAATCCTATACACGTTTCTAAGTTCGTATCAAAATGCAATAGTGCATATTTAAACAACTGTAATTAAACTACCCAGCGCGTCCCTCTCTTTGCCGACACCGGAAGCTGCATACCTGCAAAAATGGTTGTTTGTGGTATGGAATCAGCCCCTGCTGAGTATGTTACTACATGACTGTCATGCCCCCTCGGACCCTCAGTTATTTGGTCGAGAGCATGCAATTCATTTCATGTAAACCTATAAGTAATTCAACAACAAGCCCCGGCTTTACACATCGCATCATAACAAACCACTGAAAGCGTTACAACGCTTATATGAGTACAGAGACTCCATTCCAACAAACACTTAATAGTTCATAATTGAGTTCGGCGACTCACCCGACCAAAACAATCCACCATAACCCACACATGAGTACAGTGACTCGACACAACTAGTTCACAACACACAATATGAGCACAATGGCTCGTTCAAACAAATCCACCAATATACCACACATAACCGCAAAGCACAACCAATGAACAACAAGGCGAAGTAACGAGAATTATAAACGAGTATGAACTCTCGTCTTTGGCATGCAAGCCCAAATAATGTTCGTCTAATGTACGAGTTATTATAGTCGTTCGTAATTGTTCAGTCATGTCTAATGACAACGTCTCGTTAGAACGACGTGTCTCTAAGTTACCCATCTCTTATGGCGGGTCACCCACGGCAATAGCCACTCCAGCGGTAGAGTCTCCGTCCTACGAACAATCTGTAGTTCGTTGGAAATTTATCCAGATCTTACGGCTACCACACGGTATCCTAGTATCGTTAATGGATCACAGTTCACAGCAAGAGCCACATCCTTTGATAAACTTATCTATACCATCGCATCGCTTTACATTTTTTTTCTAACACAGTAGACCAAGGTCGTAGTCCAATCCTGAGTATGTCTCGGGATCTAGTGCTAGATACGAGAGCGGCGTTAAAGAGGCCAATGCTCCGTATATAAGTCTCAGATATTTATATATCTTATTATCCTAATGCTACAACGTTTTACTTACGTTCCTTATACACATATAAGATAGCATCATTGCCGCTAGTTCGTTTTATAATATGTTCATATATACGAACGGTACTGTTATCGCACAACAGTAATAATAATAAAGCAGCATTAATACGCAACTCAAGCATATTAATTCACACAAGCAGACATTCAATCTTATCACAGATTTTCACACAATGTTTGAACTGAGGAAATCCTCAGACAATCAAGCCACATAAATAACATACCGTTCACCCTGATGTATTACGGTGGAGTACGAATCAGCAAGATCCTATGCTCCGTGTGCCGTCCCTATCAGTCTAAACAATACATAATGCTACTGATTAGCATCCCATACAACAATACAACTCTACGGTACCCCGTACCGTCACTAATACCTCCCGGTTAACCCCCCGTTATAAACTGTCAATGTTTGTCGGGTTTTTCGGTTTAACTCGAGATTAGATAAGTGTTATATTACATGCGTAGTCTTGTCTTGTATATTAATATACTTATTGTTGAACTTGTTATCGCATGTAACTTAATGTTTGTTTGTACATCATATAATTTGTTTCATTATTGCATGTGTGATTCTTTGTCATGCACTATGCATCTCACCTTAGTATTTATTTTTCTAAGGTTGTCTCTTTTTTTAAGTTTCAAGGTGGTATAATTCATATGTAAACAATACTTTCAATTACATGAATCCTTATTATCACATGTACACCCTTAACATTAGAATTCCATATCTAATGTTTGTAATCCTTTCCCCTTTTATCACATGTCATTTTAATTATGAAAATACATGGTCATTAAACCATATCATATTTTTCCACCATAACATATATTCATTTATGTGTATGTATTTGTGGAACTATTTCCTATATGGTAAACCTTATGATATATATTCATTATTTTTAATGAATACCTCTTATATCATAAATGTTATAACTCTTATAACATAAAAACCATATTATAAATTCCATTTTAAAATGTCAACATTTTCGAACAGCACCTTATTCTATTAAGTATTTACAAAATCCACCGCATAATTAATATAATGTAACATTATAGTTGTATAACATATATTATGACATTTATGTCATTAAAACAATTATAACATAATGGTTGTAAAGTACCAAACAACCCCTTATATTTTCGGTTTCCAAAATAAACCACTAAACTTCTATAAATCACTAATCAACCTCAATTATATTTCATTGTTACACTTATAACACACTAGTGGAAAAAATGTTTTTAACCACGGTAATTTTGCCTATATACCACGGTTAGGAACCGTGTTTATGCTCGCGTCGTATATTCACAAATTGAGATAAACGACGGTTCATAACCGTGGTTTAAAGTAAGCGAAAAAACCACGGCTTGTCGAAACCGTCGTTTAAGACCCCTTCTCCCGCGAGCATTCACTGACTTTATACCACGGTTGGGAGTCTGAACCATGGTATATAGTGCATTATAAATGACCGTTTTACTTAAAACCGTGGTATAAAGTCTATAATAATCAACAATAAACCACGGTTATATGTAAAACCGTGGTTTATAGTCTGTGTTTTTTTCCCAGTCACCGGCGATTAAACGTTGCCGCCTTCAATGTAATTTCTCCGCAAACAGAAGAGAATGAACAGGCCAGAACATGTATGTTACTTGTTTGTGTATTAGGGTTGCTAAAAAAATGAGTGAAGTTACATTATGTTCCTTGTTCGTCGGTAGGTTGCAAAATTACCGTGAAAGAGAATGAGAGAGGGCGAAGCGCCGGTTAGGGTTGCACAAATTACAGAGGCGCAGCATGTCCTTGTTCGCCGGTTAGGTTTGCAAAAATTACAGAGGCGCAGCATGTGTTCCTTGTTTTCCAGTATGGCGAAGAGCATGCATGTTCGCCGGTGGGTTGAAAAATTAGAGAGGCAGAAGAAGAAGAAGAAGAAGGAGAAGAGTTGCAGAGCATACTTGTTCGACAGTGTAGGTTGTAAAAGAGTGAGGAGAAAATATATATAATAAGAGAAAGAGAAAGAGCCGCGTTAATTTTCGGTGAAAATTTGAATTCCCGCTGAGACTATATACCACGGTTCTAACAAGGAACCGTCATTTAAAGTTTTGTGACCACCACTAAAAACGACGGTTTTAACAAAACCGTGGTATATAGAAACCCTATATACGACGGTTCTCCAAGAACCGTGGTATATCGACTCTGGCGTGTATATATACCACGGTTGGCCTGAAAACCGTGGTATATAAGTAACCTATATACGACGGTTCTCCGAAAACCGTGGTATATGCACTCTGGTGTGTATTTTAAATGACGGTTGCTATCATAACCGTGGTTTATAAACTTTAAACCACGGTTTCCCATTTAACCGTGGTTTAAACACCGTCATTAAAAATTTTTTTCTACTAGTGACATATACCTTATATTATAATCCTTAAACCTTAAAATAATTATAACCTATAGTTTTTTAAGGCTATAATTTTCGAACAGCCCCTAGGACTGTTTTAATTAAATTCCCACCACCAAACTTTGTATTTTACCAAATCCTCCCAATTTATAATACATAGTTTTCTAATTCCATTAAAATCATATATTATACATATGTCTTTATAAAACCTTATATATAATTCCAAAAATCACCAAACTATACCAAAAGGTTATAAATATTATTCCTAACCTTATACTTCCTTTAAATCTCGGGTTTTCCACATAAGTTACCCATTTATAACAATATCATGAAATACCTTATATTATACTTATATAATTCATATAAACTCCAAATTTATCCAAATCAACTTCTAAAAATTCCTAATAACCTAAGGTTTGTACTAAACTCCGTTTAGTACCCCTAGTTTTCGGAAATCACACTTTAGCCCCATCTCTTATAATTCTTTTACAATTTAATACTTATCTAATATAAGGTTGCATTTTAATTTCTAAATTTCTCCAAACTTGGTCAAAGTCTCCTATATAGTCAACTTTGACTTCTAATACCAAATTGGACCGAAACCTTCAGTAATTACAAGACTTCACCTATACTTTTCTATTTTTACAATTTTGACACAAAACTTTGTAAAATGTTATATTTTTATTAAATTCATTTAAAAACCCTAAATTCTTCTAAATTAAGCCCACAGCTTTATAAATTTCCAGTAATTACGGTTTGGCCTAAACTTAATTATATAAGCATAAACTTAACTAAATAAGCTTATAAACTTAATTAAAATGGCCTAATGACATGGCCTTATTACAACCTTGAACTTGCAAAATAAATTACACATTAAATGTCTCAAAATATAGTATAAACTCACGGCCTCACCATGGTTTATTTATTTTCCACATAATGTCATAATTTGACCATTATGTTAATTAAATCACTTAAATGACTAGCTTAATTTATCTTAGTCATTTTTTTCCATTTTTAGGTCAATATAAACCCATATTAATTTCTCCACACTCGGCACAATTTCTATATGTGCTTTAAAAATCATAAAAATCATAAGTTTAAGGTGTTTATACCTTGATTATTCCTTGTATGAGCTCGGTCACTTGTAGGAAAATTCACCACTTCATTTAGACATGTTTAATACACCAAAAAAGATATGGTTATACCCCAAGCTTGAGCTTAACCCTAAGGAACAATTAATGTAAGATTTAAGGCAAAAATCACCTTAAAAATGCAAGGGAAGTTCAAGCTGGTTTTGCCTGTACCAAGCACACCTAATGGTGTTAAATTCACCATATCATCATAGGAAATAGCTAGACAGCAACAAGCTGCTATGGTAATTGATTTTACCTTGGAAAAATGCCTTAAAAGAGGGTATTCTCTTGGATCTCGGCCACCCTTGCTCCAAATGGCTAACCAACTGAATGAACATGTAAATATAAATATTATGAGTGTATAAACTCATAAAGTTTCAAGGAAGAAAACCGGATGTAGAGTGGAGAGGCTTAAGGTATGTTTTTACCTAAAAATGCAAATTTGAGCAACCTTGGCCCTTAGACTTGCCTCAACCGAGTTTCGAAGTTGTTCTAACCTTAGAACACTGAGAATGAGCCATAGGAACAGATGAGCCACGAAATCTAAGTGTAGGTAGTGAAGAGATGAAGAAAAAGAGCTAAAAATGACCTTAAAACCTTACCTTAAGAGCTTAGGAATTAGATCTGCCTTCCATGCTCAAGAACAAGGCTTGAGAGGATCTAGGAAGGGTGAGGGCTCAGCTGGGTAGGCTGGAATCGGACAAGGAGGGAGTGAATGAGTGGAAGAAGTTGAAATAATTGAAAAAGGTAAGTTTTTTTCAAAAGCAAATGGTATTAGGTAGAACTTGTCTAACAATGATTGTGAGCTGTCTCCTCTCCTCTTTCCTGCCGACTTCCATGGTCAAATGGGTCAATTAATTGACCATTGACCAAACTTGGTCAATATTGACTCAACGGGCCCCCTTGTGGGGTTTTATTAATATTTTAATATTAAATTTGTAAAAATTTGTAAATTTCTAGAATTAAATTCCTATATGATATAATGTGATAAACATCATATTTAAAGGTAATTATAACCTTTAAGCCCATTAAAACCCAATTTAGAAGGCAATCTCACAAAAACGTGTTTTAAGGTGTTTTAGTGCACATTTTGTGTTGCAAGGTGCTTCTGAGCTTAGCTTTCTTTGATAATAGTTTTGTTGTGTTCCTTACTTCATTATAATACTTAGGAATCCACTTTGGATCCTATTTGAGGTCATACAATCTTTGTGGTGCTTTAAAGCACATTTTGGCTTTACCGTCTTAAGGCGTGTTTTGCCTTGTTGAGATCTTTACTTTGTTCCCCAATAATATTTAGATGTTTATTAACCATCTTAGATCATTAATAGATCATTTAATTATATTTTAAAGGTTAGGGGTATTTCAGTTACCCCCCTTAAAAAGGCTTCGTCCGAAGTCCTTAATCCTCTACAGTTCACCTAAGGAATCAAGTTCCACTAAGTAACCAAACAGTCCATTGCTAGTGAGTAACTCCCACTAGGTTCAGACCTAGTCTATCCCTACAGCATATATCAAATAGCCAAACTCATGGTATAAACTCTTTCATATCACTCATGGTGTAAACTCATTCATATCACAAACACTCACTAGTAAAAAAACGTCTATTTCGGCGCCCCTATTTCGGCGGTTGTAGATAAAAACCGCCGTAATAGGGGCCCGAGATGTATACCGTATGTAAAGAAGGGTCTATTTCGGCGGTTCCTAGATATGAACCGCCGAAATAGGCCCTTTTTAATAATAAAAAAAATTAAAGAGACCTATTTCGGCGGTTCCTTACACGAAACCGCCGAAATAGGTGTTTCTATTTTTCTTTTTTAAAAAAAGTTAATGATCTATTCGGCGGTTCTTTGTTAGGAACCGCCGAAATAGGTCTCTTTAATTTTTTAATAATTAAAAAGGGCCTATTTTCGGCGGTTCTTTGTTAGGAACCGCCGAAATAGGTCCTTTTAATTAAACCCCAACCCGATTCGAAACAATTACGATTTCATTAGGTCTAATTACCCCTCTTCTCATCTCTCTGTTCCAACGGCGACTGCGAACCCACACCGCCACCACAGCCGTATTCCGGCCGCCCTCCTCCTCCTCTCGTTGTCGCCGGTGGCGCGCGTCGGTGGTGGTCTTCGTGTGGCGTGCCGCCCTCATACCGCCATTTAACAGAGGCGAACAGAGGTGAGCAACCCTAACTTTGTTTTCAATTTTGTTTATTTAATTGTTAATTTGTTGTTAAAACTGATAGATTGTTGTCACATTATGATTGTGGATGATGATATTTATTGTGTGTGTGAAATTTTGCAAGATTTGGTTGTTAAACTATGAAATTTATGTATGCCCACAAGTGTTCGACAAAATGTCCGAGTGAATTTTTGTGCTGCTTTTGGCCCTTCTTTTAAGTATAGTTAGGTTAGCTTTTTTGGGCTAGATTTATTAAGCTTATAAACGTATGAATGAGTTGTAATATGTGCAATAAATATAAGTATAGTGATTGCGAGTAAAAGATATGTTGTTAATTAAGATGAGCATTAAGTATGAGTAGTTTGTTTCTTATATAGTTAAAAGTATTCCATGTGTGGAGAATTAGAGAAAGTGTTATGAAATGTATATGTACAGTGCAATGAAAAACATGATATTAAATTAGCAACGAGTAATGATATAGATGTGTCGCGTGTGTATTAGATGTCTGGTTGTGTTAATAGTATTAAAATTATATTGGTTATTTGTGTATTGACGATTAAGTGAAATACAAAGATAAAAGTAGTTATTAGTGTTGTAATAGTAGGTGAAGTGTAGAAAGCGTGTGTAGTATGTGTTGAAAGTAGTTGTTGCTTGTGTGAGCAAGTGAATATGAAATTGTAAACGCAAAGTAAAAATAATCAAATTTTGTAGTGAGTTTAGAAGAAAGAAATAGTAAAGAAGAAAGAGTGTATAAAGTAATGAGTGAGCAGAATGATGATTATAGTAGATAAAAAGTAGTAAAAAGTGTAGAAATGATAAGTAGAAAAAGTGCTAGTAAAAAAGAGTGGAAGACCCTGAAGTAGTGTAAGAAGTTAAATTCGTAGTAAAAGTGTTAGCGTAGTAATAGACAAGTGTGTGTAAGGGGTGAAAAATTTCCTATGTATGCGTTAAGTTGATTTTTGTGAAGTGTTAAGTGGTAAATAATTTTATGTGTAGCACATGAAAGATGTAATGTAAGTGTAGAAAAAGAGTAGAACGTTTCGTAGTGTATAATTGAATAAGAGCGTGAACAAGCAGTCATAGTAGAAAAAATATTGTAGTAGGTGAGGTATTAGCCGTTTTAGTAGCGGTTTGAAGTAGAGGTGTGAAAATGTATTATATATATATATATATGAGTATTGTATAGTCGTTAAGTTTAATATAAAATATTCTAATTGATCTGAATGTTGTTCAATCTTTATGCGTTGCCTCTGTAGAGATTGGTGTTGCTACACAAGTCTCGCACGCCCGATTGAGAAGAGGGGCTGAAAACAATTCATTTATGAACCGGTATTTTTTTTTAATTTAACTCTTCATTCTCTTCATTCTCTTCACTCACTGTAATATAATCTAACTTATCATTTTTCTCTTTTGTGTCTCTACAGATAAATACTTAAGGAGCTCTTTACCATTTGATGGTAGATTGAAAGCGGAGCGGAGAGCAATTCATTTTCGAACCGGTAATATAATCTAACGTATCATTTTCTCTTTTGTACTTTGTATTTGATTTCCACAAATTATTGGAATTTCGTTTGATGAATGAATTTGGTATTATTAGTTTGGTTTATGATTGAAATTTGTGTTGTTGAATAATTGGTGAATGCTTATAATAGGCATAGTTGTGTCTTTATTTTTACTTTTATTTGATTTCCACAAATTATTAAAATTTGGTTTGATGGATAAAGTTGGTATTAGTTTGATGTGATGGAAATTTGTGTGATGAATGGTTGGTTATTTCCCTATTTGTTGATGCATTTCTTTTTTAATTTATTTTTTGTTGCTCCCTTGCAGAGACATATCAGAAGTGGTATTGCTGCATCTCTCGCACAGAAGCCTACTCTCAGGCACCAGTCTCCCCTGTCCATAAATCCTTAAAAAACAAGTACGTATTCTAACTCTCGATTCTTTGTTAATCTGTAAACCGGTTTGAACTTATACAGTGGAGAATTGAAAGCTTTGATTTGATGATCTGAATTTGCAATTGGTTTTCAGTTAGCTAGTAAAGAATTGATTTATTTTAATTGTTGGTTGCTGCCATTGTTGGAATGTTTGTGGTTGTGATGACTTTGGTGAGTGTTGAATAATAAGCACGGGATGTGTACAATTATGCAAAGGTCATGCCAATTTTTTGTAGAAAAAGTATTCGTAATATTGTTTTAAACACCGGTTCTGTTTTAGAAGTGCAACAATTTCTTAAATTTAAAATGGTAGTTTATTTTGTGTTTGCAACCTTAGAGTTAGGCTAGACTAATTGACAATCATCCCAGTCATGCTCCATTAGGAAATAAACAGTGCAACTTAATACAGGCCATATTCTACAAAGGATCTAACTCACACCTGTGATCTGTTGCACATGTAGTATGGAGCGTGACTGGATGTATGGTGATAGAGGCGAACATTTTGACAAAATGCTGAAAGAGTTTTGCAAAGCTGCAGTGCAACACAAGGACAGGACAAAGGCGGAGAAAATTCCATGTCCTTGTGTTGATTGTGGTGTGGTTAGACATTATTCAAGCATCAACCTCGTACAACTCCATGTGAAGACCCGTGGTTTCATGCCCATTATACAAAATGGATTTTTCATGGAGAACGTGTTGAAGATAATGCTTCATCTTCCTACAGTCACGATCGGTGTAACTCAAGAACCGAGCAGACATTCGATACTACTAACGAGTCAGAACTCCCAAGCGCTTCCGGAGTCAATGTTGACAGTGAGTCGACTTATCATGATGAACAAATTGACGAGATGCTTGGTAACGTTGAGGATAACTTTGTCGACCGGCGGATGAGTATCAAAGGTTGTTGGACGCATCCAAAACGGCGTTGTATCCTACTTGCACTAAGTACACGAAATTGACAGCTATATTGAATTTGTTCAACCTGAAGGGAAGATATGGATTGAGTGACAAAGGTTTCACGACATTCCTCGAGCTGATTCATGATATGCTACCGGATGAGAACGGTCTCCCTACGACCACGTATGAGGCAAAGAAATGGGTGTGTCCAATGGGAGTAGAGTACAAAAAAATTCACGCGTGTCCAAACAACTGTGTGTTGTACAGGGGTGAATACGAACATCTGGACAATTGCCCAAAATGTTCGTTGTCCCGGTATAAGCATAAAGATGGTGAGTACTCCTCCGTTCAGAAAAAAAGCCCTCCAGCAAAACTTGTTTGGTATTTGCCGATTATACCCAGATTCAAACGGTTGTTTGCGAATCCGAAAGATGCAAAGAACTTACGATGGCATGCGGAGGGTAGAAAGAGTGATGAGAAACTAAGACATCCAGCAGATGGGCCTCAGTGGAGAAACATCAATAGACGGTTCAAAGAACATTTCGGACATGAAGATAGGAATCTGAGGCTTGGGTTATGTACTGATGGAATGAACCCGTACGGCACATTGAGTAGTCAACACAGTACATGGCCTGTTCTGCTAGTGATCTACAATTTGCCCTCATGGTTGTGTATGAAACGAAAGTACATCATGTTATCGCTCCTGATATCTGGTCCCAAGCAGCCAGGTAATAGCATTGATGTGTACCTTGCCCCTCTGATCGACGATCTGAAGCTATTGTGGAATGAGGGGACCGTGGTATATGATGCTTATACAAGAGAGAATTTCACGCTCAAGGCTTTGTTGTTCTGTACCGTCAATGACTTCCCTGCGTATGGGAACTTGTCCGGTACACGGTTAAAGGAACATTTGCATGTCCCATATGCGAGGAAGACACTTGTTCGGACCGTTTAAAAACATTGTGGGAAGAATGTTTATATGTGTCATCGACGTCTTCTCCCCGAAGATCACCCTTATCGAGTAACGAAGAGAAAGTTGTTCAATGGTCAAGCCGAAACTCGTGTGGCCCGTCTACCTCTGACCTCTGAGGAAGTGTACGAAAAGGTTAAGGACATTGTAAATGTATTTGGAAACACATCAAAACCGGCGAAAAACATTTGGAAAAAGTTCTATCTTTTGGGAACTACCTTATTGGCGTCATCTTTCTGTGAGGCACTGCTTAGACATCATGCACATTGTGAAGAACGTTGGTGAGGCAGTGAGTGGGACTTACTCAATATACCCGGCAAAACAAAAGACGGATTGAAAATCAGAAAGGACATGCAAACCATGGGTATACGAAAGGAGTTACACCCACAAGAGAATGGGAAACGAATCTACCTACCTCCTGCATGCTACACGCTCTCAAAGGCTGAAAAGATTAGTTTCTGCAAATGTCTGTACTCGGTAAAAGTACCGTCTGGATACTCTTCAAACTGGAAGAACATTGTATCGATGAAGGATTTAAAACTTTTAGGCATGAAATCTCACGATTATCATGTACTGATGTTACATCTTCTTCCGGTCGCAATTCGAGGGATATTGCCATCTGATGTCAGAAATGCTTTAACTCGGTTATGTTTCTTTTTCAAGCTATGTGCTCCAAGGCAATTGACGTAACCTCTCTAGATGATCTACAACGTGAAATTGTTATCACTTTATGTCAACTTGAGATGTATTTCCCACCATCTTTCTTTGATATAATGGTACATCTAATTGTGCACATCGTTCGAGAGATACAGTTCTGTGGTCCGGTATACTTACGGTACATGTACCCTTTTGAACGGTACATGGGTATTCTGAAAAGTAGAATGAAGAATAGGTATCGACCAGAGGGGAGCATTGTTGAAGCAACAGTGACTGAGGAAGTCACGGAGTTTGTGACCGATTATTTGAGTGAGGCAGAGTCTATTGGTATCCCAAAACCACGACACTATGGCAGGTTTAAGGGTAAAGGTGTTATTGGTAGAAAGATCGTGCAAGTTTCGCGTCTACTTATTCATCAAGCACATTGTTTGTCTTACAACATCTTGAGGTTGTTGAACCTTATTTGGAAACCCATTTGGTTGAGTTAAGGCATCAAAATCCTTTGAAAAACCACATTTGGCTGACAAAAGAACAAAACCGAGTTTTTATCCAATGGTTCAAAGATCATGTGTTGACATTAGCATCATCAGATCCAGAAGCTGTAAGCGAAGAGATCAGATGTTTGGCAATCGGACCTGAAACTAATATTACATCTTTTGAGGGGTATGATATTAGTGGGTATACATACTACACTGCACGCCAAGATGCCAAATCGATAAACCAGAATAGTGGGGTAAAAATTGAAGCTGCTCCACTGAGTACCACAGCGGTAACCGATCTCAACCAGTTAGTAATTGGTATTATGGTGTCATCGAGGACATCTGGGAACTAGACTATGACATTGATTCCTTTCTGTTGTTCCGGTGCAAGTGGGTGGACAACCGACGCGGGTACCAAAATGATGGAGGGCTTACCATGGTTGATCTTTCACGGTTACACGGTTATAATGATGATCAATTTGTTCTGGGAAAGGATTGCGAGCAAGTGTGGTATGTTGAGGATCCGAAAGACTGCAGATGGTCTGTTGTTCTTCCAGGAAGAAGGCCGGTTGTAATGGAAAATGAAAATGAGGATAACGATGAAAATGGGACTGTAGAGGAAACACCTTGTTTCCTACTGGATTACCGGATTCGATTGATGATACCGAAAACGATTTGCTCTACGCACGATCAGACCATGATGAGGGTGTTTGGGTAGAAAATATGAAATGATTTATGTTTTTGTACGTGTCAGGTAATGTTGTTAGTAGAATGTAGACTGTAATATCATCTTAACTGTTATTGTTATGCATCATAGTATTTATGTTATGAGTTTAACTGATGAAAATGCTTTATGATTTTTTTTTTTGCAGTGGATGATCACCCTATGGATGACCCCATTGGACGGCTTATCTCGACTGGAGAACCTGAGCCACAGCCGAATAGACCAAGTAAGCGGGTCACGAGAGGAGGAAAGAAGAAGAAGGACCAGTTAGCAGTACACGAGACTGAGGCTGGCCCTTCACAGCAGACCGAAGAGGAGTCGGTTGTGCCACCAGAGGCGAAGAAGCAGAAGAAGAGAGGTGCAACACGTGGGCTGAAGGCTAACAAGGGCCCTCCTACAAAACCGGTCGACTTCAATCAATTCAACCAGCCCCATGGAAATTGGAAGAATGACTTCACCGCTTACGGTAGCCATTTGGTGAAGTCATATTGCGACATAAACCACACCTGGAAGCAAGTGCCTCAATCATTGAAGGATACTATGTTTCAGCGTCTTCAGGTAAATCTCTACATTATTACTATGATCTTTTGTGAAATAATAGAACATTTATGTTTACTTTACTAACTGAATGATCATGTACGTAGTCTCGTTTCTCCGTGGATCCCGCACTTAAAAAGGATGTGCTATCAGCGATGTCGAAACAGTTCCGGGACCATAAGAATAAGTTGGCTGACAAGTTCATCTACAAGATGCCTACTCCAGAAGATCCAGATGAGCCAGATCATGGTGGAGACGGTGAGAGACCACCATGGGAGGTTTACGAGGGCATAACAGAAGAGCAATGGCTACAATTTGTTGAGAGGCGTCACACACCGGAGTTCCAGGTGCACTTTATTGTCATACATACATAAATTAATCTTAATTTCTTATGTTTTTTGTGTTCAATTTCACTTAACATGATCCCATTAATTTATGCAGGCTCTCCGTGCGAAACAACAAGCAAATGCTAAGAAGAATCTGTACCCTCACCACTTAGGTGGAAAAAGTATTGCTCAAAGGGTACCAGAATGGGAGCAAAAGGGATATCTGCCCACGGATGGCTCATTGGATGCCAGTGGCAGAAGAATGAAAGTGTGGGAGTTAAGCCACATTCCGAAGAACTCTACTCCCGAAAATCCTCAATATGATGAAGCCACGAGAGCAGTTATTGCTCAAATGGTAAGTGATATCATTTCATTTTCAGTCAAACAGTTCATTTCCTTTGTATATGAACTTATGTTAAACTAATAACTGTATTTGTGTGTATATTAGGGTGAATTAAGCTCTCAGCTCACCCAGGGCACCTGGACCTCACAGAGGAATGATGATCCTCTTACACGCGCTCTTGGTAAGAAGGATCATCCAGGTCGTGCCATTGGGTTTGGTGGGCACGTTGGTATCCGCTAGGCATTTGGCGCACCCGGGTCCAGAATCAGCCAGGGACAGTCGATTAGCTACGAGGAGCACCTGAGAGTGTTGGCTGAGATGGAGCAGAGGATTACTCAGAACGTCGACGAGAGGATCGCTTAGGCTATATCAAGGATTCAGCCACAGCAGCATGAAAGCCAAGAGGTTTCTCGACCACCAGTTGATCAGTCACCCATTCAGCAGCAGAGTGCACCGGTAGTGAGAAGTAGTGTCCACTCGGCTGATCCGTTTCCCTATGCATCTCTACAGGTTAGACTAACATTTCAATTGAGTACATGACGATTATGATTTTTAACTTGATCACTAATATCATCATAGAAGAATTCTCAATTTTTATCTAAACAAGTTCCACATAACACTCAGGCACCCACTGAGTGCCATCTGTTTTTACAAATTGGAGTAGAAGAGGTCATGGTTGCATGGGGAAAACTTTCCCCTCTCGTCCAAGTGATATTGTGCACGGTGAACCACTCCGACATTACCATGCACGAGTGCTTCTAGACGAATTTGTTGCAGAGCATGCTGACGTCGGTTTACCGGTGCCGATCCCACAAAGACCTACCGTGCGTTCTGCACAAACTGCGACAGTGCAGTGGCCTGCACGATTGGTCAGACTCCTGGGCAGGTATTACTCTTAACCGTTGCTATAAAATATGGTATACCACCTTGCATCCATATACTTAATTAGACTAATATCATAGGATATGACCCCACCGAAGACTGATAAGGGCAAAGGAAAAAGAATTGCCACACATGTGCAATCAAAGGCATCCACAAATTTTGTGCTTAGACCTGCTTTGGTGGAGAAGAGAATATTGGCCGGCTTGTCGACCAATATGCAGATTCTGCATTCCTCGTTGTTGGTGCTACCACCGGATAGTGATTCCCTCATTGTGGAAGATCCCGAGCGGATATTTCACTATATAGTTCAAGGAGAAGATATACATCGATTTGGGATGTATATGTCCGACTTCGAGGAGTGCTTCAGGAGGGATTGGTTGAATGTGTCGATTATCAAGTCGGCCGCCATGTGAGTGACTTCTACCTTTTATATTTTGAATTCATTAATTGGTGATGAATTAGATGTTTGAATAAAAAGTTAATGACTAATGATATTGCCTCATAGGTGGGTGCATGATAAGGCGATCAATGTCTTTGAAGATCGAAGATTTGGATTCCTGTGTCCTGCTATGTGCAGTGAAGTCCAGATGACAAGTGATCCGCAAAGCCTTATGCAATATATGACGAATGCCCTCTATGAATGTTCGAACAAGTCATTTATTATGCTGCCATATCATTCAGAGTATGATATTTGACTATTTCTCTTAGTATTATCTAAAACATATAGTTTGTGTTAGTTGCTTAATGATTTCAACACATTGTGTAATTTGTGGACAGTCGACATTGGTCATTGTTTTTGCTGGTGATGGGGAAGCACCCACAAATCTTGCAATTTGACTCACTTGGTAAGGCTGCCAAGAGACCGAAGATCTCCACCGCAATACTGGGGTAATATTTTGTTATCGTAAACAACAATTATTTTACTTAACATTAACTGTTTCATAACTTGCTACTGATGCTTAGAACTATATATATTGCTGATGTATATAGTTCCATGAGAGCTGCATTAAGACTTCAGGGTATAACAATGAAGAGTAACATCCCTTGGAACACTGTCAAGGTACTCTATTAATTGATAAATTTGTGTGATAATGTTTAAACTTGTTTATAACTGTCAATATGTGTGTTTGTATAGTGTCTGGTGCAGCCTGGGGGTCAGAATGTGGATACTATGTCATGAGATTCATGAGTGACATAGTAGGAGCGGCGAACCTTTTACCAGAGCACTCGTTAGACATGGTAACATTCTTTGAAAGTTCAGTTATGCTCTTTACATGTTGTTAGACTTGTACGGTTTAGATTAATGTTCATTTTTTTCAAGGCTTACGAACAAGTGTTCAAAGGTGGTCAGTATGATGATGCTCAAATTGTTGAGATGCTTGAGGAATGGTCGGAGTTCGTCTGCACAGTTTAATGAATTGATGATCATGGAAGATGTTTTGCTAACTTTTTCGAGTATGTAAATATAACTCTGTACACTTGTGGATGGTGTAATGGTAGATTTGAATTGTAATGGTGTTTTTTTATTGTATTGAAAGTGAAAAGTAAGTGTAATTGCATTGGTTTTGTTAACTCTCAATTGTGGTGCGTCGTTGGTATTAATGGGAGCTTTTATAACTTTTTAAATGTGTGCTGGAGCTCCCTGTATGGATGAAGCATTATTACAGGTCTGATTGAATCAAATGTGGTGAATATATATATATATAATATATGGATGGAAAAAAACAAAAAAAAAATATACCTATCTCGGCGGTTCTTAGAGAACAACACCGCCGAGATAGGCCCCCTGGGATTGACCGTGTGTGAGATTGACCATGGGTCTATCTCGGCGGTTGTTCTCTAACAACCGCCGAGATAGACTCATGGTCAATCTCACACCCGGTCAATCCCAGGGACCTATCTCGGCGGTTGTTCTATAAGAACCGCCGAGATAGGTACATCTAGTTCGGCGGTGCTCATTTTGGCGGTTCACAACCGCCGAAATAGGCCCATTGGAACCGCCGAAATAGGCCTTTTTTCTACTAGTGAGCATCTATACATTACAATCCATAAACCACAACTTATACCGAGTATCTCATATCCTAATACATCATACTAACATCTCATCAATATACTAAACGAGTGTACATGCACAACTCGTGTAACAAATGTAAAAGCAACCCGAAGTACTCTACCCGCTCCTACTCTCAGGTTGAGTCCTCGTCTGGTACCTACCTGCAAAGTTTAAATCACAGGCCCCTAGGGGCTCAGCATATTGCTGGTACAGAAAACGTGCAGCCCACAAGCTAGCAGGGTTACACATGACTACTTTGTCGTATACATGCAATTGTTTATTCATACAAGTAATAATAAGAAGTACGATAACAAACAACACATTTATGTGAAACATTCACAAGCTCAAATAAATCGAACGTCATAATGGTCACCTATTAATGAGTAAGTTAGATTCCTAACTCCTGAGGCCTGAGAATTATTTAGTTCTCGTGTTTGACCATACCTTATAAGTGTCAACCGTTCTCTTAAAAGAACTGGTTGTTCTCTAAATGAATTGTTTATTTTTGTCGGGTCAAGATAACCCAAGCCAATGAGTTATTAGCTCTATTGGGTTAATAAACATTAATTCTTAAGTTATGAGGGGTGTAGGCTTGACCCTCCCGCGCCTCCTGAATTTGTCTCCCACCTCGAACTGTTCACTCGAGGTGGTCGGGTCTGTTTGTCGACCCTAGGCGACAAGTCGTAGACGAGCCATATGCGGAAGACAGATCTGATACAATGCCGATCTCCTAACCTAAACATGCATGACCAGAGTCAGTCCCGGATTCCTCTTCCCCCAAGTTCTAGTTAGTTGAAGTCTCATTGACAATTGGTTAGTTAAACCTCTCTCGGTATTAACCTACTAACAACTTGGAGTATTTATAACCTTGTACAATTGTTACTAATCATAGTTAATGAACAAGCTCTGAATCAAGTCGTGTTAGGGTGCAATGCAGATGGACACACATAACAATACAGTAAATAGGTTTCATGCTAATCCTGTCTGGTCGTATCACAATAACACATAGCACACAAACTGAGGTAGACCCCGTTAGAAAACAAGCTACAAAAATCCCATACCGTACACCGGAGATTGGCTAGCTCTTAATCCCACATTTGCCTAATCCGCCGAACGCCTCCGACTATCTAGATTGTAATCAGAACTAGTATTAGTATCTTGTGTCTTACAACTAATTTGGTTCTCTTTTCAACTTAAACCTCTTTCTAGGTTAACCCTGGTATAATAATATACCGTTAAACTGGTTCATTCATTTAGGAGCGTTTTCAAGCTCAACTCTAATTCATTAACATTACATACTAACGTCGTTAGCAGTTATTTAGTTGCACAGTTAGCAACTTTAGATTTATACGGACCTTGTATTAGGTTTTAGTATTTTTCACTATTATCCCATATTTCACTATTCATTTATATGGTCTCGTATTCTACTATTCATTTATACGGCCCCGTATTTTACTATTCATTTATACGGCCTCGTATTTTACTATTCACCGTATTTTACTATTCACGTATACGTATTTTACTATTCAGGCATACGTCTCGGATTTGACTATTCATATATACGTAGTTACTATTCATGTATGCGTATTTACTATTCATGTATACGTATTTACTATTCATGTATACGTATACTATTCACGTATACGAGTACTATTCATGTACACCAAAAATTTTCGTATACGTCCGTATGATACGGAGTATCATACGTATTTATTTCTTTTTCCAATATAACTTGTATTTTCATTAAAAATACTTTAAGTATTGATTTCTCCTATACTTATGAAATTACGGGTATACCCCTCGTATACCTTAAGTTATATACGGGTCTCGTTTAACCCCGTCTTAACTCTGTTTCTTTTACAACTTGTTTCTAAATTCTTTATTTAACTTCCTTAACCTTCTAAACACATAAAAATGTGTTATTTACATTACTTACCCATAGTCTTCTCTTAATCTCTATTTTACCCATAATAAGTTCTAAACTTGTTATTTTTATTTCTAATTTCTTCCAAAGTCTTACTTAATTAATTTCTTTTATACTTTTGGTCAATTACCAAATATACCCAAGTTTGACCAGTCTTTTATGGTCAAACTCCCTAACTTTCCATAATTTACAATATTACCCCTAAAGTTAATTTAACTTAACTTTTTATTCCTTTATCCTTTTAATATCTAATCTTTTGCTACAAATTTTATTCTAGCTCCTCTAAACTGTCATTGACCAAGTTTGACCATGTTTGACCAGGGAAATTACCATTTTACCCTTGTGATCTTTTCTTTTATCCTAACTCATTTATTAACCAATTTAACTCTAATTAATTTCTAATTTTCGTAACTAATTTTCCTACACATTTTTGAACATCAAAAATCATTTTAAACACATCTCTAAACCACCAGAATTAATTATCTAATGTTATAGTATATAATACCATCTTTTATTATCCATAAATATACCAAAAACCTTATAAATTCCTTATAACACTTATAAACTCTTTATAAATTGTAAACTTAATTCTACAATTATTTTCTCATCATCTAAACTCTCAAAAATTCCATATTGACCCCATTATTTTTCGGTATTCACCATTAGGTACTAAAACTTCTTAAATTTTACATATTACTCTTAATTACTCTAATCCCTTTAATTTAACTAAGTTAGATAATTTTTCTAACACATTAATAACCTCTTAATTTTCGGCCACCCATAAATTATAGTATATAAATTTTCTTGTATATTATGATAGCTTATATCGAAGCTTATATCATAAGGAGTACAAATCTAATTTTAGATTTACAAATTATTAACATTTAATGTGTTAAAAAAGTGAATCTAACACATCAATAATTTTGGTAATCCTAAAAAAATAAATAACATGTTAGATCATATATAAATCAACAATTAGAACCATGAAATAGGTAGTTGTAGGATTTACCTTGTATATTAACCATTAGCTTAATATTAAGCTTGTTTTCCTTAGAAATTTTGACAGCAATTTGCTAGAGAAATTGGCTCCAAAATCATATAATAAGATGAAGAATAAGGAGGGTTAGTAACCCTAGGCACTCGGCCTTGATGAAAATCAAAGAATGAAGAGTTTCCAAGAAGGCAATGTTTTACCTCGAGAATCAAGGCACTTCTTCATTGGTTTTTCCTGTGAATATGGGGGCTCATGAGCTATGGTTGTAAAGATCTTCGAAAGAGGATTCCAACGAGCTATCAAGCTTAGAATTTGGGCTTAAGATGAGAACGTTATGATCTGTGCAAGACAAGGTGTTCTTTAAGGCACTAATCTAAGAACATTGGAGTTTTTGTGTTGTTTCTTCAAAAGAGGAGGAGCTACGAATTTGGGAGCTATAATATGACAGGTAAGTGTCTGATTAATGATTTACTCGGGGACAAGGTGATAAGGCAATCAAGGAAAGTCATGGTAAGTAAAAAGTAAGCAAAATTGAATTTTAACACCTTTAATGACTCATCATGAAGTAGGCAGCCTTAGTCACGATTTTTTATGATTTTTTTGTTTCTTCCTTATATTTATGTAATATTAGAAGCCTTAAACTCGTTCATAAGGACTTATACCATGTGTTAGGTATGTTACATAGCCAGAAATGCCTTAAAACACCGTTTTATGTGCTTCCGGGTTCACATTGATTATGCAATTTGTTTTGGCTAGTTTAAATGTGTCATTAATATATTTACAACCTTTAGAAACTTTGTTCATGAAATAGCATGTTGCTCATTCCAATTTAAACAAGTCGTTTAGTGGTTTCTCCTTAACTTTCGTCAGTTTAGTACCTGTTTACTGTGGACTTTGTATACTTAATTTGTGTGTATACGCAATGGCTCCTATGACCATTTAATTGTTTTTCCCTTATTTCTTTATGGTATTTTGGCTCATTAGCCTTTTCGTTCCATATATACATGCTTAAAGCACATTTTTTCTTTAAAGCACATTTTTGTGGCTTTAAGGTGCGTTTTCGGTTTAAACGCTAATTCCGCTTAATGCGTATTACTACTCTTAGAGTTATTTCACATTTGAAATCTCTTGGGAACTTATTAGTAGTTCCCTAATTTATTTGTGCTCTTTAAAACACCTTTTGCTCTAATTGTTCCTAAAGCTAGTCTTTGTGTAAATTGTTGTTTAACACTTCTTCTAATGTTTCTAAGGCACGTTCTAGCCTTAGTATATCCTAATTAGATAGTTCATTATATATAAGGTTTGAGGTATTTCAGATAGTGAGGAACAAAGGGGAATTTTCCTTTGAGGTGGTCGCACCCTGGGCGGGCTGCCTACGTACTCAATTTCGTATTAAGATCATACCATACGTAGTTTAAAATTCTGTAGGCAAGGCCTTGGTGATGAGATAGATCTGATGTGGATTTGGGGTGGCTCCCGTATTGTTCTCGGACTATTAGGATGCCCCCTGTGTAGTTCCAAGGATGGTTTCAAAGTATGAGAATGGCTCCGTGCAGCTCTAGGGATAGTCTCAAAGTGTGAGGATGGCTCCCGCATGGCTCCAGCTTGGCTTTGGGAGTGGTGTCGCTGAGACTCGAGTATGACATAGGATAACTCCAGGAAGATCTTTGTATGGCTCCGGATGGCCGCAGTTTCTGATTTCTTTTGATCAAAAGTTACGCTTCAACAACTGCAACTGAAGTTGACTTTCAGCAAGACTAGGCAAAGTTCTTACCGGTCAGATGCTGATGATGAACTAGTTATGATGCATGCAGGTATTAAATCCTGGATACAATGCAAAATGCATATGCAATTTTGAAGAAAAGGTATGGCCCTATCTCTATTAATACGAGGTTTACAAATATAAAACATCTTCGGCTCGATCTTGAGTGATTGTTGAAGTGGAATGTGTGAATCACTTTCCTCTCATGGAGGGATGCGGGTCAATCTCTCGTGAGTATAGCTGTGTGTGCTAATGGTGTAATGATACCCTCAATGCTTGGAGCAGTATTTTCCTTAGAATTTCTTTTCAAGGTTCCAGACTTTCCGACCCTTACAAATTCCTCACCTGCAGTGGGGTAGGCTGTTTATGATTTGGTGCTTAGACTGGAGATTCACTCGCACTCAGAAGACCTCGCGGGGTGAGGTCATACTCATTCGCTCATGGTCCCTTTGGTATGATGGGACATGTTGATAACAAGTACAAAGCGTATGATTCATGTTTCAAATCCGGTACTTTCAGTTAATGCTCATTAACTTATGAGTCAGAGGTATTTATTGGGTTGTAACGGGGCTGAAGGGTATGATGTATGTCACACGGGACTGAAGGATTTATTTGGGAGTTGTGGAGCTTTTGTGCAATAGAAGACGTGTTTTGCCTTTGCCATGGGTGGAATGATTAGATGGGTTTTGATAACCTTTATTGCTTTCAACGGGACATCATTGGTCCTTTTGGATTTGGACTTCTCCTTCTTGCCTCTTCTGGTGTACGGTTAGAACTTTCTTCTCATTTTCTTTTGTGAAATTGCATTTGGCTCATCAATTTTCTCAAACGTTCTTTGCTTTGTATTTTGGCTTTCAGCTTTGGAGTTGTATTGACTCGCTGATCTTCTTAAACATTTCCGGTGTTCTTTTTTGGTGTTCGACTTTGGAGTTGCATTGACTCACCGATTCCTTTGAACATTTTCATTTTTTGTTCTTGTGAAAAGATGGTGGGGGAGAGACCATGGCTCCGGCTCCTTCGAGATCCTCTATTGCAAGGGCGAGTAAGTATATGTGGGGTGGCATGTTGTGGAGTTTTTTTTTAAGAAAGGGTTTTTCATGAAAGGCTCATAGGGGCTCACTAAGGGATTATGTGGAGGCTAGTTAAAGCTCTTTGGTTTTGTGGAGATTTTTGATCCTAAGTGCCTCATCATCCTCATTAGTCAATGATTGTTTTCTTACTATTCTCGGATCTTTGCATGAATTACAATTTGTATCTTGCTATCGACATTGATCTCACTTTGAATTATGCCACTCCATGTGACGAAGGAATGCACATGTCGCTCGTGGTTTTACATCGATTGGCTCTCTCTACCTTCCCTCGTCGCTCAGTGGATTGTCCAAAACATTCACTTGAAATTCAAGAGAAAATACCGCTCTTCACACACTACTCACTTGATTTGTGGTGATGATTTTGATTAGACCCTTGTGTTCATTAATGGGTCAAGAGTTTAGCGGTTCTCGCACTCTGTTCAATCAATCTCTCAAGGTTTTCCCCAAAGATGTCATTTCGATACAAGAGTATGCAAATGCGATTGTCTACCATGCGATGTATTGTGGTAATATGGAAATACTATGTATATGATGCATGAAATGCTGAAAATGATGAATGGAGATGGTTGCCTGAATGTTTTTTTTTTGTAACACCCCGTCCTAAGCCAATCGTGGTTATCGTAAACTTAACAACTTAATCATAAACATCGCAGCGGAATTAACTAACCCCAGAACCTTGCCACGGTCTGAACAATAGAATATACCGAACTTTAAATACTTACAACCATTAATCCAAAAAGAACATACCAACTATCCCAACATCCACCAACCGAGTTCATAGTATCTCCGTTAACAACATAACTTCTATCAGTCTTAATATCAACAGATGGGTGCACAGGCGCAACCCGTACTCAAAATGAAAGCCCAACCTAAGTCTACCCGCCCCTACTCTCAGGGTGACTCTTCATGGGACGCTTACCTGCAAAATAAAAATAACCCCCAAAGGGGGGTCAGCAAGAATGCTGGTACAACCCTCTCGTGGCCCCCAAGCTAACGGGGCTACGACGACTAATTGTCGATAGCATGGAAATTGATTAGATACACAATCATAATATGAAGTGCAGTAAACAACAATCCACAGATGAACATGCATAGTTCACACACAATTGAACGACTTAAAGCGTTCTCTTAACAAGTGAATTAGTAAGTAAACTCCTCAAGATTCAATTCCATTTATCCTCAGTCCATCTTAACTTACCTAAGTCTTATCCTTATCTTAATCTCAGTATACAAACCGTTCTTTAATTAGAAATGGTTGTATCTAACCTCAATGTTTATTTTGTCGGGTCAAAAGCAACCCTAGCCAATGAGCTATTAACTCCATTGGTTGAATAAACATCTTCACTTAAAATTAGGATTTAGGTGATCCTACCGCACCATCTTAATGCCTCCTACCTTGGACGGGAAGTCCAGTGTAGCTGAGCCGACAATCGACCCTAGGCGACGAGTCCAAAGACAAGTCCTTAAGCGGAAGTCAGATCTGATTCAGATACCGACCCCCTTTCCTTAGCATGCATGACCGGAGTCAGTTCCGGGTTCCTCACTCCCCCCTTAAGTTTCAGTTAGTGAAAATCTTACAAACCATGTGTTAGTTAAACCTCATCGGGTATTAACCAACTGTTACCAATATATCATTCCTCTCCTTAATTCAATAGGTACTAAGCTTAGTTAGTGGCTAACCTCAAGTCTCGTGGGTTAGTGTAAAGAAAACACACACACAACGAGAGCAATAAAAACCGGTTGCATGCTTTATCTTGTCTTAGTCATAGCAAATAAACAGATAGCACACAAGCCGAGAGACACCTCGTTAGCAAGCAGGTCACAAGAAAGACTGTACCGTTCACCGTCAGCGGTTGTTTGATTAATCTCCTTCCAAGTCCAAATTCACAAGTCCTAAAACATTCATTCAGTTTTGGTTATTATTTAGCTCAACTCAACACAACTTACTTAACCTTCCTAGAAACTAACATTTACCCATTGTCATTTACTAAGTCGTTATAGTTTTTAACTTAAACTTTTAAGTGCATTGTTTCTTGTTATCTCTTACATTTACTCACCCACTTAGTAGCTATTTTATCCACCAACATGTCCTAAACAGCCTAATAACATCAATACCGAACAATCCCCGTCATTCCCAATTGATACTCACTAAGTTCTTAGAACTTAACCTTAAGACATTTAAAATCCTTTACTTAACTTAATCCTTTAAGTCCTTATATTCTTGCTTATCTAATTATCATTGCCCTCTTAATAGCTTACTACTAATGCCCCCTTTTCATCTTTAAATTTTTTTTTTAAAAAAAATTACATGTTCTGTTCTAGACCGCCCCACTAGGGTGGTCCCAGGGGCGGTCCCAACCAGAGAACACCCAACCTGCAGAATTCGTCTGGACCTCCCCATAGGGACGGTCTCTAGGGGCGGTCCACAGTAGACCCCAATTTTTAAAGTGTTTTTCTCCTCTTTTTGGACTCCAATTTCACCCCAATCTTTTCCTAATCATTCCTCATGTTTTCCCACATGTTTCAACATCATTTAAACACCTTAATACCTTCCTAAATCATCCAACAACCTCCTTAAACTTTTACTCAAATTCTTACTAAATCCTTAACACTTAGAACTTAATTCCTTACACTTCCAACTTGTGTTTTCACCTAGGACTTCCACTAACCAAAGTGTCTTTCTACTTACCAAATAACCACTCCTTATGCATCATTACTCATACCTACTCCCTTTATTCATACTTCTTAAAGGTATATAATCTAGCACATGTTTACAAGTCATCATACCATAGTTTTCCTTCAAACTTTGCACAAGTTTCCTAACTTCCTTAATCTTGGTTTTGGTGCCTTAAACTCACCATTGCAACCCTTAGTTCCTCCTAAACATCCCCTAGGTCATCCTAGTACACAAGAACTCCATAGTTTATTCATTTTCACCAAAACAACCCTTAAGGTTTACTAGAACATCCTTATTCTTAAAATCTCCTTAAAACATCTTAAACACTTAGTTTCTTCACCAAATTTTGACATGGCTTCCCTAGTATATTACTACACCCAAGAATTTAGATTTTCACCACTATCCAACTATAAAAACTCAATTTCTCATTACACCATCTTAACACACAATTCACACCCAAACTATACTACATCACAATATAGTGCATAAACTTAAATTGCTTGGCACTTAGGCCCATAAATGACTTGGCTCTTAGGCCCTTAAATGCATAAATCTTAAACACTGAATTTCCACAATATATATTGCCTTTGACCTGCAAATAAACACAACAAGGCTCCCATTGAAATATAAATGCTCTTGTAATTCACCTTTTTGTTGTCCAACTATCTCATTTCCCATTTGCTCTTTAATCACAAGTTCTCAAATATAATCATTGTTTCTACTAGGTTATATAGCCCTTTCCTAATGTAAACTCTAAGATAAGCTTATCACATATCTAAATCCCATTCCCTTAAACAATAAAACAGCTTAAGGTAAGCAATTTACCTTGTTCTTTTACAAGCTTCACAAACTTTCTTCCTTAGGTTTTTCCTTGAACAATCTCGGTCACCAACCAAATTCTCCTTGCCAATGTTCTAATCAATATCCAATGACTCTAATAGTGCTAAACAATACACTAACCTTAAGGAATAAAACCTAGGTTAAAAATGTGTTTTAAACTATTAAATTGAATGTTTTACCTTGGAGTCTCAAGACAAGCTTGGATATGAATCAAGAAGGACCTCCTCTAGCCCTTGGAGAATAGAAAACAAGCTAGAACAAGGCATAAAATTTAGGCCCCATGAGTAGAAATTTTCGGTAATGGAGAAGAAATGGTAGAAACCTAGTTTTTGTTACATATTCTGTACCTTAAGAGAATGGAGAAGCTATTACACCCTCCAAGCTTATTTTTCCCCCTTCAATGGTGGTTTCCCTTGGCCAAAATGAAGCTTTTGAAGTTTTGGAAAGATAGAAAGAAGGAGCTTGAGCTAACTAAGAGATATATGTGCTTGGTTTTGATTTTGGAGCTAAAATGAGTAAGTTATGGTCAAAGGAAGATGGAGCTAACATGGAGGCTGCTCTTTACGTGAAGGAAGAAGAGAGGATGCAGTAGAAACCGGTGGGAAGAAGAAGAATGAAGAAAGGAGGAGAGAGGGAAGCTAAAAGCAAGATTTTTGTTTAAAAAGGTAAATAGTACTATTACCTTATCTCTTCTTTTCCTTTAGTTATTTGATCATGTGGTGACACATCCCCTTAGAAAACCGGCCCCCTTATTTAATTAGGGCTAGTCATGGTCTTGTTTGACCATTTAATTACACTTAGTTGACTAAAGACTAAACTAGGCACTATTTGGTTACTATTCACAAACTAGTGCACATATTTGTGAAATTTTTGATTTCCCATTGATTTAGACTTCCTAATGTGATACTAAGTAGTACACAAGTTGATTAAGGAGTAATCATGGGCATTTAGCTACATAAAACCCCTTTCTAAGATAATTTTTCAAAAATGTGCTTTAAGAGTCCTTAAAGCACAATTTGTGTTTAAACTTGTTTTTGAGCTTGGTTTTCTTTGGTAATTGGTTTAATATGTCCATTTGGATGTTAATAAGGTCTAAGAATGGTATTTGGGTGCTAACCCAAGTTACTCCAAGCTTAGAGCACATTTTTGCCTAAGTTGCTCTTATGGTGTTTCCTTGTTTTTTCTTCGGTTTAAATTGTTTCCTAATATTTCTAAGGCATTATTTAGCCTTCTTATATCTTAGTTTATCACCTAAACACCATATCTAGGTTTGGGGTATTTCAATCTACCCGCCTTAAAAGAACTTTGTCCCCAAAAGTTCACATATATACTTAATCATTCACGGTACTCAATTTCCTTAATCGTAATACCGTATCTTATATTCACATTCACACATCACAAGACTCAAAGGTCTGCCACAAATACCATACTCAAGTATGACATATATCTTAAACTTACCACAAATGTAACAACTTACACAAAACCACATCTTACACCAACCAAACAAAACGACAAACATGTTCGTTTACTAACTCAAAAGCGAGGAAGCTCTACCCCCCTTAAAAAGGGGTACGCCCCGTACCGTATACAGACGATCTAGTCAGTAAATAACGAAGGTATCTTATCCTCTAATTCCCACGTGGCCTCTTCGACATCTTGGTTAGACCAGAGAACCTTCACCAGTCGCACTGACTTTTGGCGAGTGTCCCTAGTCTTACTATCCAAAATCCTCTGAGGAATCTCCACTGATCTCATATTTGGTTCTAATGTCAATCTCTCAGGCTCTAACACATGGGAGGGGTGGTGCATGTATTTCTGTAGCTGTGAAACATGGAAAACATCATGCACTTTACCCAGCTCAGCAGGTAAATTCAACCTGTAAGCAACCGGGCCCACCCCCTCCATAATCTCATAAGGACCAAAAAACTTCGGGCTTAGCTTGCCCTTCTGCCCAAATCTAAATACAACCTTCATCGGTGAAACTCGCAGAAATACCTAGTCGCCCACTGCGAACTCTAGGTCTCGTCGTCGAACATCAGCATACGACTTCTGCCTATCTTGAGCAGCTTTCATATTCTCCCTGATCTGCTGAACTTTAGCCTTAACTTGTTCTAGGTATTCTGGTCCTATAATGACCGTCTCACTTGACTCATCCCAGTAGAGCGGTGTACGACATGGTCTACCGTACAACGCTTGAAAAGGCGCCATCTTGATCGAAGCATGATAGCTATTGTTGTAAGAGAACTCGATCAGATGCAACTTGTCAATCCAGCTGCCCTGGAAATCTAAGGCACGTGCCCTCAGCATGTCCTCGAGTGTCTGAATCGTACGCTCAGTCTGACCATCTATCTGAGGATGGAACGCGGTACTCAGCTTCAGTTCTGTACCCAACGCTTCTATGGTAGCTCTCCAGTACCTCAAAAGGAATCTGGTATCTCTATTTGACCCTATGGTCTTCGGTATCCCGTGATGTCTCATAATTTCCTTCTCAAACAACTCTACTAACTTAGTTACCTTCCAAGTATCCTTCATCAGTATGAATCGGGCTACTTTGGTAAGGCGATCCACCACCACTCATATCATGTTCAGACCTCCCCTAGCAGGTGGGAGTCCAACTACGAAGTCCATGGAGATATCATGAAACTTCCACTTCGGAACTGGCATCGACTGTACCATTTCGCCCGGTCGTCGGTGCTCAAATTTTACCTTCTAGCATGTGAGACACCTCAAGACGAACTCGGTAACATCTGTCTTCATCCCCGACCACCAGAAGTATCTCTTCATGTCTTTATACATCTTAGAGGCTCCCGGATGGATGGAAACTGAAGAACAGTGTGATTCTCTAAGTATACGGTCTTTCAAATCTGTGTTGCCTCGTGGTATGCATAAGTGGCCCTTAAGTCGGATCAGATCATCATCATGAAATCTGAAGTCGTATTTCTGACTCTCAAAGGTACCTTCTGTCAGCTTCTGCCTGACCTCTCTCATGTACTCATCTGTCCTCTGAGCCTCTCGCACATCATCAACCAAGCTGGAGAAAGAAACTAGCGAATGGAGTGAGTGTGCTCGACGACTCAGGGCGTCAGCTACGACATTGGCCTTCCCTTCTTTGAACTGGAGGTCAATGTCATAGTCCTTTAGAAACTCTAACCATCTCCTCTGTCAAAGATTCAACTCCTTTTGAGTGAATATGTATCTCAAGCTCTTATGATCAGTGTAGATCGTCACACTAACCCCGTATAAATAGTGGCGCCAAATCTTCAAGGCAAATACCACTGCTCCCAACTCTAAGTCATGAGTGGGGTAGTTCTCCTCATGTTTCTTCAGCTGGCGTGAGGCATAATCTACCACCTTGCCATGCTGCATGAGCACGCAACCCAGCCCTCTGCCGGATGCATCACAATATACCTCAAAGCCCTCCATACCATCTGGAATAGTCAGAACCGGTGCAGTGGTCAATGAGTTGTTCAAACTCTGAAACGAACTCTGACAATCAGCCGTCCATACGAACGGTGCATCTTTCTTCATCAGACAGGTCATCGGCTTCGCGACCTTACTGAAATCCTTAACAAACCTCCGGTAGTAACCTGCCAAACCAAGAAAGCTCCGAATGTCGGTAACTGTCTTCGGTCTCGGCCAGGTACGCACGACATCAATCTTTGCTGGATCCACCGAGATCCCAGCATCCGAGATGACATGACCCAGGAAAGAGACCTGGTCAAGCCAAAACTCACACTCGGAGAACTTAGCGTATAGCTGGTTCTCCCTCAGTATCTCTAACACCCTCCTCAAATGTTCCTCATGCTCATCTTTCAATTTTGAATATATCAGAATGTCGTCGATGAATACCACAATCGACTTGTCCAGCTGTTCCCGGAACAAGCGGTTCATCAGATCCATAAATTTTGCCGGTGCGTTCGATAAACCGAACGGCATCACTGTAAACTCATAGTGGCCGTATCGTGTCCGAAATGCCGTCTTCTCAATATCTCCCTCCTTAATGGCTATCTGATGATACCCCGATATGAGATCAATCTTGGAAAACACGGATGCCCCCTTCAACTGATCGAACAGATCATCAATGCGGGGTAGTGGGTACTTATTCTTCACAGTCACTACATTCAACTCTCTGTAGTCAATGCAGAGGCGGAGACTACCATCCTTCTTCTTCACGAAGAGAACTGGCGCTCCCCATGGTGATACACTTGGTCTAATGAATCCCTTGTCTAGCAAGCGTTTCAACTGATCTTTTAACTCTTTCATTTCTGCCGGAGCAATGCGCTATGGTGCCTTGGGTATCGGTCCGGTTCCAGGTAGCAGCTTGATGGTGAACTCTACCTCCTGAGTGGGTGGCATGTCG
Source organism: Limonium bicolor (assembly GCA_023374045.1). Taxonomy (NCBI): domain Eukaryota; kingdom Viridiplantae; phylum Streptophyta; class Magnoliopsida; order Caryophyllales; family Plumbaginaceae; genus Limonium; species Limonium bicolor. The sequence goes on from CM041778.1 coordinate 337,322,743, forward strand.
GGCAGTTCCCGTGGAAATAGATCAGGGAACTCCGACACTACCGGTAAGTCGGGGTCAAACTCGGGGTCTCTCTCTATGTCCTGGACATAGCAGAGGTACACTTCTTCCTTCCTCCTCAATTCCTTATACATTGCCATAGCGGAGATGATCTTAGTCGAAGGCTCTATGGGCCTCTGGCGGTATGATATTGTTACCCCAGATGGACTCCTAAGCAGCAGTCGATGCTCGACGCAGAGGATACGACCCTTGTGCCGCTCCAACCAGTTCATCCCGAAAATAACATCAAATCCCAACTCCCTGAACTTAATAAAACTGACTGAAAAGTCTTCCCCCTTAATTCTAACGATGGTTCCTCGGTACTAGCGAGTGCAACGAACCTTCTCCTTAGACGGGAGCGTAACCGTGAAGTCGGGTAGCTCATCAGCGTCTAGCCCCAACCTCCTCGCAAAAGATGCCGAGATAAAGGTATGCGAGGCCCCTGAGTCGAAGAGAACTGATGCCTCAATCCCATTGATCGGAAAGGTGCCGGTGGGGATAGTACCGCTGGCGTCGGCCTGTGCCTCTATAAGTATGCTTAGCGCACCTTCCGTACCGAGTCCATAACCTAATTGTATTCACAAGCTTCATGAGTAATGATGGTATAACAAGAGTCGTAACAATTAATATGAACAACACTGTTATTTTATTCATAACCATCCTGTTTACAACATGTTCTTCTTTCTTACATCTTACTCCTTACATCATACTTAAAACAACATGTGAAATACCCCAAACCTTGATATGTGGTTTAAATATTAAACTATGGTATGTAAAGGCTAAAAAGTGCCTTAGAAACATCAGTGAACAATTTAAACCATAGTAAATGCAATAAAGCACTAAGATACAGTTTGAGCAAAACATGCTCTAAGCTATGAGTGAACTTGGTTAGGACCCAAAGAGCCTACCAAGACTTAATAATATTCAATTATGATTTAATAAGGCAAATTAAGTCCTTAGGAAACTTTGGTAGACAATGAAACCAAATAAAACACAAGAAAATACCTTAAAGTCAATAAGAGCAAAATGTGCTCTAAGGAATATAATTATCTCTAAGCCTTAATAATAAAACAAGATTAAATAAGTGTAGAAGGGAATTTAGACAAAGTGACAACTTGAAAGAATAATTCTACTCTTAGAAGTAGGTTTTTATAAACAGTGAAGAAGAACAGTTTAATAAAAGCATAGATAAACTAGACTGCAGAAAACAAGTTAGATTAACCTGGGATTTTCAACCAATTTCAATTCTCTAACCCGGGATGACAAGGGGTGTGAAGTAATGCCTTATTCCGCAATACCTTTCAACACCACATACTCATGTTCATAAATATAAATTGCAATTAATATTCATCATTTTTTTTGAATGTGCAAATTGTATAGACAAAGCACATATTATTTATAATAATTTTTTTGAATTGCATTATTTTTCTGTACCCCAAACTTTTCTCTCTATCCTTGTAGCGGTGTTGGGTCTTCTATCCCAGGTCACGAGACCTTAGGTAGATAGGTGTTAAAGCACCCCAAAGAACTTAATAACCGGATAGACGAGGCCTGTTTTTGGTTAGAAAAATTCATAAACAGCGGAGTACCTAGTCTTATCCTTTTCTTTCCTTGACTTTCCACATATTCCCATAATCCCAAGCTAAACTAAATTGATTTTTACAATCAGCAGATCTATCATTTTTTGAGTAAAAATAGAGTATTTTGAAGGAAAATAATTTTATACAAACTCCTTGAAATAAAACTACCTTTCAGTTGTCACTTGACATAATTTCAGACACTTCTACAATTATTTATCTCATTTTTCAAATTTTTTTATAGGCAGTTTAGAGTAGCAAAAAGTGAGTATGGCATTATCGAACTACTGTCATAATTTCAGGGAAAGGTCTCTCCTTCCTCACACTTAAGAGGAGCAATGTCCTCATTGTTAACAATTAAAATCAAGAAAATGACCTTTCAAATTATGACAGACTCATAAAGGATTAAATAAAGGTTGAACATTAATATAATAAATGAGGAATTGAAACTCCCCTTGTATCGTAGATTGAGGAAGGTATCCTTCCTCACACTTACAGCTTTGACAGGGGTGAGATGTTCCTCACACTTGAGTTCGCGCAAGTGTTCAACCGAAGATATTGAAATTCCAAAGCAACTGAGGTTGCTTTCCAAAGGTGAGTTCAGCTATATATTCGACATAGAATTTGTTCTGAAAAGAAAATCATATATAGCCAGCAGAACTCCAATTGAACCAAAAGAAAATCATAAAATGAAAAACATAAATAAAAATTCATAAAATAAAAACATAAAGTAAACCACACTGTTACCTTCCTGAATATATCAAATGTTAGAACAAGGTTTAAACAGTAATAGTCTACAAAAAGTCAGAGAAACATAAAATGAAATAAAAATAACAAGAAAATAAAAATAATCACTGTAGTGGTGGTGGAGGCTGTGCATTCTGCTGAGCGAGGAGGCGCTCTAGGAGCTGAGCGGTCCGCGCATTCTGCTGCGCTGTCTGTGCATGCATCTCATCACTCCGGTCCAAGCGCTGAATCACCCTCTGCTCAAAGCTCTCAAACCTCTGATGGAACGTCTGGAACTGAGCCTGTAGATCTGTCGAGTAAGGTACAGGAGCAGGGGTCTGCATCATATCAGTGGTCGGCACATAAGGCTCCTCTCCCTGTGCAGTGTCAGCGGACGGTGGGTCAGGATCAGCTGAGTGTGTAGCTCCTGTAGAGGTCCCCGCTGCTGTGGAAGATGCAGTCGAAGACTGAGCAGCGGTACCCCTGACCCAAGTACCGTCATCTGAGCGTATAAAGCCCCAGCTCCGCACAGTCAGCAGTGACACTGGGCGCTTCGCTGGACGGAGCTCTAAAGCTTCCCTGAACTCTGCTGAGAATGGGACAGAACCGATAATGTGGAGACTGAGGAAGAAGGGAAAAATGGGAGTGATCTTCTTCTTCTTCGTCCTCATGTAGGAGACCACCTTATAGAGCTGGCTGTACATGACGTGGCTGAAGGAGATGCTCTGAGCGGGTGGAAATGGACCTAGGAAGTAGTCCAGTAAGGCACAATCCTCATCAGTAGCATCATGCGCCCCAGATGGGCGAATCTGATGACTGAGGATCTCCAGGAGAAGCCTCTGAGTCAACGTGGGGAAGCTAGCGAACGGGAGGACATCCTTCTCCTCCTCCCCTCTACGTCGGGTCCTCCGACCTACAGCCTGAAGCCACCTGGACTTCGACCTCTGCAAGTACTCCTCTGTGAATCCTCGGATATCACCAGGACCATCCGGGATGTGCAGGAAAGAAGTGAAAGTCGAGGGTGTGACCTCCACGGGGCGATGGCGTACATAAGAGGTAATGCTCGTATCTCCCGCCCGGGCATTAGCATAAAATTCTCTAACTAAGTCCGGAGCAAAGACTCTCTGCCCTAACCTTAGGACCTCCGAAAGTCCTAGCCTGGCAAATAGAGTATCCACCCCTGCAGCCTCTAGCACCGCAGGCTCAAATTTCCTCTCTATAACAAAGTCCTTGCCCTGATCGAACCAGGCACGAGCCTCTACTGAGACAAAACCATCGTCCTGAAGACGAGGTGCAGAAGAAGATGATGCTCCGGGGCAGTCACCACCACGTGTACGAGACATACTAATATATTTAAAATTAAAGGCAAACAACATTAACAGCATAACAATAAAATATTAAATATCAAACAAAGTAGTAATAACATGAGAATCAATAAAAATTAACAGCATAAAAATTAACAAACAAAAACAGCATAAAAATAAAATAGAGAATAACAACAAAAACGTTAATAAACAACATAGAAATTAATATCAAATAGAACATTAATATAAACAACTCCGTAAATTAATAATAATAGGAAACAAGTTGAACAAAGAATGAAACATAAACAGAATAATTATACAACATAAATTCTGTCGAAATTTCGACAGAGTCTCCCCTAAAATTCTTCGTTTCCCCACAAAAAAAAAATTCAGTCAGATTCAAGGTTTTTAGTACCGTCACCAATCAAATCTATAATCAATAACCTATAATCATAATCTATACTCGTTTAATAATCAAGGCTAAATAAACTGAAAAATGCTAGTTTCAACAATCGATTTTCGTAACTATCATCCTTCAATTTTCGAATTCAACAAAAACATCCAAACTAAGTGTAATAAGTGAAGATTTAACCTTGTGTATGTAGATTATGACAAATATAGGACAAATTCGAGACAAATTAGCAATTAGAGTTCGAAATTTTCGAATTTTAGGAATTAGGGATTCGAAATTTCAGTCCTTAATTTCTCCTAATGTAGTTCATCATTTACAGATTTGAAGCTATAGAAACGTAGAGAATTGAAAAACGAAGATTTCGGTACTAACCTTGTAAGATTTGGTGAAGAAATGAGGAAGAAATGTCAATTTGAGGAGGAGGGCGATTCGCGCGGGGCCGTGTTCGTCTTCTCTATCGGGTTCGCTCGAGCTCGAAATGTGTGAAAACGCGGCGTTTAGCCATTTTTTTTATTCTGAAGCGTGACCGCGAGGCGGTCTCTTGTCTGGCGTCCGCACGATATCTGGCGGACAAGAGTGAAGCGTCCGCGAGTGGAGTCCGCCAGTTATTAGGCGGTAAGATGTGTGCCGTCCGCTAGTTAAGTGGCGGACAAGAGGGAGTCGTCCGCGAGGCGGTCGCGTGTATGGAGTCCGCGTGGTAAGTGGCGGACAAGCGTCTGTTCGATTTTTTTTTTTTTTGCTTCGTAACATTCGAATAAGAAATAAACAGATAAACATTAGTACACATAAAATAATAATTAGTAGTTAGATTACATAAATTATAAGTTAGTGGTTAATTTACATAAAATTAAATGTTAGGGACAATGGAAATTAAATGTTAAGGACAATGGAAATTAAATGTTAGGGACAATGGAAATAAAATGTTAGAGACAATGGAAATAAAATGTTAGATGTTAAAAGTTAGATGTCCGAAGTTAGATGGCCAAAGTCAGGTGTCCAATTGTCCAAATGTCCAATTAATATTAACAGATTATTAGATAATTAATATTAACAAAATATAGAAAATAATTAATATTAACAATAAACGAAAATAATATAGAAATATTATTAACATAAATAAGAGAACAAAATATTTATAATTAAACAGGTGAATAATCCGGGGCTTAGGAACTAGAATAAATCTAGTCCCCGGCAACGGCGCCATTTTGCAGACGTTATAATCTGAGTGGTTTAAGTGGTGTAATTAAAATTAAAGAAAAGAAATTAAAACCCAAAATAAACGTCGGGCTGCAAACAAATCCCGGTCGCAGTAGTATAGTGAAAATGTAAGCGACCGGATATCGAACCACGGGACTAATGTACATATTATAGTACCTAAGCGTGTCACAAAGAGGGGGGATTAATTGACTTGTTACATATAAATAAAAGATAGTTAATGAAATTAACTAGGTAAGCAAATTAACTAAACGGGACTCTGGTTCAGATTAATATTATCTGCTCCTTCATGCTATTCCTACTGGTTTAATTATAATTGTTTGGCAAAATTCCTTAAATTATCCTAAGGACTAAGTCATAGCCTCATAAGAACTCGTTTACCAGAAATGCTCGGTCTAATCAAGGTTCGAGCACTCTTATGTAAACGGACATTAAATTCCAGGAAATATAATTGCATCTGAAAATACTAACTCATTAAATCATAATAGAGCTTTCTCCAGATTCACAGCTTAATCAACCTATCTATTTATCACCTGGTCTGATCAAAATAGACTTAGCAAGCAATTTAATAAACTCATGACATTTATTAAAAAGGCGAGAGATGAGCTTTAAGCGTAACAAACTTCATTAAATTAAAACCAGTAAAAACATTGCATAATTAATACAGAACATAATAATTATTCCCAAAGTGTACGTAAACTAGCCTAACATATTAAATAGATAGACAGAGACAAGAGTAATAGAAATCATCCGTAATCACTCCGGCTCAATCTGCTATTTTGTATACGTAGGCTAGAGGTGGATTTGGTGGAATGTAAAATAAATAGAATGGAGAAGGCAAGGAGAGAAATGAGATGGTGTGTGAATTGGAACTCTAGAGGAACCACGGAAGGAGCCTCCGGAAGGACACTGAATAAGGAGGAATGAAGCTCGTATTTATAGAGGAAGAAGAACAGAGCAGCAGCTCATTAGCTCACTGATTGAGCTCGATGATTGCAGCTCCCCATTGATTGCAGTTATTGATTGCGCAGGGGACAAGGTTGAAACGCGGGTGTGATTTCTGGTAGGCGCCGAACGATAAGGCAGTCAAGTTGGAGAGCGAGTCGGACCGGTTGATTTCCTACACATTTACACGTGTCCGCCACTTATCTAGCGGTCCCCTCTGTCTTGACCACCTCGCGGTTGCCTTTGTGTTGTCCGCCTCTTAAGTGGCGGTCTTCTGTCTCTTGTCCGCCTCGCGGTTGCATTAGAGTTGACCGCCCAATACGGGGCGGTTGCCTCTTGTTTCCTCCTGTGTCTCGTCCGCCTTGTTATGTGGCGGTTGCATGCAAGTGTAGTCCGCTTGTTATGGAGGCGGTACTGAGGGGCGGACTCGCGTGACATGCACGTGAGTTTCTTCAATCCTTATAATATATGTCTTTGTTGTTATTTTTCCTACATTTTAACACATATAATACATCAATTAATATAGCAACATAAATATAGGAAAAAACCAAGATAAGTGAGAAACATTACTAAAAATGATGCAATTAAAAAGGTGATTAAACCTTAAAAAGTCTATATGTTTTGCACTTATCACCCATGAAAGGAAACGGAATGCAACGACCTTGTCATGAAGCCCAGTATAACCTCTAACCATGTAATGTTGTACAGAGAAGTACATGTGTGTGGACAGCCTACAATGAGCGCAGCTCAAGGCAAGTAAGGCTCATAAGCCACAAATAAAATGTGTTATGTAAATTAGATTGATTGCAGAAGTTTATGTTATATAAGTGAATAGAGTGGTAAACGAACCACTGCATTAAGAGTGGGGATACCTCTCGATATTGTGAGACCGCAGGAGCGGTAGTTATGTGAATCAAGTTCAAGAAATATGTTAAGGATGGACGATGTTATTATTGAAAGAGAGCAGTTAGCTTAGTAGTATGTGTGTATAAAGTGAAGCACCGAGCTGAATAATGCCGGCTTGTGACTCGAATGATCAATGCTCAAGCATTCAGTAGTCATCCAAATGAGTGATGAACCATAATACGAATGATGTAAGTATATGTGTGGAAGTTAATGTGACAGTAAATACCATGTCAGTTAGTGTTATACAAGAAGCACGGTGTGCAGCAAGCGACCGTTGTATAAGTGTTGTTAAATAATAATGTGGCAGATAAGACCAGTTATGAATTAAACTCAGTGGAGATGCAAGGTAAGTGATGATGAACAAACTCGGCAGTAAGCCAGTAGCCAGTATTAGGAGATCGGAATCTCAATGAAACACAGTGTGAATTCCATGCGAATCACATGAGAGATTGGCTGTCAAGAGTTTACGCCTCTGCACTCTGTATGACTGAGTGTTTTGGTATTGCACTTGTGCAGTAATGATCAAGTGGGATAGCTAGGAATTGGAAACATGTTAATTGTAGAGGAATAATGTTATAATGGCCGATGCATAGGAAATGCAAGGCCGCACCAATAAAAGAGTGCTTGTACAAAACCAAATGTGGAGGCATGATTAAGAATAAGGGACTACGGTAGCACTGAATACCAAATATTGGTATAGAATATACCCCAAATGTTGGGTAATAACTGAGAGAGCACTACACACTAGGTAGTAGCTCAATCTCAACCGACAGTAAGTCGGAAGGGAACAAGTCAATCATTGTGAAATACATAGCTGTATACACAGTAAATTGTTATGGAAGTGGATAGAAAGTTTATAACTCACCGAATTCGCTAACGGTAAGAGACACCACGCGTCGGTTGAGAAACCATTGTTACCAAGATGAAGGTGACAATTGGGGATGTACAATACAGTAAGAATAACAAAAAGGGGCAATTAAGCTCTACAGTTATTGGAGTTTCGCAGCAGAAACTAGTGAGTCAGTGATACAAGTGTTGAATGTACATGGTGAACATGAGTGAATGGCTAATTATTAACGCCTAGAAGCCTAACAGGCCAGAATCGAAACCAACTAAGAGTTTAAACAAACTCCAATGAGAATTCTTGGTTTAGGGACTAAACCGCCAATATGGTTAAGATCCTCTAATCAGAATCCATTGTGTAATAGACCGCGTGGAAGTTAGAACACTTCACGACGGCAGAACATTTTAAGCCAATGTTTTGTGATTGGTTACGTGGGCGTAATCCCTTTTAAGGGGGGGGAGGGGGGGTAGAGCGCGAAACCACTTAGTGTGTATTACCGTACAAGTGTACGTGACTTATGTTGTGCATAGCATATAATAATTTGTTTTGATGATTGGTGTGTGTGTTACGTAAACATACACATCCATTCATGGTTTGATTGTGGTAATGGCGCACAGAAGATGCGAATACCATTGTGATATGTGTGTGTATTGGTTAACAATTGTGTGTGATAGTACAAGTGTGGGAGTAGAGAAACTCCCGGGGAAAGAAAACCCCGACAGCGTGTAAATGTGAAACTGTGTGTTGTATTTTGATAAAATATATGTGTATATATATATTATATAGTGATTCATGAAAGGGTATGAAACCGACATAGGACCTAGTGAGAATGAGATTCCCTAGGTAACAACATTAAAGTGTATGGAAGTAAATGATAGACGAAGTTCTATCCCTTGGAGATGTTATGATCATGACTAGAATGATTTAAAAGATAGAAAATTGGAAATGAGTGATTTATTTGATGCTTGAAAATGAAGTGGGAAGTGGAACTTGATTTGCATGCGATCAAGGGAAGCCGAGCACAAATCGGGGTGGAAGGATAGTTCGACACTGATGCTGATCACATTGGGGTTGGATGATTCTTGAAGCTCCCTATAAGTGGTCACAAATAACCACGCTAAGAAAGGAAGCAAAGAGCATAAGTTGGACTTGGAGTTGTGTGTGTTTTCAAAAGGATTTTCAATTGGTACTTATAAAACGTCGATAGATACTTTACAAAATTAAAGTTCTCTTACTTAACCTCGCAAGGAAATTTTAAATCTAAGTGATTGTTTTGATCTCCCAAAGGCACGGGGACGGAAGGTGTCCATCGCGACCGGGTTCTGTGGGATCACCGTGTATATCAAAGATATTTTTGATTGCTATACATGCTATGACATGTTGTGTGGTATGTGTAATACATATTATTTTGACCTTGAGTTTCAAAGGCGTATGTTATCAAGACTTATGGGTCTAAATGTTGTTGTGTTATATAGACCTACGTGTCTAAAGGCTGTTATGTTATCAAGACCTATGTGTCTAAATGTTGTTATGTTACCCAAGACCAGAGAGTCTAAGGGTTGTTATGTGTGTGTAAATGTTGTTAAGATACCGGACCATTGAGTCCGAGGTTATCAAGTGAATATTATGTTATGTATGGACGTGAATGTGTTACCCGGACCATTAAGTCCGAGGTTGTGATGTAAAGTGTTTGATTATAGAAGTTTTATTTCTTTAAGTAATCCCCGTATTCTAATCTAATGATGTGTGGGAAGTGTGAACTTCGAGGACGAAGTTCTTTTAAGGGGGGTAGATTGAAATACCCCAAACCTTGATATGTGGTTTAAATATTAAACTATGGTATGTAAAGGCTAAAAAGTGCCTTAGAAACATTAGTGAACAATTTAAACCATAGTAAATGCAATAAAGCACTAAGATACAGTTTGAGCAAAAACATGCTCTAAGCTATGAGTGAACTTGGTTAGGACCCAAAGAGCCTACCAAGACTTAATAATATTCAATTATGATTTAATAAGGCAAATTAAGTGACAAGGATAAGAATATAACGAAGACAAGGGGGTCAAAGCGGTCTAGGCCACAAATCCCGGTCCAGACCCCGGGACCCCTTCAGGACCTTGTTCGGGCTCCAGTTTGGGCGCCAAACATCATTCCGGCCCGCATTCTATAATTGGGTCCCGTATTCCGGCCCCGCACTCTATAATCGGGTCCCATATTCCGGCCCCGCACTCCATGTTCGGGCCCCTCATTCCGGCCCCGTGCCCCGTGACCAGATCCCGCATCTCACACTTTGGGAGCGGAAGGCTTTACAAGGAGATGTACCAAAATTAAGAAGGTTGCTCTAATAAAGTGATAACACATGGACAAGGATTAAGAGAGAGACTTCACCATAGGAAGTCTATAAATAGAGTTGGGAGGCTCATTTGTAAAGGGAGACAAGATTAGAATAGAGAGAAAACACTAGAAAGCTCTCTAAAGTTGTAATACCAAAGAAGTAATAAAGATATTGTCTAGAAGTGGATGTAGGCCGGTTTATTGGCCGAACCACTATAACTCTCGGTGTTCTGTACGTTGTGAGATGAGAGGGACCAATCATGTATTTTCATTTGGCGCCGTCTGTGGGAAGTACAAACAACCACGATTCACAATCCACGGTTCTACGGCACGAAATTCATGTTTCGGAAGACCTTCATTGGAGAGAAAAAGAGCTAGAAGTTCGACATCAAGATCGGTTCCTCGAGGACATCACGGTAACAAACAATAAATCCTTTCGACGAAGCATCTGAGGAATAATCGATGTCAAGGAAAGTGAAGGATGTAGGAATGGACGACCTAACTACGATGAAGTTTTGATCTGTTTGAAATAAAGAAGCCTCTGATCACATGCACCGATCTCCAAGAGGAACCAAAGAAAACGCTCGATCCGCGGAGAATATCTGAGATTCGTAGGAATCAAAGGAAGCAAGTAGGCAAGGCGGAAAAGAAATGGCGTACGACTGCAAATAACCGATAACCTTCTGAAGATAAGAAGATAGACCAATGACGAAGGAATTTGTAATCTATCGGGCGACCGATCGAAGAATCCTGAAGCAAACAGATTAGAAAATCCTGGAAGTTCTTATCCCAGTCGCGTCCGTTCATAAGAAGAAATCGCTAAAACTCTACTCTCACCCTTACTACCAAAACCATTAGTTGTTACGGTAATTATACTATGACTCAAATAATGGTTAAATGTATGCTAAATGTGTTTCTTTCTAAGACAGGAAAGAGGCGACCGGAGATTCAAGGGATTTTCCGTGGATCTGATTAGAGTAGAGGATGGAGAGCCTTAGGGAAGGAATTCTCCATTTGGTTCTGCCTCAAATTACGCTTCGATGGTTCTCAAAAGGAAGGGAGAAAAGAAGCTGGGAAGGCGGTGCGGCAAAGTATCACCCCAGGCAAAGAATCGTGAGAATACAACTTCCCTCTTGGCCGGAACACACCTCTTTCAATAATCCGGCCTTCAGGTCAGGAGCAACGTCGACCAGACGTAGCGCTATTCTTGACTCAAGGCCAGGCGCGGTTTCGACCGGATGCAACATCGGCCGAATGCACATTGACCGGAAGACATCTCTTCTTGTCCAAAAGTTCGGATACACGGTTCGTTAGGTTTACAACAGCGTTGCCTGAGAGATCTTCATCATCCGGATGATGGCTAGGCGACCAGGCGCCGTGGCAAACAACGCCACAAAGAAAGAACCAGCCAAGAAATTATCAGAGTCCACTCCTTACAAGTGGCAAGAGTAGAAATTACGAGTGCAACCAATCAAAGCAGAATTGCAAGGAGCATAGTCCCCGTACTAAAGCTCAGTCCGTAATTCAAATTCAGACACCAAGCATCGACACCAGGCGGTATGTTAGTCTCGACCGCAGTCTCCTTGACCCGGCGGTGGCCCCTTGACCGAACGCCCAGGCGCAACATTGGCACCGTCATTCAGACACTAGTATCGCCCTCGAATTCAGGCTGCTTCCAATCCAGTAAGCCAATACAATCGAAAGAAGCCACGCCATGATTTCAACCAAGGTGTAATCTTGAAGAGAAACAGAAGTTTTCAACCGGGCGTCGCGCGCGTTGACAAGGTGGCTTCACCAGGCATTCTTCCGGCAAAAGGGTCGTGCATGTTGAATCCGTAACCGGAAGACAGCCGGACTTCCATGGCCGCACATCAATTCCCTTGGCCGCAGCGACTTCATCCTCTTGGCCGCATTGATTCTCCATGGCCGCATCAATTCCCTTGGCCGCAGCGACTTCATCCTCTTGGCCGCATTGATTCTCCATGGCCGCATCAATTCCCTTGGCCGCAGCGACTTCATCCTCTTGGCCGCATTGATTCTCCATGGCCGCATCAATTCCCTTGGCCGCAGCGACTTCATCCTCTTGGCCGCATAGATTCTCTTGGCCGCATCAATTCCCTTGGCCGCAGCGACTTCATCCTCTTGGCCGCATTGATTCTCCATGGCCGCATCAATTCCCTTGGCCGCAGTGACTTCATCCTCTTGGCCGCATAGATTCTCTTGGCCGCATCGATTTTCCTTGGCCGCATCTCAGTCCGATAGAAGTCGAGATCAGATAGCAACGACAACAAAGCCAAAGAGAAGGAGCATCCGAAACTAATTGCTAAAGATAAGTTCATCGATCTTGACATACTAAGCATTCCTAATATCTATGATTTAATAAAACATGATTGTTTCTTCTGTTTCTGCGTGACTGCGGGGATTAGCCGTTTAAATTTCTACAGCTCTTGTCAAGCAATAAGTCGCTACTAGTATTGCAGTAACTAAGCATGCCCAGATTTCGCATCTTCACGTTTCAAATTAGCTATTTACGGCATGAATGAGGCAATAACATTCATCCATGTTGACTGATTTAAGGTTTTGATATTTCTGAACTCTGATTTCTATTAGAAAACGCTCGTGAAACACTTCATCCAGTTTTAACCTTCTACGATAGAATTCTACCGCATTTTAAACTTTTTGTTCTGTTGACCCGAGCAAGTCGTTTAGGTATGAAAAAGCGTAGCTTATGGTTGATTTGAGTCAAGAAATGTACAAAGTATAGTCCCAGAAGTATGCACTGGTTCTGCGGTATTGCTCGGCTCCTGATGAATGCATTACTTCACTAATGATTTGCAACCATCTTACTGGCACAGCTTGGGCTATCTGTCTTTAATATCATTTTTTGATTCCTCATTCTACAAACTTCTCTACAGATGAGTAATCTAAGCAGAAACTCTATCGCAATTGCAATGCCATTTCAAAACTATAATAAAACACATCTCTTACATGATCTTTCACTACTGTCATAACTGACTATACCTTTTTTATCTGCGATATCTTTAAAGGATTTACCTCAACTTTTCCTATTCTGCAATATATATTGTCCACACTGTTACAATGCATATTAGTTGTTGCACCATGAGAAAGTGCTTATGACTGTATGGTTTCTGGTTGTATTCCCTTAAACTAAAAAGTACTTTCAGCATCAAAAAGCTACCGTCTGCATTTGACAAAATACAGGAAAATGCAAGGACTTCCGTCACTAATCTCAGTTTATATTATCACAAATATACTAAAAGCAGCCTCAGATATCCATAGTCCAAAAAGTTCTATATGTTTATGTTACTTCAGTTTGTTTTTTAACACTTCCATGTCACCCTCCGCACAATTTCTAGTCGTTTTTGCTACAATAAGGTTTTTATTTCAACACGTACGACTTGCATTTCTCTGCACCCTTGGAATCTGGTGTTTCAAGTTCCAAAGGTCATGTACATATTTTTGCTGCTAGCAGATACCATAGTTTGAGTAAATTTTACCCCTTGATTCACGGCCTGATAACTAGTCCAAATTGCTTACTGTTGTTAACAACTAGCCTGCAAAATTGCAACCCAGGATTGTTCACAAACCATAAACGGATATTTTTTGCGGCCTAAGATGTAGGGTGTATATCTGATTAACTTGACTTCTACTTATACAGCAGCATGGGCACTCTGTTTACTCCTGATTTCTGCTGCTCAAATTTTTAATAAAACGTCGCTTTCAACACATGATCCTGTTTAAGCACATTGTTTCTCTGTTTTGTCCTCGCCAAAAAGAACACCAGTCATGTGCATATATTTTTAGCAGCAAAGGCACGAGTTATGTGTGTCATGTCTATTGGCTTAAAATACTCAGTTATAGTGTTGTAACATATGCTCTACTTCTGCTTTGATTTATTCACTATAGCCCGTTTATCTCTACCTAATATGTGCTTTTGTTCAGTTTTTAACCGACATACTAGTTAGGATTCAGGAGTAATGTTCATACCTTTGCCCCAGCTTTCCCGTTTGTGTTTACCTTTTGTTGGTTCTTATTTCGATTACACAAAAGACAAGCTTCTGTTACAGTAAACAATTAACCTGATATAATAAAGGTCTGTTACAATCATTTTATTCTTTGCTTAGAATAATATAAGCCATGTCTGTCACTATGATAGTACTTTCGGCCTGTCGGCAAGCCACATTAGGACTACACCATTTGGGGTTAATAGGATCTCTTTCAATCTGATTTGAGATAAAATACGGTTGGCAAAGCTGATTGCATGACTTGATTATAATTCACTACTATTGATGTTTGTGCATATTGGTTAACAGTTTCTGAGTCTTCATGTCTTGAACATCATACAAACTCAAAACTGAATAGGTATTGCCGTATATTTCTTTGTATATTGCTTTCCTTCACAATAATTGGTTGTCATACAATAACAGAATAAGCTGTTTTGCTGCCTCTGTGTGCTTTAGTATGTTTATCTGTACATTGGTGGGTGACTTTTTTCTGGTCTAACTCAAATCTGTTTCAAATATCTTCTGAGGGGATTCAACCGATTACTCCAAGGTCAAAAAAAAAGAGACCAAGTAGCAGAAGCAGAAGCCTAGAACTGAATAAAGACAATTCCACCAGAAGTGTCGACATCAGCATATTTCGCTTGACGCAATTGTGGGCGAGTCTGGGTGAACAATTTGGATTTTGCCGTCCCTAAGATAAAGTGACCAGGGGGAAACAATTTGTTTTTGGGTAAAGGCTGTAATAGCAGAAGGGGCTCTGGAGGTTCCCATGTCGCTTTCAGACTGGATAATGCCATCCGGTAGATAGCATCAGGCGAAAGCAGAAAACCATAAGACATATGACGGTGGGCTGTCAAGAAGAGCTTCAAAGAAGTACGAAAATGAGAGATCTTCATCAATAAGAACCGGCCGGAGGATAAAAGGAGAGAAATCCTGGGGAATAGTGCTAACCGATCGGTTAACAGCCTAGGTGCTATCACAATCAAAGTATTATGTCCATATCATTACAGCCGGATAAAAGAAAGAATTCTCCTCTCCGGAGCATTGTTTTTTCAACCCAGAATTAACGTAATTGGCAAGCTTAGTCACCGGTCCAGAATATCAACCAAACACTACCAAGAGGTGATTAATATTTTGCTATGAAGGGAGTAAAGGGGTCCGGGCATACAAAAACAAAACCCAGCTAGTGCCGCTCAGTTGCAAAGCGCTTGCATGACGTTCTGACAAAAGCAAGAGGAAAATTCCTGTTCTGATTCTGTGTTTCAAGATGTGAAAACAGCTGGAGAAAGAAATCGAACACGCCTGGTGTCGCCGGACAAGCCTTTTGATTCCCGCAAGTGCATCAATAAAGTGAAGGAATGAGGAAATGGAGAGACAATCTCTGTCGCTGAGTTTGGGTTAGGAGCTGCTATGTTCTACGACAAGAACGCGGAAGTTTGGAAAAAGTGCAGCCTCAGCATTTTATGGGTGCCTATCGGTTACATCTCTACAAACTAATTGCTACGGCCACAGGTCCACTGGTGCCGCATCGGATGGAACTGTATGCTGATGACAGTTGGATCAAGAAGAGAGAATAGTTCTGTTTGGCCTTATGGAGAGAACCCCAGCTCACTGTCTAGAAATGTCACCCTGGAGGAACATTTTTTATCTCCAGAGCAGCAGTGTGAAGGCTGAGATCAGTCAAGCAGAAGGCAGTGCCCAGGAGGGCCGCTCACTTGGTATTTTGTAAAAAATCTATCTCAACCAAATTTCAAAGGGTCTGCATCATTTCTGCACAATCATACTAATAAGTTTATAAAGAAAGTGCAGGTACCTTTTTCCAGGGGACTGATCACCCCCTGAGGTAATGAAAGAAAGCACCGGCCAACGAGCCGCAGGCTATCATGCCTTGAAAGTAAGCACCGGCCAACGAGCCGCAGGCTATCACGCCTTGAAAGTACCAACTTGGGCTATCATGCCCGGCCAACGTGCCAACTTGGGCTATCATGCCCGGCCAACGTGCCAACTTGGGCTATCATGCCCGGCCAACGTGCCAACTTGGGCTATCATGCCCGGCCAACGTGCCAACTTGGGCTATCATGCCCGGCCATCGAGCCAACAAAAAAAAAACCCATCTCTGGACCCATCAGGAGCTCTGGTCGCCTGTAATGGGTGCATTGTTAGGTGTGGGACGCCGCACCATACTTGAATCACAAGTACCATCCTTTGGCTAGCATAAGCAAAGTTGGGAAAATACGTTATCTTTTGTTCTCCCTTTAAGGGAATTATCATCCTTTGGCTAATAAAAGCAAAAGATTTAATCATCATATTATTTCACCCTTTCAAAAAGGGAATGGTTCTTATTAAAAGAACCATTGGTCTTCTTTATGAAGATCTTATTGTGGACTTCTGGACTTCTGGATTTCTGGCCTTCTTAAATATTATATATCAGAACATCAAGGGATCCATCCATCAAGATATTATGGGATCCGTACATCAAGATATATTATCTCAAAGATTTATGTCCCAGAAATTCCAATTTGACAGATTCAGAGGAAAAACACTTGTGGGACTTTTGGTTGTACTAATTATACCGATTTTTTATAAGTTCATGTTTCTTTGTAAAAGCTAAAGAAAAAGAACTTGTGGGACTAGGAGGTAGGAGAAAGGAGAAAAATGTAAATTTCTATCTCTTTTTTTTAAAGTTCCACTTTTTTAAGTAGCAAAAAGTAGAACTTGTGGGACTGATGACAAGGATAAGAATATAACGAAGACAAGGGGGTCAAAGCGGTCTAGGCCACAAATCCCGGTCCAGACCCCAGGACCCCTTCAGGACCTTGTTCGGGCTCCAGTTTTGGCGCCAAACATCATTCCGGCCCGCATTCTATAATCGGGTCCCGTATTCCGGCCCCGCACTCTATAATCGGATCCCATATTCCGGCCCCGCACTCCATGTTCGGGCCCCTCATTCCGGCCCCGTGCCCCGTGACCGGATCCCGCATCTCACACTTTGGGAGAGGAAGGCTTTACAAGGAGAGATGTACCAAAATTAAGAAGGTTGCTCTAATAAAGTGATAACACATGGACAAGGATTAAGAGAGAGACTTCACCATAGGAAGTCTATAAATAGAGTTGGGAGGCTCATTTGTAAAGGGAGACAAGATTAGAATAGAGAGAAAACACTAGAAAGCTCTCTAAAGTTGTAATACCAAAGAGAGTAATAAAGATATTGTCTAGAAGTGGATGTAGGCCGGTTTATTGGCCGAACCACTATAACTCTCGGTGTTCTGTACGTTTGTGAGATGAGAGGGACCAATCATGTATTTTCATTAAGTCCTTAGGAAACTTTGGTAGACAATGAAACCAAATAAAACACAAGAAAATACCTTAAAGTCAATAAGAGCAAAATGTGCTCTAAGCTTGGGATAAATTTGTATAAGACGTAATGGTCATACCTATACCTTATAAATATGTTAATGAACATATTAAATCAATTACCAAAGAAAACCAAGCTTGAAAACAAGTTAAAACACAAAAAGTGCTTTAAGGAGTCTTAAAGCACGTTTTTGAAAAATTGTCTTGTAAATGAGTTTCGAATGGCTAAATGTCCATCATTACTCTTTAATTAACATGTGTACTATATAGTATCACATTTGGAAGTCTATATCAAGGGGAAATCAAAAATTTCACTTCTATGTGCCTTGTTTTATGAATAGTAACTTTTATAAGCTAGTTTGTAACATATGTTGTTATAAGTAATTAAATTGGTCAACAAAGACTATTATACCCTTCTAATTATATGGGGGCCGGTTTTTCAAGGTGTGAGTCACCAACTTGTAAAAGAAATCAAATAAGAAAAGTAAAGCTTATAAAGTAAAGTACTATTTTGCTTTATACATAAATATCTTAACAAAAGCAAACTTACCTTCATTCTCTCTTTCCTTCTTGTATTCACACGGTTTCTTCATCTTCTCCCAAGCTCCATTTACAGTTTGCTATGGCAACCTCTCTTCTCCATCTTCATTTCTTTGCCAAATCCAACTCCATGCTCCAAATCAAATTCTAAGACCATATTTGTCTTAGTTAGACCAAGCTCTACACTTCTATCTTTTCAAATCTTCAAGAACTCAGTTTTGGTGCCATGGAGATTCACCATTGAAGGAGCTTGAGCTCACCTTTCACATATTATTGTTATCTTTGCTTCAAGGTAAGGAAACTCAAAGAAAATCCATGTTTCCTCCATGTTTATATGATGTCCGAAAATTCACCTCACAATGGTGTTTTCACCTTGCTTGTTTAGCTTCATTTGAATCTTCCAAGGGCTAGGAGGAGTCCTCTCTTGATACTCGTTCAAGCTCTCTTTCCATTCAAAGGTAAAACAATTACCTTAATGTGTTAAAACAATATATGTAACTAGGGTTTACAATGAGATGAAGCATAATGCTTAAATACTCATTCTATTATGTGTACATTGTTTAGAAGTTGACAAACAACCAAACACCCTACCGGTTTTACAAGGAAACAAGAAAGAAGTTTGTGAGGAAAAAGAGGTAAACAAACTATCTCAATGTAGTTTAAATGCCTTAGGAGAATGAGCTTGATTTGCTTAATAAAATACCTAAGGAGCCAATGGTGAATGACCTAGAGAAATTCTCTCAAGGAGTTTATTAAGGGCATATGTATTGTTGGGTGTATTTGCAGGTCAAAGGCATTACGTATGTGGGAAATTCAGTGTTTAAGGTTTATGCAATTTAAGGGCCTAAGAGCCATGTTATTTAAGGGCCTAAGTGCCAAGCAATTTAAGCTTATGCACTATATTGTGATGTAGTGCTAAATGTGTGAAGTTTGTGTATAAAATGTGTTTGATGGATTTTAGGTGTTCTTGAATGAAATAAGGTAAAAACCTAAGTGTTTGGATGTGAGTATATACAAGAGAAGCTATGGCCAAATTTGGAAAATGTGTAAGAAGTTCTAAGTGTTTTAAGTAAGTTTTGGTGAACTAGGAAGTGTTAAAGGTGAAACAGATGTTTTACTTGGGAAGAAAACATGTATTAAGGTGATTTAGAGTGATGCAAGGATTTAGGTATTATCTTGGAAGTTCTAGGAATTCAATGTGGGTTTTTGAGAATGTATTTAAGCCTTGGAGAAGTTTGTTTTAGGTTTAGGAATGTGATGTACAAGGAAGAAGTGATGTTTAGGTAAGATGTGAAAAGGGAGATTAGTTAGTAAGAAAAGAAGTTTGAGAGATGAGTAAGGTGTAGAGGAAACACCTTGGTATAGTGGTCATTATTGGTGAAATACCACTTAGAAATCTTAAGGAGGAAACATTCCAAGTGCTAAGAAGTTTGTAAGAAATTGTGAATGATAAATGGTTTTGGTGTGTGATTTAGAGAGTTTAGTACATGGCTAAAGGTGTGTTTGAAGTGCCCAAATGAGGTTAGGGTGTACTAGGATATATGGGGTGAAGTTTGGAGTTGAATGAGAAAAGGAAAACAAGGGTCTGGGGCAGACCGAACTTGCAAGTTCGGTCGAGCCCAGTTTACCCTGCGAGAATTGGCTTCTGGAATGGACCGACCTTGGGGACCGGACTTGCAAGGTCGGTCGGGCTTGTATTTTGTGTACGGATTAAGTTTCTGGAATCGACCGAACATGGGACCGGACTTGGCAAGTTCGGTCGGGCTGAATTTTCAAAGGGAAGAAACTCTCAGGAATGGACCGAACATGCGACCGAACTTACAAGGTCGGTCGGAGTAGAAATTTTGACGGTAAATTGTTCGGTAAGGTCGGTCGGACCAAAAATGTTGTTTATGGTTATAAAATGATATGTGATGATGGGGATTGATTAGTAATGATGTTATAAGGTTGTTTAAGACATGTTAGGTGAGTTATAATGACAATTTAGTGGGGGAAAAGATGTATTAAAATGTAAAAGTAAAACAAGTTAAAAAGTGAAGTTATGTAACTAAGTTAACGGGGAAAAAGTTATAAGCATTAGACATTAAATAATCATGCTACCCCGATGTTAATAAAAGTACATGTGATGTTATCAGTTGTTCGAGAATTGCTCGAGGAACATGAGTGGACGTGGTAAAGTGGACTCCGGTGACAGGTATGGTTTTCTTGCAACCTGTGTCCTACCGGATAACACCGGCTTGTATGCCAATGTGTTTTTCTGTATGTTGCCACGTTGTAAGATTAAACATGTAATGAGTTTACAGTGATTTATTTATGTGGCGTGTACAACTCCGATACCATTTAACCTCGGAAGTGTTAACCTTAGTTAACTGAGTCTAGGATCACGTGAGAGTTCGGTATTCGGAGTAAACGACCCGAACCATGGGACGTACTAACCACGGCTATGCGTGTGTTAATTGTGTGATATGTGTATGTGAATGTAGGGATCTCCCTTGTGTGTTAACCCAGTTGTAATACTGTATGGTGTGTAGTTATGATAGACTCCATAGTGGGGTTCTAACTAATGTCTAAAGTAAGTATGTACTAACAGTGGTGAGGAATCCGGTTTGGCCGGTCGCGCGTTGTTTGGGAGAGGGTATCCTTCTTAGCCTTACCCTTCTCTTTGTTATGGTTGTTTCCCTCACGGGTTATGATCTCCCATTAGCTTATTCCAAAGCTTAGCTATTCTGACTTAAGATCGGTTT
Source organism: Limonium bicolor (assembly GCA_023374045.1). NCBI lineage: Eukaryota > Viridiplantae > Streptophyta > Magnoliopsida > Caryophyllales > Plumbaginaceae > Limonium > Limonium bicolor. The sequence continues at coordinate 337,343,702 of CM041778.1, forward strand.
AGGGGGAAGCATGTGTTTGTGTGGTGTGTTCGGGCCTCCAAACCCGAACCATCTTAACTTAAGTTACTCGTCCGACTATTAGGACGGTAATGAGTGTTGTTGTTGTATAACGAGCTTACCATGAGGGTGACACCATTCTCTAGGCTCCCAGTGAATTAACTATGTTTGGGTCGGTTCCTAAGAGGACCGTTCCCGTTATGTTATGTGATGTCGTTGCAAAGCAATTCCTATTGCGATGTATCATGTGCACGTGGAAACGTGAAGGGTGTGTTATGTTTTTGATAGCGAGGAATTATATGTTATAAAATATGGAGTGTGTGGATCATGGAAATGAATTCCAGTTTGTGATATGAGGCGTTTGAGGATAACCCGATTATTGGGTAGTTGTCGTCTATTAAGGAAGTAGCTCCATTAGAGGAGGAACACTCTAGGGATAATGAATACCGTGAGTGACTTATTAAATAAGGATGTATTATCCGTTTGTTGAGCCCATTGAGGCGAAATGTTATGTGTTGTGTGTTACAGTTGCATGCATGATTTAAATATAATCAATCGCATGCTAAAACGACAATTAGTTGTGCGTGGCCCGGTAGCATGTGGGCTGCGGGATTACCATACCAGCAAAGGTGCTGAGCCCCTTGGGGGCCACCCTTTCTCTTCTTTTCCTATTTCAGGTACAAAGAGCTGGAGCCGTTCGAGAGTAGGATGGGGTAGTCGTTGTACATGGGTAATCGTTTAAGTTGTATATATACAGTAGGTGTAGTAAGACCGAAACTGTTATCGGCATCAATTTGTAAATACTCGGTACAGTTGGAAGGCTTTTGTATGTTGGTTGTTGTTAATGAAAAGGGATGATAACGTGTAGTCGCTGGGAATCTAGTCCATCAGACCGGTACAATGTTTATGTAATAGCCTTGTTAGCCACGTGGGTGGTTAACGGCGTGAAACACCAACGAGTTAAGTTATTTGATGAGGTGTGTATTCCGCTGCAGATTGTTGTTATGTGTTTGTTGTTGGATGGGGTGTTACAAAAAGTGGTATCAGAGCGATACTTCGCTCTGATGACTGAATTACCGAGCTTAGGAAGTACCGAGTTAGGATTAAGTACTTTGGGTTAAGGGTGAGTGATAGCGTGAGAGATACGCTAGTTAGGTATTACCAGTGTGTACTGGAAACCTACAATATCCATCCCACCCTCCACAATCCCTGTTTTATAACTTGGGAAACAACGCCAGAGAGATGAAAGTCCTCTCATACTCGGGATACCCGATCTGGCTGCTATTAAATACCTCTAAAGGTACGGAGAAGTCATACGGTAGATCCCGAAAACTGGGAATCCCGGAGACGGTTTCCATCTGAACATTGTTAACCGCATTTAATAGCGAAGAATGAAGAATTTTGTGTATAAGAGAATAGAATTTCCGGCAACCTGGGTCGACATGCCGAGCAGTCGAGAACAACCAGCTTGCAACGCACCAATCGTGCAACAGGCAAGAAGTGAAGTAATGGAACCCGGGACGAGAGTCTACAGGACCACGGTTGTTAAATGACACACCAACGGTATACCAGCCGACAAAGGAACTACAACGTAGTGCCCAAACAAGAGACAAGTCTCAGTGACCACGACAAATGCGTGGAACGGGCTACGCAAAGGAAACAATACAAAAGAAAAGGGGGTCTCCCAGAATGGGAAACACCCTAGTTGATGATTATCATGTGAAGACAGTGAGAAGTCACCTAGAGGAGTTATCATCAAGAAAGTAAGATCAGTGAGGGCCAACAAGGCCACTGATGATAGTGCGAGTAAGAACAACACCGCAACCGGTGTGTGTGATTAACCGATAGCCAGTTAGCATGGCGCACTTGCCATGGCAAGTGCTGCTATAACAGGGCTGTTCGGGGAAGTTTTAACAAATACAAAGTACTTAGTAGAGTACCACGAAGTTAAGTTGATCATTATAACCATGGAAGGGCTTAACAGCCTGACCTTTGTAATTGGAAGTACACCAGTCAGCAAGAAGCTAGACTTGGTTAAGGTAAGAAGATGTTGTGAAACCATGAAAATTTTCGTTCAAACTCAGATTTACTCAAACTCTTTCCTTTTCAAAACCAGATTTTCTTTCAAACCAATACTTCTTTCTAACCTTCTTCTAAACCAAACCAGTAAAACCAAGGGCAGTCGATAAGAATTCAACAATGGATAAACTTTCCCTCGATTAAGTTCGGGAAGCACGGGATGAATATTGTCACGGGACAATATAAGGGAGTTGAGAACAGAATACTTCACCTAGGCGTGTGACGGACACTACGAGTGTACCAACTGTAATGTGGGACGACCGCACTCCGATAGGAGCTTGTGGGCCTGACAGACCTACTTATGGGTTAGTTGGGTAAGTAGCAATGTATCAGCATGGTACCCCACATATGTATACGAGTAGAGTCCGGAACACGGGAGGTAGTCGACTCCGTACTACGGTCAGTAGTATAAGTCAAACAAGAGCTAAGGATTACCATGAATGGTTGAAGTAAAGGAACTCAGTTAAGTTAACGAGACTAAAGGAATTAGTGAATTCCTTTCAAGGAAATGTTTAAGAGTCAGGAGGTGCGAAGTGCACTAACTGTAATGTAAAGACATCGTATATGTCTTAAGGATCCTCAGGGATAAACATGATAGCTAGAACGGAGACCCAGCCTGTGCATGGCAAGGGAGATGCCTAATGTGGACACATTAGTGTGCAATGAATGGGATGAAACTCCCGGAATGGGTACCTACACTACCAGGAAATGTTGATCTTCACAGAAGGAGATAATAAGCCAGTTAAGAACGCAAACGGCGTGGCTAACTGAGCATACCAATAAGTGTGAACCTGATGTAAAGGCATAACTTAACAACACCCAGAAGCAATCCTTGAAGGGTGTTCGCATCAACAATTGTTGCACGAAATGACATGACAGAAACACAAGGGTTGAAATTAACACCCAGTTTAGACATAAGTTGTCAGGAGACGGACTGACAATCCTAAGGGGCATCCCATGAAAGGAAACGGAATGCAACGACCTTGTCATGAAGCCCAGTACAACCTCTAACCATGTAATGTTGTACAGAGAAGTACATGTGTGTGGACAACCTACAATGAGCGCAGCTCAAGGCAAGTAAGGCTCATAAGCCACAAATAAAATGCGTTATGTAAATTAGATTGATTGCAGAAGTTTATGTTATATATGTGAATAGAGTGGTAAACGAACCACTGCATTAAGAGTGGGGATACCTCTCGATATTGTGAGACCGCAGGAGCGGTAGTTATGTGAATCAAGTTCAAGAAATATGTTAAGGATGGACGATGTTATTGAAAGAGAGCAGTTAGCTTAGTAGTATGTGTGTATAAAGTGAAGCACCGAGCTGAATAATGCCGGCTTGTGACTCGAATGATCAATGCTCAAGGAGCATTCAGTAGTCATCCAAATGAGTGATGAACCATAATACGAATGATGTAAGTATATGTGTGGAAGTTAATGTGACAGTAAATACCATGTAAGTTAGTGTTATACAAGAAGCACGGTGCGCAGCAAGCGACCGTTGTATAAGTGTTGTTAAATAATAATGTGGCAGATAAAACCAGTTATGAATTAAACTCAGTGGAGATGCAAGGTAAGTGATGATGAACAAACTCGGCAGTAAGCCAGTAGCCAGTATTAGGAGATCGGAATCTCAATGAAACACAGTGTGAATTCCATGCGAATCACATGAGAGATTGGCTGTCAAGAGTTTACGCCTCTGCACTCTGTATGACTGAGTGTCTTGGTATTGCACTTGTGCAGTAATGATCAAGTGGGATAGCTAGGAATTGGAAACATGTTAATTGTAGAGGAATAATGTTATAATGGCCGATGCATAGGAAATGCAAGGCCGCACCAATAAAAGAGTGCTTGTACAAAACCAAATGTGGAGGCATGATTAAGAATAAGGGACTACGGTAGCACTGTGTTATACCCAAAATTTCAACCCCCCGGAGTAGTCTCTAAGGCATACGTGTTACAAAGGGCAAAGGGTCAAAAGCACCAAGGCGGGATTTTCCAAGGACATTCTCGGGATTTTCTATTTTTCATATGACTTGTTCATTATCTCCAAACACTTCCAAAATCATCAGTCATGAAAGGTATTTCATGATTCTCTGATAATATTTATTCTGGAAATTAGCTTTTAATTCATATTATAAGCTAATTTCTTTAATTAACACATGAAATAATCAAAATAGAAATTAAAAGGTTTCCAAAATTAAAATAAAAGTGTCACATGGTTACCATGACTACATACAGTCATAAACCTGAAATTATTTTATTTGGTACCTTAGCCCAAAATTTAAAAGAGAAATTCAATCATTTTTGCAATTTTCTCTCTCCTATGGAAAATACCGAAATTAAAACAAAACGTCATGAAATTTTAACACAAGATAGAGGATGTTTATTAGAGACTAATGCCGTTGGAATTTCGTTATTTCGACTTTCCAATAATAAGTTATGAATTATGGGAGATTCCAGATTGAAAGATTTTTATCTAATCGGTTATTTATCAAAATAACCCGATTCCAACTCTCAAAATTCCTAAAAATCATCCTTTATCTTCAGTTAAAATTTCATAATTTATCTCGGCCTGAAACATATTTTACAAAATCAGATTCCCTTAGAGCACGAAATCAGCGTTTTAGATAAAGATCTTGCTCTATCAATTTGACCATGCTCTTTCTATAAAAGGACCCCCAAAAAAACGAACTAGGGCAAGGAAGAACACCTCCAAAGTCAGAGAACACAGCCTCCTCACTCTCTCTCACGTTTTCCAACACCCGGCCACCCAAATCATACCGAAAATCCCCTGAAATCACCATCTAAACACGTTTTCCAATCCCCAAAGCATCAATAGTCATCAAAACCCACACAAAAACACCCCTAAAACGTGAAGAACAGCAAGAACAACCAACAACCAGAAGCTTGGGTCGAAATCCTCTCGGGTCTGCCATCAACGGAGCACTCGACGAATCCCGGTGTGAAGAAACGTTGCGAATCCGAAGGTAAAACAGGTAGAAACTCCACTTCCCTCACCACGGTATTATCTGTCTTCCTCAAAATTTGGGCTCAAACTAACCTTCGTACGCTTCTGTATTGCTGTTTATTCAAGCTTCTGTCCAATAACTTGTTTACCAAGTTTCGTGCATAATTCGAATTCAAATTGAGAACTTTCGACCACTAACGTATTGTACATCTTTCAGGCTACGCACCCATAAAATTTGAGCCGAAAACACCTTCGGGAACAGCCTCAAAGCCGCCGTCCGAGGGCTGTCCGCACCCACGGACGTCGTGTCCGGGGTCCCGGACTCCCTGTCCGTAAGCTCGGACACCCACGGACGGCGGCGGGATTTTAAAAATTTAAAAATTAGGTTTTTTTAATAGTGTCCGGGCCCACGGACAGTCTGTCCGAGGCCCCGGACTTTACAATTTTCTGTTTTCTGTTTAATTCGACTTTTTTGTTATGTAGGTTAACTGGGGTCCGTGGCTTCGGACATTAGGTCCGTGGCTACGGACGGAAACAAAATTTGACCTAATTCTGCCTCCGAAACCCTAGTTTAGGTATTTTAATTTCCACTTTAATTTTCTGTCAAAAAACGTTAAAAAATAAAAAAAACAGAAGCGCGCACCTAGGTTAAAAACAACTTTGTAGAAAGCCGTAATTGAACCAAGTAGAGGAAAAACGACCTAGGAAGGGTAATGAAAGTAATTGAACCCTAAATAAGTCGAATATCAAGCCCCCGAACCCGAACTCTCCTTTCCTAATTTGATCTAGGTTAAAATTAGGTGGCGACTCATAATAGGTTCCAGTGAGCTAGCTTAGGTTTTAATAATTATTGTTTTTATGACATAGTTATTAATCTTAGGTTATAAGCGGACCTAAAACCCGACTAGATCCCAATCAACTTAATCCACATAGGATAGGGTTTAAAATCGAGGCTCACAGACTGGCGACTCTGCTGGGGATAAAACTCTTAATTTTAGCTTGTTTAATTTTAAGAAAGAGGGCTTAACTCGAAAATGTTTATTTATGGCTTTATCATATTGTTTGTTTACTTTCGTGCGCACTTTAATTTTTGCACCCTTGCATCATATGAGAGCGAGGGTCCACACAAACCAGTTTCACCCCGGGACCCATCTAGGGTCCCCTGTCAGGGACTCACACCTTTTAGGTGATGTGAATAAGCGGGGGAAAAGAGGAGGATGTCGTCTAACCACATCCCCTTAATACCTGGGCCTTAGCCCCAAGCGTTTTCCTGGCAGTGTCCTTACCTAGCCCATTGTTTGGTCAGTCAAAGACCCGACCGTAGACGCACACCTTTAGGTGATGTGAAAAAAGTGGGGAAACCCAAAGAGAATAGCGTGCAAGCCCTATTCCTTTGTGGCGACCTGGGCCCAAGCCCCAAGCACCTCTCCGGATCGATCCATACCCAAATTGATTTAACCGTCAAGTGAGGACATGTTGAATTTGTGTGGGCCTTGTTTGCTTGTATGATCGGCCCATTACCTAGCCTAGAGATTGATAGGAACTTCTCCTACATTAACCTAGCCCAACCGAATTGGCGGCTCTACTTGTTTGCGGCCCAGAGGCCCTGTTGGGTTTAACATGTGAGTCGTTCGGGCTTCGGCCCAAAAGCTTAGACTTAGGTGATTTCTCTTCTGGCCCAATTTGAATTATCCAATTAGTTCTAGGCCCAAAAAAAAAGGAAATCCACCTGGACTTGAAATAACCCACAAGTTCTGAAAAATAAAATCTTTTTCTGCTTAGCAACCATCTTCTCTGTCCCAAGGAAAGTTAGGCCCATTTGTGGTTTAGGGACCATTCCAGCCCATGTGCTTTACTCCAGGCCCAAACACATTCCGGCCCAAGGGCTCATTCTAGACTAGGTAAACTTCTCATTTGGGCCCTAGCCCCAAACCCTAGATCTAGGTTCACCTCTCAGGCCCAATCAAAGCCATCTGTCTAGATTTCAGCCCAAGTTCCAGTTCATAAGATACTCCAACCCAAACACCTCATTCTCTGGGTATCCTGGCCCACTTGCTTTCAGCCTAAGTCTGTTTGATCTATCTGTGAAGCGCATCATGTTTCAGCCCACTTCCTTTTGTTAGCTAATAATGGACACCTTGACACAGGTAGACTCAAGTCCTAAGTGGTCCAATCGACATGGAAGCCCAGCTCGCAATTTTGGAACAAAAGAACATGGCCACCATTGAAGCATGGAGCAGAGGCATAGTGCTGCCATGGACGCCGTGGAATCTAACTACGTTGCTGTTATCGAAGAGTTGAAAGCAAAGGCTCTTTCCCTCGAGTCCGAACGTCAAGCTCGGGATGAGTTAGTGGACAGGCTTCTCAACACCCTTTTTGACTGCATTGAAGTTGGCTCCATTAGGGTCCGAGGATCGAAGGAGAATGTCAAAGAAATTGCTACAAAACTCAGGAAAGTGATTAGGCAACCAGGAGCAGCAACTTGCATCCAAAGCTGCACCCGCAAGAGGACCAGGCAACATGAGGAAGACAGTGATCGACAGTCAAGAGGACCTGGTTGGAGCGTTGGGACAGTAGAACCGCCCCGACGGAATTCTCGACAAAGAGAGTTTACAGATATCGGTCGAACACCAAGACAAGCACTTGAAGAGCTTCGAGGAAGATATCCGATGCAACCGCTCGCCCTGAGGCCAGGAACTACTCATTGGGGAAGGATCTTATCAATTTTGTACTTCATCAGCTGCCCGGTCACGACACTGACCACTGCAGGCCCTACAACACAGAATCCAGGATCTGATTGACCAAGGGCTCCAATTCTAAAAACATGGTGGAGAGCGAGCACGCGTGCCCAGCATCATCAAAAATGTTGTTTTTTAGTGTTTTTCTCATTAAATGCATTTCTTTTCTGATTAGTTGTCTTTCAACTTTTAGTAGTAGTTAGTTCCCTTGATCATTTTCGGTAGTTTTCTGAGTTTGTAATTTCCAACATTATTCTTTTTGTTGAATAAAACATAGTTCATTTTCTTAATTTTGTACAAGCATTATTCAAAAAACTAAAAAAAGAGCACTCACGTCTTTCAAGGATCACGAGTAATCATTTTCTGACTATGCAATGGAACGACTTGCATTTTGTTTCTAAAAATTGAACATGCTAACCAAACACCACAACTCACAACCCACAAAGGTTCAAGGTCCACATTTATCGAATTGTTGTCACAAACCCCATCAATACTGGGGGCAATCTAAGTTAAGTTCATCGTCTTTATTTTGTTTAATGTGCGAACGAGTTTCCAAGTGAAATCACGAGAGTGTCTTGAGTGGGAAAAACCGAGTGAACGAGCGTGTCATTTTTACATGACTCCGGTGAGACATTCAAAGGTGATAAACGGCATAACTCCGACCAAAGGAGATAATTTGTAAATTTACTCTTAGATCTGCGAAAAGTAACAAAGATGGATACACAACTATAGAATGACGAAGCACCTAGGCACACCACATAGCCAAAAGCTTGTAAACCCTGACATTAAACCCTAGGCACCCCCGTTGAGCCTTTCATATATCCCTTTTCGTAATATGAACACCACAAAATAACCCAGCCAATGATGAAAGTCCGACCCGGTGACCGAAGGGAGCGAGGAGTCAAACTCTCAGATAACGTTCTCATCAGTCCGAAGAAGCAATGCCGCTATAGCATGACGAAGTGATCCGCAAATGGTCCCAGAGTGACACAGGATCTAAAGAGCTCACATCAAAACAGTTCTCGAAGCCCAAAACCGGGAAACACAAGAACCCCGAAGGCAAAGTCCAAAAAGGATAAAACAAAAGGCAAACCCGAAGTGCCTGAAGAATCCAAATGACAAAAAGGGAAATGGTGTAGAGGACAACTCAAAAGTCCAGGTCCAGAAGCTCAAAAAAACGTCAACATGAAGCAGCTAGACGACTTCAAGACAAGAAGATGAATCTGAGAGAAGACAAGTTGCAGCTTCGGTCATCCATTTAAGCTCCACATACCTCAAATATCCCTCCATGATCCCATCGTCCTTCATCACACCCTATGGCCACGTTATAAGCTTTAAAGACTTCCGACTTGATAGTTGTGTATCTAATCACGTGAAAGTAACAGATCGAATGCGTAAATCCGTCAAATATCGAATTCAATGGTCTAGAAGTTGTGACCGTAGGTAGGAACGAGTGCAAGCATCAAAACACCGAGTGTAGGTTAGGAAGCACCACATAAAAACATAAGCCTTGACCCTGTAAGGACGAGACTCGTTCGCACGTTTAATAAAAGAAAATACTGGGGGCAATCGATCGTTCCGATCGATTGCCATGAACTCTAGGTCAGATTGTCTTAAGGGAAAAGTACTGGGGGCAATTGTTGGTTCCAACAATTGCTATGACAACACCAATTCGAACCCAGAGCTCAAACATCACCACCACCATTCCACCTCAAGCCTGTCATTGGCCTTACCTCCAAAAACATCAGGCCCGTCATAACCTAGACCACCATCCAAAATCATAGCCTGATCCCAGGCCTATCGCAAATCCTGAACACCGGAAAAGCCTTTAACACCACAACAAACACCACACACTTCCACCAATGGCATGTTCATTTTTCAAGAAGCAAATTGCAGATTTGAAATTTTTAGTCAGGAAATGATCATTTCACTTTCCTTTTTCAGCAGGGTTTTTCTCAAGCATTGCCAAGTTCGGCACCTTTTCCAACAGTTTCCTGTTTTGAACGAGTATCTTTCATATATTTTGATTGCATACATCTTATCATCATTGCCATGTTTGGCACTCCAGTAATCAGTTTTCATCATTTGCACGAGACCATTATCTTCCTAACTCAATTTAGTTCGAGACCCAAAACAATGCGAGGCCCTACAGTTTCCTCATTCAGTACGAGACCCACCATCTTCATCAGTGCGAGACCCATCATTTTCGAGACTCTAGTACAAGACATCTTCATTCAGTGCGCGACCCAGAATCAGTGCGGAATCCAGCTTTTTCTTCATCCATTTAGTACGAGACTTCAGTGCGAGACCAAGCATCTTCATCAGTGCGAGACCATCAATTTCATCAGTACGAGACCCATCATCTTCATCAGTGCGATACCTATCATCATCCAGTGCGAGACCAGTACGAGACCTAGTATCATCTTCAGTGCGAGACAAGTACGAGACAGAGCGTGATCTAAGTTGGCGGGGCAGAGGCAATAAGTCCCCATCTTCATGTCAACTTCTTGGGAGAAACAACTAGTGGGCAGTGGCAATAAGTCCCCTTGGTAATCTAGAAGTTATCCCCGCACCCCAGTTGGTGGGCAGAGGCAATAAGTCCCCATAGTATACCAACAAGGAGCATTGGAACGGGTTTCGGTCCCCAGAAGCATCCGAACATCATTTCATATCATCCATATCATTTGCATCATTTTCATCATCTACATTTGCATCACTTTCATTTGCGTCATTTTCATATCATCCATATCATTTGCATCATTTTCATCATCTACATTTGCATCACTTTCATTTGCGTCATCTTCATATCATCCATCTGCATTATCCAGGCGCGTCACAAGACCTGGCGACAGAAAAGTTGGCGAGGTGATGGCAATAAATCCTCCTTTTGCGATGTCAACTTATTTTCGGGATCAACGAATGGTGGGCAAAGGCAATAAGTCCCCAAGGTTTTTACCAGGAGTTATCCCTGCACACCGGCTTGGGGGGCGATGGCAATAAGTCCACATTGGGTCCAGCCAGGAGCATTGGCACGGGTTTCGGTCCTCAGAAGCATCCGAGCACCATCAACATTCTTGCATCTACACATTACTTCGTCTTTTAGGTTGTCAACGCCTTAGAATCGCTTGACATTACTTCGTCTTTTAGGTTGTCAACGCCTTAGAATCGCTTGACATTACTTCGTCTTTTAGGTTGTCAACGCCTTAGAATCGCTTGACATTACTCCATTTTCATCATTTTAGGTAGTCAACGCCTTAGAATAGCTTGACATCATTTTCATCACTTTAGGTGGTCAGCACCTTAGAATAGCTCGACACAATCTGCATATAGGGACTTTTAAGATCCAAAATTTTGGGGTATCACTCAGGCATCAACTAGTCTTTTCATCTTCATTACAAAGCCAAGTTGACGGGGGGCCAATCTGTTATAAACCCAAAATTTCAACCCCCGCCTAGTCTCTAAGGCATACGGTGTTACAAGGGCAAAAGGGTCAAAAGCACCAAGGCGGGATTTTCCAAGGACATTATCGGGATTTTCTATTTTTATATGACTTGTTCATTATCTCCAAACACTTCCAAATATCATAGTCATTATGAAAGGTATTTCATGATTCCTGATAATTTTATTCTGGAAATTTAGCTTTTAATTCATATTATAAGCTAATTTCTTTAATTAACACATGAAATAACCTCAAAATAGAAATAATAAAGGTTTCCAAAATTAAAATAAAATTGTCACATGGTTAGCATGACTACATGTCATAAACCTGAAATTATTTTATTTGGTACCTTAGCCCAAAATTTAAAAGAGAAATTCAATCATTTTTGCAATTTTCTCTCTCCTATGGAAAATACCGAAATTAAAACAAACGTCATGAAATTTTAACACAAGATAGAGGATGTTTATTAGAGACTAATGCCGTTGGAATTTCGTTATTTCGACTTCCAATAATAAGTTATGAATTATGGGATTCCAGATTGAAAGATTTTTATCTAATCGGTTATTTATCAAAATAACCCGATTCCAACTCTCACAATTCCTAAAAATCATCCTTTATCTTCAGTTAAATTTCATAATTTATCTCGGCCTGAAACATATTTTACAAAATCAGATTCCCTTAGAGCACGAAATCAGCGTTTTAGATAAAGATCTTGCTCTATCAATTTGACCATGCTCTTTCTATAAAAGTGTGACACCCCGATTTTCAGACCTATATTTTTTTTTCTTCATTATCTTGAACAATAATACAGCGGAAGACTTACTACTACAACTCAATCCGGGGTGCTACCGCCACACTCACTCACTAGGAGTGCTAAGGCTAAGTACTACTATCTCTTTCCAAAATAAGTTTACTTTTAAACCTTTGATATTCAGAATGTAACCACAACTTATACAAACTTACATCAACACTGTTAGCTTATACAAAACTGTTTAACCGTAATACATGAGTACTTTATGGGAATGTTTACACTCCCTCTAACTTCTGATCCTAGTCCTCTTTAGCTCCACTCTCTCATGCAACTTCATGACTAGGGGAAAACACCATCCTTTCCTGTACCTGTGGTCAGTCATACAATCACAGAGAAAAGACCACAGGGCATAACGCCAAAATCAGCAACGCTGAGTAACTCCCATCAAATATGTAAAATACATTTTACTTGTAAAACTCCAAGATTACATAATCATAGCAACAAAGGTAGTGGAGCAATACAACCATGACAACAGGATAATAGCGTAGCACAACCACAATAGGGTTAACACATAAAACCACCAATTAGCACCACCTGTTGCTTACCTTAACATAAGGTACATAAATGATCATACCAACATATTACCAAGTATCATTCATCCAAACAATCAATATTCATCAGCAGGCAATATAGCCAATGTCAAGATCCACTGAGTATAACATTCAACCTATGATACAATTTCAGATGTCCTCGGGCAATCGGTCTTTCGACATAGAGCACTATCACTCTCGACCCCTCGGATATATTTCTTCACCTCACCCCATGTCCTTAAGTGTGCACACCCCCTATGAATCATCATCCATAGAGTAGATCATGATGGCTTAGCTCCAATACATTGGTAGGAGCAAATAATAAAGACCCCAATACACTGGTAGGGGCAGTCTCAGTAAACTCCAATACATTGGTAGGAGTAATATTTCATAAACACATTACCACTTGGCTTAGGCATAACCTTGCCTTTCCCTCACTTCCATACCCATAAACACAGATAAATCAACACATAAAGTCAATATAATCACTGTAATAATTGTTGGATAACATAGCATCACAACAGTAAACATTATTATCCACGGTAAACACCTGTACATTTAAGTGTATCTCAACAGGAACAGCACCAATTCATCAAGCCAAGTATTCATCTAGCTTCACTCAACCAATATAAACCACAATGGTCTTTATGACACAAGAAAATCAATCACACACACACAACCCTTCACGGTCAAATATAACAGCAATGATGAACACTTACCATATTTATAGTCCATTTCCATGGTAACTAATCAACAATCACTTTAACAAATGGATAGGCACTTCCATATCAGTATAGCACAAGTTATAGCATCACCAAGATCAATACAATTAGACATAGCAATTGCTGGACAGAAATAACACCAAACAACGTTTACAATTTACCGTTGTAGCAATTTGTGCACTTATGTGCATCCAAGTATTTTACTAAGGTTCACCTGAACCAAGCTATCAACCAGCTTCTTATAATCACTATAAACTTAATTAATCTCTAAAACACGAGAGATTCAACCCATACAAATACCTTTACACTTACTGTACAAATAACAATGATAACGATAACAATGACAATTAACAGTCAATTTCTTAGGTGATTTACCTATGGTTTTTAGCCATCCCTTTTCCTCTTTTTACTCACCTAATATATGTTAATAAACCACTTTTAATCAAGGCTAACCCATATCCAAACAGCAACCAACGTGCTGGACAGAAACTATTCAGTTCACATACATATACTAGCTTACGACAATTGTATATTTCATTGTAATTCAACACATTTTCCATCCATCAACTAAACAAGTTATTTGTTTCCAATTACTAATACTAACTTACGTCAATTACATATATTCTTCATCCATCCATCAACTAAAAACAATGCATATATATAGGTAGTTTTCATTACACTCATTCACGTCAGTATTATATATATATATAATATAGGTATGTACACACACAGTCGTTAATGATATGCATATATTTCCTAGCTGCTATGTTACTGATATGCCTATATATTTATACACGCACAAACAAGCAGTGAACTTACTGTTTTTTTCCAAATTCAATCCCCTACATATAAACCGACAGCAGCACTTTTTTTCCTTTCTTTCCTAGTTACTATCCTTGTTAATTATATGCATATCTATACTGTTGGTAGGCGCATGTATATAATTACACACACAAACTTCCTGCTTTCCATGGCCCGTTGTCGACTTGCATATATATATATCTACACGTTCACAAATTACCCCCAACCGTTCCCATCTACCCCTTCCCTTTCCTAGCTACTAGGCGCCTATACATATCAATACATACAGACTTTTCTTTCCTCTAGCTCAACGACAATCCTTGCTGTCGATAGGCATATATATAAATTACACTCACACACAAAAGTTTACAGTAACTGCTATCTCCCTTATTGCTGACCATATTTTTCCTAGCTTGACTACTAATCTTGCTGTCGATATGCATATATATATACACTCACTCTCGTGACCTCTCCCTCTTTATTTCTTCAGCAAATAATCTCTTCTTGAACCTGATTCCAAGTCACAACAATTACTGACGTGTGGTGGCTCTCCAAAAGAAGGTAATTCAGTATTGCAGTACTGATATGCATATATATACTTACACACACGCACAGAGTTTACAGCAACCACTGGTTGAAGACAACTGAAAACGTTTCCGACTGAGGCATACCCAGAGAACATGAACCAAGGTAAAATCTAATAGTCTAACTTACTTACTGATTTCAACCGTGTAATAACTTGAGGCAACAGAAGAGTTTAAACCAGCAGACAAGATAAAACTTAGCTCCACAATTCCACAAACGAACAACAATAATCATTATACCAGAAGCTACACACAACAACTAGAGAAACTATTTTTTTTTCTGTTTTGAAACGTCTTGGTTATACATGGGGTTACTGGTTTATTCAACCAAGGAAAAATCAGACTTGCAAACCTGTTGATCAAGGTAGTTACCGTGTTCTTTCTTGTCATTTCTTGCTAGTTTTCTCTAATATTTCTACAGCTTTATGGTCCTTCTTTCTCCTCCTAAACTTCCAGCACTTGAGCTTAATTATTCTCCTTGTTACCTTGCGCAAGAGAGCAGCAGCAACAGCAACTATTTCCAGCAGGTTGCTCTCGGTTGTGCACTAGTCTACCTTGCTGTGTGTTAATTTCTTCTAGCCACTAATTCCTTCTACTATCAGAACTTGCGTGAGTGAAGAGAACAGGAGAAGAAATTCAGGGATGGGGAGGATTGCTGTCGACACACTCTTGAATAAAAAATGAGACAAACCTTTTCCATTCAGCATGGCAAATATTACGGTAATAACAACTACTTTATATTGGTGTTTAGTTTCCATTGGCTAAGTTTGTTGGCGGGCTTACAAGAGGCCACTTATTTATATGACTAGGCAAAGAAGAGGCGGTTGGAATCAATTCTATCTCAACACTTATCACATGAAGACAAAAGATATAACTACCTATTTGTTACAAGATGTACTCGGTAATGCTAATCTGGAGGAGCTGAATTCTTACCTTGTTTTATTAGAAATGAAGGTGTATACTCAATAAGGGATGCGACAACTATCAGCTGGGCAAGGATTTACGTTGGTTTGCAATGATTGGACTATGATTTTATTACTACAAAATGTAACCGGTGATAGCAATACAAATGAACCGTATTCCTTTTGCTGCTTAAACATATGAATGTATTATATTAGTAAAAACAAACGGCTATATAATAAGATGATAGGAATTAATATAAGATAGGTAACAATCATAACTAGATAAAATAACTAATTAACTATATATATATGTATATATATTTACAACCAGTAATATAAACTTTACATGTCACTGTAGCAATGACACATTTTAACATTACAGTCGGTAATATAAATTTAACATATCACTGTAATATTTACAGTCGGTATCAAGTATCTATAGCGGTTATAATACATGTATATATATCTACAATTTTCACACATAAAATAACAAAGAAGGTATATTTTATAACTAGGATTTTCCAGGGTGTTTCATTCTCCCTCCTTAAATAAAGCTTTGTCCCCGAAGCTCCTTAACCATAAATGATTCAGCAACATCACAAATACACAAACAACCGATGTTAATTGTTATCTAATCACAAGTAATTAAACAGCTTTACAAGGAATAACAATTTCCATGACACAAAAGCTCATCCAAGGATGCACAGATCCAAGGTTTTCAACATACCAAGCACATTTCATCAACTAAATCAAACACATATCATCAAGCAATCAAACACATAACATCAAGCAAGCACATACTAATTCCATTTATGTCTAGTTACTATCCTATTTTTTTTACTACCAACACCACGCTTCCGACGCGACGCGCCACTATGATCTTGGTTGTCATGCATACATTAGTCATGTAATCATAAGTAATCAAGCATCCAGACATTCAGTCAAACATTCACACACAAGCACTCAAGCAGTAATCACCTATCTTTTTCCCCGATCTACAACCTATTGCTCTGATACCACCTTGTGACACCCCGATTTTCAGACCTATATTTTTTTTTTCTTTCATTATCTTTGAACAATAATACAGCGGAAGACTTACTACAACTCAATCCGGGGTGCTACCGCCACACTCACTCACTAGTGAGTGCTAAGGCTAAGTACTACTATCTCTTTCCAAAATAAGTTATACTTTTAAACCTTTGTATATTCAGAATGTAACCACAACTTATACAAACTTACATCAACACTGTTAGCTTATACAAAACTGTTTAACCGTAATACATGAGTACTTTATGGGAATGTTTACACTCCCTCTAACTTCTGATCCTAGTCCTCTTTAGCTCCACTCTCTCATGCAACTTCATGACTAGGGGAAAACACCATCCTTTCCTGTACCTGTGGTCAGTCATACAATCACAGAGAAAAGACCACAGGGCATAACGCCAAAATCAGCAACGCTGAGTAACTCCCATCACAATATGTAAAATACATTTTACTTGTAAAACTCCAAGATTACATAATCATAGCAACAAAGGTAGTGGAGCAATACAACCATGACAACAGGATAATAGCGTAGCACAACCACAATAGGGTTAACACATAAAACCACCAATTAGCACCACCTGTTGCTTACCTTAACATAAGGTACATAAATGATCATACCAACATATTACCAAGTATCATTCTTCCAAACAATCAATATTCATCAGCAGGCAATATAGCCAATGTCAAGATCCACTGAGTATAACATTCAACCTATGATACAATTTACAGATGTCCTCGGGCAATCGGTCTTTCGACATAGAGCACTATCACTCTCGACCCTCGGATAATATTTCTTCACCACCACCCATGTCCTTAAGTGTGCACACCCCCTATGAATCATCAGTCCATAGAGTAGATCATGATGGCTTAGCTCCAATACATTGGTAGGAGCAATAATAAAAGACCCCAATACACTGGTAGGGGCAGTCTCAGTAAACTCCAATACATTGGTAGGAGTAATATTTCATAAACACATTACCACTTGGCTTAGGCATAACCTTGCCTTTCACCTCACTTCCATACCCATAAACACAAGATAAATCAACACATAAAGTCAATATAATCACTGTAATAATTGTTGGATAACATAGCATCACAACAGTAAACATTTTATCCACGGTAAACACCTGTACATTTAAGTGTATCTCAACAGGAGCACCAAATTCATCAAGCCAAGTATTCATCTAGCTTCACTCAACCAATATAAACCACAATGGTCTTTATGACACAAGAAAATCAATCCACACACAAACACACCCTTCACGGTCAAATATAACAGCAATGATGAACACTTACCATATTTATAGTCCATTTCCATGGTAACTAATCAACAATCACTTTAACAAATGGATAGGCACTTCCATATCAGTATAGCACAAGTTATAGCATCACCAAGATCAATACAATTAGACATAGCAATTGCTGGACAGAAATAACACCAAACAACGTTTACAATTTACCGTTGTAGCAATTTGTGCACTTATGTGCATCCAAGTATTTTACTAAGGTTCACCTGAACCAAGCTATCAACCAGCTTCTTATAATCACTATAAACTTAATTAATCTCTAAAACACGAGAGATTCAACCCATACAAATACCTTTACACTTTACTGTACAAAATAACAATGATAACGATAACAATGACAATTAACAGTCAATTTCTTAGGTGATTTACCTATGGTTTTAGCCATCCCTTTTTCCTCTTTTATACTCACCTAATATATGTTAATAAACCACTTTTAATCAAGGCTAACCCATATCCAAACAGCAACCAACGTGCTGGACAGAAACTATTCAAGTTCACATACATATACTAGCTTACGACAATTGTATATTTCATTGTAATTCAACACATTTTCCATCCATCAACTAAACAAGTTATTTTGTTTCCAATTACTAATACTAACTTACGTCAATTACATATATTCTTCATCCATCCATCAACTAAAAACAATGCATATATATAGGTAGTTTTCATTTACACTCATTCACGTCAGTATATATATATATATAATATATAGGTATGTACACACACAGTCGTTAATGATATGATATATTCCTAGCTGCTATGTTACTGATATGCCTATATATTTATACACGCACAAACAAGCAGTGAACTTACTGTTTTTTTCCAAATTCAATCCCTACTACATATAAAACCGACAGCAGCACTTTTTTTCCTTTCTTTCCTAGTTACTATCCTTGTTAATTATGCATATCTATACTGTTGGTAGGCGCATGTATATAATTACACACACAAACTTCCTGCTTTCCATGGCCCGTTGTCGACTTGCATATATATATATCTACACGTTCACAAATTACCCCCAACCGTTCCCATCTACCCCTTCCCTTTCCTAGCTACTAGGCGCCTATACATATCAATACATACAGACTTTCTTTCCTCTAGCTCAACGACAATCCTTGCTGTCGATAGGCATATATATATAAATTACACTCACACACAAAAGTTTACAGTAACTGCTATCTCCCTTATTGCTGACCATATTTTTCCTAGCTTGACTACTAATCTTGCTGTCGATATGCATATATATATACACTCACTCTCGTGACCTCTCCCTCTTATTTCTTCAGCAAAATAATCTCTTCTTGAACCTGATTCCAAGTCACAACAATTACTGACGTGTGGTGGCTCTCCAAAAGAAGGTAATTCAGTATTGCAGTACTGATATGCATATATATACTTACACACACGCACAGAGTTTACAGCAACCACTGGTTGAAGACAACTGAAAACGTTTCCGACTGAGGCATACCCAGAGAACATGAACCAAGGTAAAATCTAATAGTCTAACTTACTTACTGATTTCAACCGTGTAATAACTTGAGGCAACAGAAGAGTTTAAACCAGCAGACAAGATAAAACTTAGCTCCACAATTCCACAAACAGAACAACAATAAATCATTATACCAGAAGCTACACACAACAACTAGAGAAACTATTTTTTTTCTGTTTTGAAACGTCTTGGTTATACATGGGGTTACTGGTTTATTCAACCAAGGAAAAATCAGACTTGCAAACCTGTTGATCAAGGTAGTTACCGTGTTCTTTCTTGTCATTCTTGCTAGTTTTCTCTAATATTTCTACAGCTTTATGGTCCTTCTTTCTCCTCCTAAAACTTCCAGCACTTGAGCTTAATTATTCTCCTTGTTACCTTGCGCAAGAGAGCAGCAGCAACAGCAACTATTTCCAGCAGGTTGCTCTCGGTTGTGCACTAGTCTACCTTGCTGTGTTTAATTTCTTCTAGCCACTAATTCCTTCTACTATCAGAACTTGCGTGAGTGAAGAGAACAGGAGAAGAAATTCAGGGATGGGAGGATTGCTGTCGACACACTCTTGAATAAAAAATGAGACAAACCTTTTCCATTCAGCATGGCAAATATTACGGTAATAACAACTACTTTATATTGGTGTTTAGTTTCCATTGGCTAAGTTTGTTGGCGGGCTTACAAGAGGCCACTTATTTATATGACTAGGCAAAGAAGAGGCGGTTGGAATCAATTCTATCTCAACACTTATCACATGAAGACAAAAGATATAACTACCTATTTGTTACAAGATGTACTCGGTAATGCTAATCTGGAGGAGCTGAATTCTTACCTTGTTTTATTAGAAAATGAAGGTGTATACTCAATAAGGGATGCGACAACTATCAGCTGGGCAAGGATTTACGTTGGTTTGCAATGATTGGACTATGATTTATTACTACAAAATGTAACCGGTGATAGCAATACAAATGAACCGTATTCCTTTTGCTGCTTAATAACATATGAATGTATTATATTAGTAAAAAAACGGCTATATAATAAGATGATAGGAATTAATTAAGATAGGTAACAATCATAACTAGATAAAATAACTAATTAACTATATTATATGTATATATATTTACAACCAGTAATATAAACTTTACATGTCACTGTAGCAATGACACATTTTAACATTACAGTCGGTAATATAAATTTAACATATCACTGTAATATTTACAGTCGGTATCAAGTATCTATAGCGGTTATAATACATGTATATATATCTACAATTTTCACACATAAAATAACAAAGAAGGTATATTTTATAACTAGGATTTTCCAGGGTGTTTCAAAAAGGACCCCCAAAAAACGAACTAGGGCAAGGAAGAACACCTCCAAAGTCAGAGAACACAGCCTCCTCACTCTCTCTCACGTTTTCCAACACCCGGCCACCCAAATCATACCGAAAATCCCCCGAAATCACCATCTAAACACGTTTTCCAATCCCCAAAGCATCAATAGTCATCAAAACCCCACACAAACACCTCTAAAACGTGAAGAACAGCAAGAACAACCAACAACCAGAAGCTTGGGTCGAAATCCTCTCGGGTCTGCCATCAACGGAGCACTCGACGAATCCCGGTGTGAAGAAACGTTGCGAATCCGAAGGTAAAACAGGTAGAAACTCCACTTCCCTAATTCACCACGGTATTATCTGTCTTTCCTCAAAATTTGGGCTCAAACTAACCTTCGTACGCTTCTGTATTGCTGTTTGTTCAAGCTTCTGTCCAATAACTTGTTTACCAAGTTTCGTGCATAATTCGAATTCAAATTGAGAACTTTCGACCACTAACGTATTGTACATCTTTCAGGCTACGCACCCATAAAATTTGAGCCGAAAACACCTTCGGGAACAGCCTCAAAGCCGCCGTCCGAGGGCTGTCCGCACCCACGGACGTCGTGTCCGGGGTCCCGGACTCCCTGTCCGTAAGCTCGGACACCCACGGACGGCGGCGGGATTTTAAAAATTTAAAAATTAGGTTTTTTTAATAGTGTCCGGGCCCACGGACAGTCTGTCCGAGGCCCCGGACTTTACAATTTTCTGTTTTCTGTTTAATTCGACTTTTTTTTGTTATGTAGGTTAACTGGGGTCCGTGGCTTCGGACATTAGGTCCGTGGCTACGGACGGAAACAAAATTTGACCTAATTCTGCCTCTGAAACCCTAGTTTAGGTATTTTAATTTCCACTTTAATTTTCTGTCAAAAAACGTTAAAAATAAAAAAACAGAAGCGCGCACCTAGGTTAAAAACAACTTTGTAGAAAGCCGTAATTGAACCAAGTAGAGGAAAAACGACCTAGGAAGGGTAATGAAAGTAATTGAACCCTAAATAAGTCGAATATCAAGCCCCCGAACCCGAACTCTCCTTTCCTAATTTGATCTAGGTTAAAATTAGGTGGCGACTCATAATAGGTTCCAGTGAGCTAGCTTAGGTTTTAATAATTATTGTTTTTATGACATAGTTATTAATCTTAGGTTTAGCGGACCTAAAACCCGACTAGATCCCAATAAACTTAATCCACATAGGATAGGGTTTAAAATCGAGGCTCACACACTGAATACCAAATATTGGTATAGAATATACCCCAAATGTTGGGTAATAACTGAGAGAGCACTACACACTAGGTAGTAGCTCAATCTCAACCGACAGTAAGTCGGAAGGGAACAAGTCAATCATTGTGAAATACATAGGTGTATACACAGTAAATTGTTATGGAAGTGGATAGAATGTTTATAACTCACCGAATTCGCTAACGGTAAGAGACACCACGCGTCGTTGAGAAACCATTGTTACCAAGATGAAGGTGACAATTGGGGATGTACAATACAGTAAGAATAACAAAAAGGGGCAATTAAGTTCTACAGTTATTGGAGTTTCGCAGCAGAAACTAGTGAGTCAGTGATACAAGTGTTGAATGTACGTGATGAACATGAGTGAATGGCTAATTATTAACGCCTAGAAGCCTAACAGGCCAGAATCGAAACCAACTAAGAGTTTAAACAACTCCAATGAGAATTCTTGGTTTAGGGACTAAACCGCCAATATGGTTAAGATCCTCTAATCAGAATCCATTGTGTAATAGACCGCGTGGAAGTTAGAACACTTCACGACGGCAGAACATTTTAAGCCAATGTTTTGTGATTGATTACGTGGGCGTAATCCCTTTTAAGGGGGGGGGGGGGGTTAGAGCGTGAAACCACTTAGTGTGTATTACCGTACAAGTGTACGTGACTTATGTTGTGCATAGCATAAAATAATTTGTTTTAATGATTGGTGTGTGTGTTACGTAAACATACATATCCATTCATGGTTTGATTGTGGTAATGGCGCACAGAAGATACGAATACCATTGTGATAAGTGTGTGTATTTGTTAACAATTGTGTGTGATAGTACAAGTGTGGGAGTAGAGAAACTCCCGGGGAAAGAAAACCCCGACAGCGTGTAAATGTGAAACTGTGTGTTGTATTTTGATAAAATATATGTGTATATATATATTGTATAGTGATTCATGAAAGGGTATGAAACCGACATAGGACCTAGTGAGAATGATTCCCTAGGTAACAACATTAAAGTGTATGGAAGTAACTGATAGACGAAGTTCTATCCCTTGGAGATGTTATGATCATGACTAGAATGATTTAAAAGATAGAAAATTGGAAATGAGTGATTTATTTGATGCTTGAAAATGAAGTGGGAAGTGGAACTTGATTTGCATGCGATCAAGGGAAGCCGAACACAAATTGGGGTGGAAGGATAGTTCGACACTGATGCTGATCACATTGGGGTTGGATGATTCTTGAAGCTCCCTATAAGTGGTCACAAATAACCACGCTAAGAAAGGAAGCAAAGAGCATAAGTTGGACTTGGAGTTGTGTGTGTTTTCAAAAGGATTTTCAATTGGTACTTATAAAACGTCGATAGATACTTTACAAAATTAAAGTTCTCTTACTTAACCTCGCAAGGAAATTTTAATCTAAGTGATTGTTTTGATCTCCCAAAGGCACGGGGACGGAAGGTGTCCATCGCGACCGGGTTCTGCGGGATCACAGTGTATATCAAAGATATTTTTGATTGCTATACATGCTATGACATGTGTGTGGTATGTGTAATACATATTATTTTGACCTTGAGTTCCAAAGGCGTATGTTATCAAGACTTATGGGTCTAAATGTTGTTGTGTTATATAGACCTACGTGTCTAAAGGCTGTTATGTTATCAAGACCTATGTGTCTAAATGTTGTTATGTTACCCAAGACCAGAGAGTCTAAGGGTTGTTATGTGTGTGTAAATGTTGTTAAGATACCCGGACCATTGAGTCCGAGGTTATCAAGTGAATATGTTATGTTATGTATGGATGTGAATGTGTTACCCGGACCATTAAGTCCGAGGTTGTGATGTAAATGTGTTTTGATTATAGAAGTTTTATTTCTTTAAGTAATCCCCGTATTCTAATCTAATGATGTGTGGGAAGTGTGAACTTCGAGGACGAAGTTCTTTTAAGGGGGGTAGATTGAAATACCCCAAACCTTGATATGTGGTTTAAATATTAAACTATGGTATGTAAAGGCTAAAAAGTGCCTTAGAAACATTAGTGAACAATTTAAACCATAGTAAATGCAATAAAGCACTAAGATACAGTTTTAGCAAAAACATGCTCTAAGCTATGAGTGAACTTGGTTAGGACCCAAAGAGCCTACCAAGACTTAATAATATTTCAATTATGATTTAATAAGGCAAATTAAGTCCTTAGAAACTTTGGTAGACAATGAAACCAAATAAAACACAAGAAAATACCTTAAAGTCAATAAGAGCAAAATGTGCTCTAAGCTTGGGATAAATTTGTATAAGACGTAATGGTCATACCTATACCTTATAAATATGTTAATGAACATATTAAATCAATTACCAAAGAAAACCAAGCTTGAAAACAAGTTAAAACACAAAAAGTGCTTTAAGGAGTCTTAAAGCACGTTTTGAAAAATTGTCTTGTAAATGAGTTTTGAATGGCTAAATGTCCATCATTACTCTTTAATTAACATGTGTACTATATGTATCACATTTGGAAGTCTATATCAAGGGGAAATCAAAAATTTCACTTCTATGTGCCTTGTTTTTATGAATAGTAACTTTATAAGCTAGTTTGTACATATGTTGTTATAAGTAATTAAATTGGTCAACAAGACTATTATACCCCTTCTAATTATATGGGGGCCGGTTTTTCAAGGTGTGAGTCACCAACTTGTAAAAGAAATCAAATAGAAAGTAAAGCTTATAAAGTAAGTACTATTTTGCTTTATAATACATATATCTTAACAAAAGCAAAACAATTCCTTCATCTCTCTTTCCTTCTTGTATTCACACGGTTTCTTCTCATCTTCTGCTCCCAAGCTCCATTTACAAGTTTGCTATGGCAACCTCTCTTCTCCATCTTCATTCTTTTGCCAAAGTCCAACTCCATGCTCCAAATCAAATTCTAAGACCATATTTTTCTTAGTTAGACCAAGCTCTACACTTCTATCTTTTCAAATCTCAAGAACTCAGTTTTGGTGCCATGGAGATTCACCCATTGAAGGAGCTTGAGCTCACCTTTTCACATATTATTGTTTCTCCTTTGCTTCAAGGTAAGGAAACTCAAAGAAAATCCATGTTTCCTCCATGTTTATATGATGTCCGAAAATTCACCTCACAATGGTGTTTTCACCTTGCTTGTTTTAGCTTCATTTGATCTTCCAAGGGCTAGGAGGAGTCCTCTCTTGATACTCGTTCAAGTCCTCTTTCCATTCAAAGGTAAAACAATTACCTTAATGTTGTTAAAAAAACAATATGTAACTAGGGTTACAATGAGATGAAGCATAATGCTTAAATACTCATTCTATTATGTGTACATTGTTTAGAAGTTGACAACAACCAAACACCCTACCGGTTTTACAAGGAAACAAGAAAGAAGTTTGTGAGGAAAAAGAGGTAAACAAACTATCTCAATGTAGTTTAAATGCCTTAGGAGAATGAGCTTGATTTGCTTAATAAAATACCTAAGGAGCCAATGGTGAATGACCTAGAGAAATTCTCTCAAGGAGTTTTATTAAGGGCATATGTATTGTTGGGTGTATTTGCAGGTCAAAGGCATTACGTATGTGGGAAATTCAGTGTTTAAGGTTTATGCAATTTAAGGGCCTAAGAGCCATGTTATTTAAGGGCCTAAGTGCCAAGCAATTTAAGCTTATGCACTATATTGTGATGTAGTGCTAAATGTGTGAAGTTTTGTGTATAAAATGTGTTTGATGGATTTTAGGTGTTTCTTGAATGAAATAAGGTAAAAACCTAAGTGTTTGGATGTGAGTATATACAGAGAAACTATGGCCAAATTGGGAAAATGTGTAAGAAGTTCTAAGTGTTTTAAGTAAGTTTTTGAACTAGGAAGTGTTAAAGTGAACAGATGTTTTACTTGGGAAGAAACATGTATTAAGGTGATTTAGAGTGATGCAAGGATTTAGGTATTATCTTGGAAGTTCTAGGAATTCAATGTGGGTTTTTGAGAATGTATTTAAGCCTTGGAGAAGTTGTTTTAGGTTTAGGAATGTTGATGTACAAGGAAGAAGTGATGTTTAGGTAAGATGTGAAGGGGATTTAGTTAGTAAGAAAAGAAGTTTGAGAGATGAGTAAGGTGTAGAGGAAACCCTTGGTATAGTGGTCATTATTGGTGAAATACCACTTAGAAATCTTAAGGAGGAAACATTCCAAGTGCTAGAATTTGTAAGAAATTGTGAATGATAATGGTTTTTGGTGTGTGATTTAGAGTTTAGTACATGGCTAAAGGTGTGTTTGAAGTGCCCAAATGAGGTTAGGGTGTACTAGGATATATGGGGTGAAGTTTTGGAGTTGAATGAGAAAAGGAAAACAAGGGTCTGGGGGCAGACCGAACTTGCAAGTTCGGTCGAGCCCAGTTTACCCTGCGAGAATTGGCTTCTGGAATGGACCGACCTTGGGGACCGGACTTGCAAGGTCGGTCGGGCTTGTATTTTGTACGGATTAAGTTTCTGGAATCGACCGAACATGGGACCGGCTTGGCAAGTTCGGTCGGGCTGAATTTTCAAAGGGAAGAAACTCTCAGGAATGGACCGAACATGCGACCGAACTTACAGGTCGGTCGGAGTAAAATTTTGACGGTAAATTGTTCGGTAAGGTCGGTCGGACCAAAAATGTTGTTTGGTTATAAAATGATATGTGATGATGGGGATTGATTAGTAATGATGTTATAGGTTGTTTAAGACATGTTAGGTGAGTTATAATGACAATTTAGTGGGGAAAAGATGTATTAAAATGTAAAAGTAAACAAGTTAAAAGTGAAGTTATGTAACTAAGTTAACGGGGAAAGTTATAAGCATTAGACATTAAATAATCATGCTACCCCGATGTTAATAAAAGTACATGTGATGTTATCAGTTGTTCGAGAATTGCTCGAGGAACATGAGTGGACGTGGTAAAGTGGACTCCGGTGACAGGTATGGTTTTCTTGCAACCTGTGTCCTACCGGATAACACGGCTTGTATGCCAATGTGTTTTTCTGTATGTTTGCCACGTTGTAAGATTAAACATGTAATGAGTTTACAGTGATTTATTTATGTGGCGTGTACAACTCCGATACCATTTAACTCGGAAGTGTTAACCTTAGTTAACTGAGTCTAGGATCACGTGAGAGTTCGGTATTCGGAGTAAACGACCCGAACCATGGGACGTACTAACCCACGGCTATGCTGTGTTAATTGTGTGATATGTGTATGTGAATGTAGGGATCTCCCTTGTGTGTTTAACCCATTGTAATACTGTATGGTGTGTAGTTATGATAGACTCCATAGTGGGGTTCTAACTAATGTCTAAAGTAAGTATGTACTAACAGTGGTGAGGAATCCGGTTTGGCCGGTCGCGCGTTGTTTGGGAGAGGGTATCCTTCTTAGCCTTACCCTTCTCTTTGTTATGGTTGTTTCCCTCACGGGTTATGATCTCCCATTAGCTTATTCCAAAGCTTAGCTATTCTGACTTAAGATCGGTTTAGGGGGAAGCATGTGTTTGTGTGGTGTGTTCGGGCCTCCAACCCGAACCATCTTAACTTAAGTTACTCGTCCGACTATTAGGACGGTAATGAGTGTTGTTGTTGTATAACGAGCTTACCATGAGGGTGACACCATTCTCTAGGCTCCCAGTGAATTAACTATGTTTGGGTCGGTTCCTAAGAGGACCGTTCCCGTTATGTTATGTGATGTCGTTGCAAAGCAATTCCTATTGCGATGTATCATGTGCACGTGGAACGTGAAGGGTGTTTGTTATGTTTTGATATGCGAGGAATATTATATGTTATAAAATATGGAGTGTGTGGATCATGGAAATGAATTCCAGTTTGTGATATGAGGCGTTTGAGGATAACCCGATTATTGGGTAGTTGTCGTCTATTAAGGAAGTAGCTCCATTAAGAGGAACACTCTAGGGATAATGAATACCGTGAGTGACTTATTAAATAAGGATGTATTATCCGTTTGTTGAGCCCATTGAGGCGAAATGTTATGTGTTGTGTTTTTACAGTTGCATGCATGATTTAAATATAATCAATCGCATGCTAAAACGACAATTAGTTGTGCGTGGCCCGGTAGCATGTGGGCTGCGGGATTACCATACCAGCAAAGGTGCTGAGCCCCTTGGGGGCCACCCTTTCTCTTCTTTTCCTATTTCAGGTACAAAGAGCTGGAGCCGTTCGAGAGTAGGATGGGGTAGTCGTTGTACATGGGTAATCGTTTAAGTTGTATATATACAGTAGGTGTAGTAAGACCGAAACTGTTATCGGCATCAATTTGTAAATACTCGGTACAGTTGGAAGGCTTTTGTATGTTGGTTGTTGTTAATGAAAAGGGATGATAACGTGTAGTCGCTTGGGAATCTAGTCCATCAGACCGGTACAATGTTTATGTAATAGCCTTGTTAGCCACGTGGGTGGTTAACGGCGTGAAACACCAACGAGTTAAGTTATTTGATGAGGTGTGTATTCCGCTGCAGATTGTTGTTATGTGTTTGTTGTTGGATGGGGTGTTACAAAAAGTGGTATCAGAGCGATACTTCGCTCTGATGACTGAATTACCGAGCTTAGGAAGTACCGAGTTAGGATTTAAGTACTTTGGGTTAAGGGTTGAGTGATAGCGTGAGAGATACGCTAGTTAGGTATTACCAGTGTGTACTGGAAACCTACAATATCCATCCCACCCTCCACAATCCCTGTTTTATAACTTGGGAAACAACGCCAGAGAGATGAAAGTCCTCTCATACTCGGGATACCCGATCTGGCTGCTATTAAATACCTCTAAAGGTACGGAGAAGTCATACGGTAGATCCCGAAAACTGGGAATCCCGGAGACGGTTTCCATCTGAACATTGTTAACCGCATTTAATAGCGAAGAATGAAGAATTTTGTGTATAAGAAATGAATTTCCGGCAACCTGGGTCGACATGCCGAGCAGTCGAGAACAACCAGCTTGCAACGCACCAATCGTGCAACAGGCAAGAAGTGAAGTAATGGAACCCGGACGAGAGTCTACAGGACCACGGTTGTTAAATGACACACCAACGGTATACCAGCCGACAAAGGAACTACAACGTAGTGCCCAAACAAGAGACAAGTCTCAGTGACCACGACAAATGCGTGGAACGGGCTACGCAAAGGAAACAATCAAAAGAAAAGGGGGTCTCCCAGAATGGGAAACACCCTAGTTGATGATTATCATGTGAAGACAGTGAGAAGTCACCTAGAGGAGTTATCATCAAGAAAGTAAGATCAGTGAGGGCCAACAAGGCCACTGATGATAGTGCGAGTAAGAACAACAACCGCAACCGGTGTGTGTGATTAACCGATAGCCAGTTAGCATGGCGCACTTGCCATGGCAAGTGCTGCTATAACAGGGCTGTTCGGGAAGTTTTAACAAATACAAAGTACTTAGTAGAGTACCACGAAGTTAAGTTTGATCATTATAACCATGGAAGGGCTTAACAGCCTGACCTTTGTAATTGGAAGTACACCAGTCAGCAAGAAGCTAGACTTGGTTAAGGTAAGAAGATGTTGTGAAACCATGAAAATTTTCGTTCAAACTCAGATTTACTCAAACTCTTTCCTTTTCAAAACCAGATTTTCTTTCAAACACCAATACTTCTTTCTAACCTTCTTCTAAACCAAACCAGTAAAACCAAGGGCAGTCGTAAGAATTCAACAATGGATAAACTTTCCCTCGATTAAGTTCGGAAGCACGGGATGAATATTGTCACGGGACAATATAAGGGGTTGAGAACAGAATACTTCACCTAGGCGTGTGACGGACACTACGAGTGTACCAACTGTAATGTGGGACGACCGCACTCCGATAGGAGCTTGTGGGCCTGACAGACCTACTTATGGGTTAGTTGGGTAAGTAGCAATGTATCAGCATGGTACCCCCACATATGTATACGAGTAGAGTCCGGAACACGGGAGGTAGTCGACTCCGTACTACGGTCAGTAGTATAAGTCAAACAAGAGCTAAGGATTACCATGAATGGTTGAAGTAAAGGAACTCAGTTAAGTTAACGAGACTAAAGGAATTAGTGAATTCCTTTCAAGGAAATGTTTAAGAGTCAGGAGGTGCGAAGTGCACTAACTGTAATGTAAAGACATCGTATATGTCTTAAGGATCCTCAGGGATAAACTGATAGCTAAACGGAGACCCAGCCTGTGCATGGCAAGGGAGATGCCTAATGTGGACACATTAGTGTGCAATGAATGGGATGAAACTCCCGGAATGGGTACCTACACTACCAGGAAATGTTGATCTTCACAGAAGGAGATAATAAGCCAGTTAAGAACGCAAACGGCGTGGCTAACTGAGCATACCAATAAGTGTGAACCTGATGTAAAGGCATAACTTAACACACACCCAGAAGCAATCCTTGAAGGGTGTTCGCATCAACAATTTGCACAAAATGACATGACAGAAACACAAGGGTTGAAATTAACACCCAGTTAGACATAAGTTGTCAGGAGACGGACTGACAATCCTAAGGGGCATCCCATGAAAGGAAACGGAATGCAACGACCTTGTCATGAAGCCCAGTACAACCTCTAACCATGTAATGTTGTACAGAGAAGTACATGTGTGTGGACAACCTACAATGAGCGCAGCTCAAGGCAAGTAAGGCTCATAAGCCACAAATAAAATGCGTTATGTAAATTAGATTGATTGCAGAAGTTTATGTTATATATGTGAATAGAGTGGTAAACGAACCACTGCATTAAGAGTGGGGATACCTCTCGATATTGTAGACCGCAGGAGCGGTAGTTATGTGAATCAAGTTCAAGAAATATGTTAAGGATGGACGATGTTATTATTGAAAGAGAGCAGTTAGCTTAGTAGTATGTGTGTATAAAGTGAAGCACCGAGCTGAATAATGCCGGCTTGTGACTCGAATGATCAATGCTCAAGGAGCATTCAGTAGTCATCCAAATGAGTGATGAACCATAATACGAATGATGTAAGTATATGTGTGGAAGTTAATGTGACAGTAAATACCATGTAAGTTAGTGTTATACAAGAAGCACGGTGCGCAGCAAGCGACCGTTGTATAAGTGTTGTTAAATAATAATGTGGCAGATAAGACCAGTTATGAATTAAACTCAGTGGAGATGCAAGGTAAGTGATGATGAACAAACTCGGCAGTAAGCCAGTAGCCAGTATTAGGAGATCGGAATCTCAATGAAACACAGTGTGAATTCCATGCGAATCACATGAGAGATTGGCTGTCAAGAGTTTACGCCTCTGCACTCTGTATGACTGAGTGTCTTGGTATTGCACTTGTGCAGTAATGATCAAGTGGGATAGCTAGGAATTGGAAACATGTTAATTGTAGAGGAATAATGTTATAATGGCCGATGCATAGGAAATGCAAGGCCGCACCAATAAAAGAGTGCTTGTACAAAACCAAATGTGGAGGCATGATTAAGAATAAGGGACTACGGTAGCACTGTGTTATACCCAAAATTTCAACCCCCCGGAGTAGTCTCTAAGGCATACGTGTTACAAAGGGCAAAAGGGGTCAAAAAGCACCAAGGCGGGATTTTCCAAGGACATTATCGGGATTTTCTATTTTTATATGACTTGTTCATTATCTCCAAACACTTCCAAATATCATAGTCATTATGAAAGGTATTTCATGATTCTCTGATAATATTTATTCTGGAAATTTAGCTTTTAATTCATATTATAAGCTAATTTCTTTAATTAACACATGAAATACCTCAAAATAGAAATAATAAAAGGTTTCCAAAATTAAAATAAAATTCACATGGTTAGCATGACTACATACAGTCATAAACCTGAAATTATTTTATTTGGTACCTTAGCCCAAAATTTAAAAGAGAAATTCAATCATTTTTGCAATTTTCTCTCTCCTATGGAAAATACCGAAATTAAAACAAAACGTCATGAAATTTTAACACAAGATAGAGGATGTTTATTAGAGACTAATGCCGTTGGAATTTCGTTATTTCGACTTTCCAATAATAAGTTATGAATTATGGGAGATTCCAGATTGAAAGATTTTTATCTAATCGGTTATTTATCAAAATAACCCGATTCCAACTCTCAAAATTCCTAAAAATCATCCTTTATCTTCAGTTAAAATTTCATAATTTATCTCGGCCTGAAACATATTTTACAAAATCAGATTCCCTTAGAGCACGAAATCAGCGTTTTAGATAAAGATCTTGCTCTATCAATTTGACCATGCTCTTTCTATAAAAGGACCCCCAAAAAACGAACTAGGGCAAGGAAGAACACCTCCAAAGTCAGAGAACACAGCCTCCTCACTCTCTCTCACGTTTTCCAACACCCGGCCACCCAAATCATACCGAAAATCCCCGAAATCACCATCTAAACACGTTTTCCAATCCCCAAAGCATCAATAGTCATCAAAACCCCACAAAACACCCTAAAACGTGAAGAACAGCAAGAACAACCAACAACCAGAAGCTTGGGTCGAAATCCTCTCGGGTCTGCCATCAACGGAGCACTCGACGAATCCCGGTGTGAAGAAACGTTGCGAATCCGAAGGTAAAACAGGTAGAAACTCCACTTCCCTAATTCACCACGGTATTATCTGTCTTCCTCAAAATTTGGGCTCAAACTAACCTTCGTACGCTTCTGTATTGCTGTTTATTCAAGCTTCTGTCCAATAACTTGTTTACCAAGTTTCGTGCATAATTCGAATTCAAATTGAGAACTTTCGACCACTAACGTATTGTACATCTTTCAGGCTACGCACCCATAAAATTTGAGCCGAAAACACCTTCGGGAACAGCCTCAAAGCCGCCGTCCGAGGGCTGTCCGCACCCACGGACGTCGTGTCCGGGGTCCCGGACTCCCTGTCCGTAAGCTCGGACACCCACGGACGGCGGCGGGATTTTAAAAATTTAAAAATTAGGTTTTTTTAATAGTGTCCGGGCCCACGGACAGTCTGTCCGAGGCCCCGGACTTTACAATTTTCTGTTTTCTGTTTAATTCGACTTTTTTGTTATGTAGGTTAACTGGGGTCCGTGGCTTCGGACATTAGGTCCGTGGCTACGGACGGAAACAAAATTTGACCTAATTCTGCCTCCGAAACCCTAGTTTAGGTATTTTAATTTCCACTTTAATTTTCTGTCAAAAAACGTTAAAAAATAAAAAAAACAGAAGCGCGCACCTAGGTTAAAAACAACTTTGTAGAAAGCCGTAATTGAACCAAGTAGAGGAAAAACGACCTAGGAAGGGTAATGAAAGTAATTGAACCCTAAATAAGTCGAATATCAAGCCCCCGAACCCGAACTCTCCTTTCCTAATTTGATCTAGGTTAAAATTAGGTGGCGACTCATAATAGGTTCCAGTGAGCTAGCTTAGGTTTTAATAATTATTGTTTTTATGACATAGTTATTAATCTTAGGTTATAAGCGGACCTAAAACCCGACTAGATCCCAATCAACTTAATCCACATAGGATAGGGTTTAAAATCGAGGCTCACAGACTGGCGACTCTGCTGGGGATAAAACTCTTAATTTTAGCTTGTTTAATTTTAAGAAAGAGGGCTTAACTCGAAAATGTTTATTTATGGCTTTCATATTGTTTGTTTACTTTCGTGCGCACTTTAATTTTGCACCCTTGCATCATATGAGAGCGAGGGTCCACACAAACCAGTTTCACCCCGGGACCCATCTAGGGTCCCCTGTCAGGGACTCACACCTTTTAGGTGATGTGAATAAGCGGGGGAAAAGAGGAGGATGTCGTCTAACCACATCCCCTTAATACCTGGGCCTTAGCCCCAAGCGTTTTCCTGGCAGTGTCCTTACCTAGCCCATTGTTTGGTCAGTCAAAGACCCGACCGTAGACGCACACCTTTAGGTGATGTGAAAAAAGTGGGGAAACCCAAAGAGAATAGCGTGCAAGCCCTATTCCTTTGTGGCGACCTGGGCCCAAGCCCCAAGCACCTCTCCGGATCGATCCATACCCAAATTGATTTAACCGTCAAGTGAGGACATGTTGAATTTGTGTGGGCCTTGTTTGCTTGTATGATCGGCCCATTACCTAGCCTAGAGATTGATAGGAACTTCTCCTACATTAACCTAGCCCAACCGAATTGGCGGCTCTACTTGTTTGCGGCCCAGAGGCCCTGTTGGGTTTAACATGTGAGTCGTTCGGGCTTCGGCCCAAAAGCTTAGACTTAGGTGATTTCTCTTCTGGCCCAATTTGAATTATCCAATTAGTTCTAGGCCCAAAAAAAAGGAAATCCACCTGGACTTGAAATAACCCACAAGTTCTGAAAAATAAAATCTTTTTCTGCTTAGCAACCATCTTCTCTGTCCCAAGGAAAGTTAGGCCCATTTGTGGTTTAGGGACCATTCCAGCCCATGTGCTTTACTCCAGGCCCAAACACATTCCGGCCCAAGGGCTCATTCTAGACTAGGTAAACTTCTCATTTGGGCCCTAGCCCCAAACCCTAGATCTAGGTTCACCTCTCAGGCCCAATCAAAGCCATCTGTCTAGATTTCAGCCCAAGTTCCAGTTCATAAGATACTCCAACCCAAACACCTCATTCTCTGGGTATCCTGGCCCACTTGCTTTCAGCCTAAGTCTGTTTCGATCTATCTTGTGAAGCGTCATGTTTCAGCCCACTTCCTTTTGTTAGCTAATAATGGACACCTTGGACACAGGTACACTCAAGTCCTAAGTGCGGTCCAATCGACATGGAAGCCCAGCTCGCAATTTTGGAACAAAAGCACATGGCCACCGTTGAAGCTATGGAGCAGAGGCATAGTGCTGCCATGGACGCCGTGGAATCTAACTACGTTGCTGTTATCGAAGAGTTGAAAGCAAAGGCTCTTTCCCTCGAGTCCGAACGTCAAGCTCGGGATGAGTTAGTGGACAGGCTTCTCAACACCCTTTTTGACTGCATTGAAGTTGGCTCCATTAGGGTCCGAGGATCGAAGGAGAATGTCAAAGAAATTGCTACAAAACTCAGGAAAGTGATTAGGCAACCAGGAGCAGCAACTTGCATCCAAAGCTGCACCCGCAAGAGGACCAGGCAACATGAGGAAGACAGTGATCGACAGTCAAGAGGACCTGGTTGGAGCGTTGGGACAGTAGAACCGCCCCGACGGAATTCTCGACAAAGGAGTTTACAGATATCGGTCGAACACCAAGACAAGCACTTGAAGAGCTTCGAGGAAGATATCCATGCAACCGCTCGCCCTGAGGCCAGGAACTACTCATTTGGGGAAGGATCTTACTCAATTTTGTTACTTCCATCAGCTGCCCGGTCACGACACTGACCACTGCAGGGCCCTACAACACAGAATCCAGGATCTAATTGACCAAGGGCTCCAATTCTGAAACATGGTGGAGAGCACAGAGCACGCGTGCCCAAGCATCATCAAAAATGTTGTTTTTTAGTGTTTTTCTCATTAAATGCATTTCTTTTCTTGATTAGTTGTCTTTCAACTTTTAGTAGTTAGTTCCCTTGATCATTTTCGGTAGTTTTCTTGAGTTTGTA
Source organism: Limonium bicolor (assembly GCA_023374045.1). NCBI lineage: Eukaryota > Viridiplantae > Streptophyta > Magnoliopsida > Caryophyllales > Plumbaginaceae > Limonium > Limonium bicolor. The sequence goes on from CM041778.1 coordinate 337,379,240, forward strand.
ATTTCCAACATTATTCTTTTTGTTGAATAAAACATAGTTCCATTTTCTTAATTTTTGTACAAAGCATTATTCAAAAAACTAAAAAAAGAGCACTCACGTCTTTCAAGGATCACGAGTAATCATTTTCTGACTATGCAATGGGATACAAAGACTTGCATTTTGTTTCTGAAAATTTGAACATGCCTAACCAAACACCACAACTCACAACCCACAAAGAGGTTCAAGGTCCACATTTATCGAATTGTTGTCACAAACCCCAAAATCAATACTGGGGGCAATCTAAGTTTAAGTTCATCGTCTTTTATCTTTTGTTTAAATGTGCGAACGAGTTTCCAAGTGAAAATCTCACGAGAGTGTCTTGAGTGGAAAAACCATGAGTGAACGAGCGTGTCATTTTTACACTCCGGTGAGACCACGTTCAAAGGTGAGGTAAACGGCATAACTCCGACCAAAGGAGATAATTTGTAAATTTACTCTTAGATCTGCGAAAAATAACAAAGAATGGATACACAACTATCAGGAATGACGAAGCACCTAGGGGCAGCACCACATAGCCAAAAGCTTGTAAACCCTGACATTAAACCCTAGGCACCCCCGTTGAGCCTTTCATATATCCCTTTTCGATAATGAACACCACAAAATAACCCAGCCAATGATGAAAGTCCGACCCGGTGACCGAAGGGAGCGAGGAGTCAAACTCTCAGATAACGTTCTCATCAGTCCAAAGAAGCAACGCCGCTATTAGCATGACGAAGTGATCCGCAAATGGTCCCGAGTGACACAGGATCAAAGAGCTCACATCAAAACAGTTCTCGAAGCCCAAAACCGGGAAACACAAGAACCCCGAAGGCAAAGTCAAAAAGGATAAAACAAAAAGGCAAACCCGAAGTGCCTTGAAGAAATCCAAATGACAAAAAGGAAATGGTGTAGAGGACAACTTCAAAAGTCCAGGTCCAGAAGCTCGAAAAAACGTCAACATGAAGCAGCTAGACGACTTCAAGACAAGAAGATGAATCTGAGAGAAGACACAAGTTGCAGCTTCGGTCATCCATTTAAGCTCCACATACCTCAAATATCCCTCCATGATCCCATCGTCCTTCATCACACCCTATGGCCACGTTATAAGCTTTAAAGACTTCCGACTTGATAGTTGTGTATCTAATCACGTGAAAGTAACAGATCGAATGCGTAAATCCGTCAAATATCGAATTCAATGGTCTAGAAGTTGTGACCGTAGGTAGGAACGAGTGCAAGCATCAAAACACGCCGAGTGTAGGTTAGGAAGCACCACATAAAAACATAAGCCTTGACCCTGTAAGGAGACTCGTTCGCACGTTTAATAAAAAAATACTGGGGGCAATCGATCGTTCCGATCGATTGCCATGAACTCTAGCTCAGATTGTCTTAAGGGAAAAGTACTGGGGGCAATTGTTGGTTCCAACAATTGCTATGACAACACCAATTCGAACCCAGAGCTCAAACATCACCACCACCATTCCACCTCAAGCCTGTCATTGGCCTTACCTCCACAAAAACATCAGGCCCGTCATAACCTAGACCACCATCCAAACATAGCCTGATCCCAGGCTATCGCAAATCCTGAACACCGGAAAAGCCTTTAACACCACAACAAACACCACACACTTCCACCAATGGCATGTTCATTTTTCAAGAAGCAAATTGCAGATTTGAAATTTTTAGTCAGGAAATGATCATTTCACTTTCCTTTTTCAGCAGGGTTTTTCTCAAGCATTGCCAAGTTCGGCACCTTTTCCAACAGTTTCCTGTTTTGAACGAGTATCTTTCATATATTTTGATTGCATACATCTTATCATCATTGCCATGTTTGGCACTCCAGTAATCAGTTTTCATCATTTGCACGAGACCATTATCTTCCTAACTCAATTTAGTTCGAGACCCAAAACAATGCGAGGCCCTACAGTTTCCTCATTCAGTACGAGACCCACCATCTTCATCAGTGCGAGACCCATCATTTTCGAGACTCTAGTACAAGACATCTTCATTCAGTGCGCGACCCAGAATCAGTGCGGAATCCAGCTTTTTCTTCATCCATTTAGTACGAGACTTCAGTGCGAGACCAAGCATCTTCATCAGTGCGAGACCATCAATTTCATCAGTACGAGACCCATCATCTTCATCAGTGCGATACCTATCATCATCCAGTGCGAGACCAGTACGAGACCTAGTATCATCTTCAGTGCGAGACAAGTACGAGACAGAGCGTGATCTAAGTTGGCGGGGCAGAGGCAATAAGTCCCCATCTTCATGTCAACTTCTTGGGAGAAACAACTAGTGGGCAGTGGCAATAAGTCCCCTTGGTAATCTAGAAGTTATCCCCGCACCCCAGTTGGTGGGCAGAGGCAATAAGTCCCCATAGTATACCAACAAGGAGCATTGGAACGGGTTTCGGTCCCCAGAAGCATCCGAACATCATTTTCATATCATCCATATCATTTGCATCATTTTCATCATCTACATTTGCATCACTTTCATTTGCGTCATTTTCATATCATCCATATCATTTGCATCATTTTCATCATCTACATTTGCATCACTTTCATTTGCGTCATCTTCATATCATCCATCTGCATTATCCAGGCGCGTCACAAGACCTGGCAACGGAAAAGTTGGCGAGGTGATGGCAATAAATCCTCCTTTTGCGATGTCAACTTATTTTCGGGATCAACGAATGGTGGGCAAAGGCAATAAGTCCCCAAGGTTTTTACCAGGAGTTATCCCTGCACACCGGCTTGGGGGGCGATGGCAATAAGTCCACATTGGGTCCAGCCAGGAGCATTGGCACGGGTTTCGGTCCCCAGAAGCATCCGAGCATCATCAACATTCTTGCATCTACACATTACTTTGTCTTTTAGGTTGTCAACGCCTTAGAATCGCTTGACATTACTTCGTCTTTTAGGTTGTCAACGCCTTAGAATCGCTTGACATTACTTCGTCTTTTAGGTTGTCAACGCCTTAGAATCGCTTGACATTACTCCATTTTCATCATTTTAGGTAGTCAACGCCTTAGAATAGCTTGACATCATTTTCATCACTTTAGGTGGTCAGCACCTTAGAATAGCTCGACACAATCTGCATATAGGGACTTTTAAGATCCAAAATTTTGGGGTATCACTCAGGCATCAACTAGTCTTTTCATCTTCATTACAAAGCCTAGTTGACGGGGGGCAATCTGTTATACCCAAAATTTCAACCCCCCGGAGTAGTCTCTAAGGCATACGTGTTACAAAGGGCAAAAGGGGTCAAAAAGCACCAAGGCGGGATTTTCCAAGGACATTATCGGGATTTTCTATTTTTATATGACTTGTTCATTATCTCCAAACACTTCCAAATATCATAGTCATTATGAAAGCTATTTCATGATTTTCTGATAATATTTTTTCTGGAAATTTAGCTTTTAATTCATATTATAAGCTAATTTCTTTAATTAACACATGAAATAACCTCAAAATAGAAATAATAAAAGGTTTCCAAAATTAAAATAAAATTGTCACATGGTTAGCATGACTACATACAGTCATAAACCTGAAATTATTTTATTTGGTACCTTAGCCCAAAATTTAAAAGAGAAATTCAATCATTTTTGCAATTTTCTCTCTCCTATGGAAAATACCGAAATTAAAACAAAACGTCATGAAATTTTAACACAAGATAGAGGATGTTTATTAGAGACTAATGCCGTTGGAATTTCGTTATTTCGACTTTCCAATAATAAGTTATGAATTATGGGAGATTCCAGATTGAAAGATTTTTATCTAATCGGTTATTTATCAAAATAACCCGATTCCAACTCTCACAATTCCTAAAAATCATCCTTTATCTTCAGTTAAAATTTCATAATTTATCTCGGCCTGAAACATATTTTACAAAATCAGATTCCCTTAGAGCACGAAATCAGCGTTTTAGATAAAGATCTTGCTCTATCAATTTGACCATGCTCTTTCTATAAAAGTGTGACACCCCGATTTTCAGACCTATATTTTTTTTTCTTTCATTATCTTTGAACAATAATACAGCGGAAGACTTACTACAACTCAATCCGGGGTGCTACCGCCACACTCACTCACTAGTGAGTGCTAAGGCTAAGTACTACTATCTCTTTCCAAAATAAGTTATACTTTTAAACCTTTGTATATTCAGAATGTAACCACAACTTATACAAACTTACATCAACACTGTTAGCTTATACAAAACTGTTTAACCGTAATACATGAGTACTTTATGGGAATGTTTACACTCCCTCTAACTTCTGATCCTAGTCCTCTTTAGCTCCACTCTCTCATGCAACTTCATGACTAGGGGAAAACACCATCCTTTCCTGTACCTGTGGTCAGTCATACAATCACAGAGAAAAGACCACAGGGCATAACGCCAAAATCAGCAACGCTGAGTAACTCCCATCACAATATGTAAAATACATTTTACTTGTAAAACTCCAAGATTACATAATCATAGCAACAAAGGTAGTGGAGCAATACAACCATGACAACAGGATAATAGCGTAGCACAACCACAATAGGGTTAACACATAAAACCACCAATTAGCACCACCTGTTGCTTACCTTAACATAAGGTACATAAATGATCATACCAACATATTACCAAGTATCATTCTTCCAAACAATCAATATTCATCAGCAGGCAATATAGCCAATGTCAAGATCCACTGAGTATAACATTCAACCTATGATACAATTTACAGATGTCCTCGGGCAATCGGTCTTTCGACATAGAGCACTATCACTCTCGACCCCTCGGATAATATTTCTTCACCTCACCCCATGTCCTTAAGTGTGCACACCCCCTATGAATCATCAGTCCATAGAGTAGATCATGATGGCTTAGCTCCAATACATTGGTAGGAGCAAATAATAAAAGACCCCAATACACTGGTAGGGGCAGTCTCAGTAAACTCCAATACATTGGTAGGAGTAATATTTCATAAACACATTACCACTTGGCTTAGGCATAACCTTGCCTTTCACCTCACTTCCATACCCATAAACACAAGATAAATCAACACATAAAGTCAATATAATCACTGTAATAATTGTTGGATAACATAGCATCACAACAGTAAACATTATTATCCACGGTAAACACCTGTACATTTAAGTGTATCTCAACAGGAGCACCAAATTCATCAAGCCAAGTATTCATCTAGCTTCACTCAACCAATATAAACCACAATGGTCTTTATGACACAAGAAAATCAATCCACACACAAACACACCCTTCACGGTCAAATATAACAGCAATGATGAACACTTACCATATTTATAGTCCATTTCCATGGTAACTAATCAACAATCACTTTAACAAATGGATAGGCACTTCCATATCAGTATAGCACAAGTTATAGCATCACCAAGATCAATACAATTAGACATAGCAATTGCTGGACAGAAATAACACCAAACAACGTTTACAATTTACCGTTGTAGCAATTTGTGCACTTATGTGCATCCAAGTATTTTACTAAGGTTCACCTGAACCAAGCTATCAACCAGCTTCTTAAATCACTATAAACTTAATTAATCTCTAAAACACGAGAGATTCAACCCATACAAATACCTTTACACTTTACTGTACAAAATAACAATGATAACGATAACAATGACAATTAACAGTCAATTTCTTAGGTGATTTACCTATGGTTTTTAGCCATCCCTTTTTCCTCTTTTATACTCACCTAATATATGTTAATAAACCACTTTTAATCAAGGCTAACCCATATCCAAACAGCAACCAACGTGCTGGACAGAAACTATTCAAGTTCACATACATATACTAGCTTACGACAATTGTATATTTCATTGTAATTCAACACATTTTCCATCCATCAACTAAACAAGTTATTTGTTTCCAATTACTAATACTAACTTACGTCAATTACATATATTCTTCATCCATCCATCAACTAAAAACAATGCATATATATAGGTAGTTTTCATTTACACTCATTCACGTCAGTATTATATATATATATAATATATAGGTATGTACACACACAGTCGTTAATGATATGCATATATATTCCTAGCTGCTATGTTACTGATATGCCTATATATTTATACACGCACAAACAAGCAGTGAACTTACTGTTTTTTTCCAAATTCAATCCCTACTACATATAAAACCGACAGCAGCACTTTTTTTCCTTTCTTTCCTAGTTACTATCCTTGTTAATTTATGCATATCTATACTGTTGGTAGGCGCATGTATATAATTACACACACAAACTTCCTGCTTTCCATGGCCCGTTGTCGACTTGCATATATATATATCTACACGTTCACAAATTACCCCCAACCGTTCCCATCTACCCCTTCCCTTTCCTAGCTACTAGGCGCCTATACATATCAATACATACAGACTTTTCTTTCCTCTAGCTCAACGACAATCCTTGCTGTCGATAGGCATATATATATAAATTACACTCACACACAAAAGTTTACAGTAACTGCTATCTCCCTTATTGCTGACCATATTTTTCCTAGCTTGACTACTAATCTTGCTGTCGATATGCATATATATATACACTCACTCTCGTGACCTCTCCCTCTTTATTTCTTCAGCAAAATAATCTCTTCTTGAACCTGATTCCAAGTCACAACAATTACTGACGTGTGGTGGCTCTCCAAAAGAAGGTAATTCAGTATTGCAGTACTGATATGCATATATATACTTACACACACGCACAGAGTTTACAGCAACCACTGGTTGAAGACAACTGAAAACGTTTCCGACTGAGGCATACCCAGAGAACATGAACCAAGGTAAAATCTAATAGTCTAACTTACTTACTGATTTCAACCGTGTAATAACTTGAGGCAACAGAAGAGTTTAAACCAGCAGACAAGATAAAACTTAGCTCCACAATTCCACAAACAGAACAACAATAAATCATTATACCAGAAGCTACACACAACAACTAGAGAAACTATTTTTTTTTCTGTTTTGAAACGTCTTGGTTATACATGGGGTTACTGGTTTATTCAACCAAGGAAAAATCAGACTTGCAAACCTGTTGATCAAGGTAGTTACCGTGTTCTTTCTTGTCATTTCTTGCTAGTTTTCTCTAATATTTCTACAGCTTTATGGTCCTTCTTTCTCCTCCTAAAACTTCCAGCACTTGAGCTTAATTATTCTCCTTGTTACCTTGCGCAAGAGAGCAGCAGCAACAGCAACTATTTCCAGCAGGTTGCTCTCGGTTGTGCACTAGTCTACCTTGCTGTGTGTTAATTTCTTCTAGCCACTAATTCCTTCTACTATCAGAACTTGCGTGAGTGAAGAGAACAGGAGAAGAAATTCAGGGATGGGGAGGATTGCTGTCGACACACTCTTGAATAAAAAATGAGACAAACCTTTTCCATTCAGCATGGCAAATATTACGGTAATAACAACTACTTTATATTGGTGTTTAGTTTCCATTGGCTAAGTTTGTTGGCGGGCTTACAAGAGGCCACTTATTTATATGACTAGGCAAAGAAGAGGCGGTTGGAATCAATTCTATCTCAACACTTATCACATGAAGACAAAAGATATAACTACCTATTTGTTACAAGATGTACTCGGTAATGCTAATCTGGAGGAGCTGAATTCTTACCTTGTTTTATTAGAAAATGAAGGTGTATACTCAATAAGGGATGCGACAACTATCAGCTGGGCAAGGATTTACGTTGGTTTGCAATGATTGGACTATGATTTTATTACTACAAAATGTAACCGGTGATAGCAATACAAATGAACCGTATTCCTTTTGCTGCTTAATAACATATGAATGTATTATATTAGTAAAAACAAACGGCTATATAATAAGATGATAGGAATTAATATAAGATAGGTAACAATCATAACTAGATAAAATAACTAATTAACTATATATATATGTATATATATTTACAACCAGTAATATAAACTTTACATGTCACTGTAGCAATGACACATTTTAACATTACAGTCGGTAATATAAATTTAACATATCACTGTAATATTTACAGTCGGTATCAAGTATCTATAGCGGTTATAATACATGTATATATATCTACAATTTTCACACATAAAATAACAAAGAAGGTATATTTTATAACTAGGATTTTCCAGGGTGTTTCATTCTCCCCTCCTTAAATAAAGCTTTGTCCCCGAAGCTCCTTAACCATAAATGATTCAGCAACATCACAAATACACAAACAACCGATGTTAATTGTTATCTAATCACAAGTAATTAAACAGCTTTACAAGGAATAAACAATTTCCATGACACAAAAGCTCATCCAAGGATGCACAGATCCAAGGTTTTCAACATACCAAGCACATTTCATCAACTAAATCAAACACATATCATCAAGCAATCAAACACATAACATCAAGCAAGCACATACTAATTCCATTTATGTCTAGTTACTATCCTATTTTTTTTACTACCAACACCACGCTTCCGACGCGACGCGCCACTATGATCTTGGTTGTCAGCATACATTAGTCATGTAATCATAAGTAATCAAGCATCCAGACATTCAGTCAAACATTCACACACAAGCACTCAAGCAGTAATCACCTATCTTTTTCCCCGATCTACAACCTATTGCTCTGATACCACCTTGTGACAACCCCGATTTTCAGACCTATATTTTTTTTTTCTTTCATTATCTTTGAACAATAATACAGCGGAAGTACTTACACAACTCAATCCGGGGTGCTACCGCCACACTCACTCACTAGTGAGTGCTAAGGCTAAGTACTACTATCTCTTTCCAAAATAAGTTATACTTTTAAACCTTTGTATATTCAGAATGTAACCACAACTTATACAAACTTACATCAACACTGTTAGCTTATACAAAACTGTTTAACCGTAATACATGAGTACTTTATGGGAATGTTTACACTCCCTCTAACTTCTGATCCTAGTCCTCTTTAGCTCCACTCTCATGCAATTCATGATAGGGGAAAACACATCCTTTCCTGTACCTGTGGTCAGTCATACAATCACAGAGAAAAGACCACAGGGCATAACGCCAAAATCAGCAACGCTGAGTAACTCCCATCCACAATATGTAAAATACATTTTACTTGTAAAACTCCAAGATTACATAATCATAGCAACAAAGGTAGTGGAGCAATACAACCATGACAACAGGATAATAGCGTAGCACAACCACAATAGGGTTAACACATAAAACCACCAATTAGCACCACCTGTTGCTTACCTTAACATAAGGTACATAAATGATCATACCAACATATTACCAAGTATCATTCTTCCAAACAATCAATATTCATCAGCAGGCAATATAGCCAATGTCAAGATCCACTGAGTATAACATTCAACCTATGATACAATTTACAGATGTCCTCGGGCAATCGGTCTTTCGACATAGAGCACTATCACTCTCGACCCCTCGGATAATATTTCTTCACCTCACCCCATGTCCTTAAGTGTGCACACCCCCTATGAATCATCAGTCCATAGAGTAGATCATGATGGCTTAGCTCCAATACATTGGTAGGAGCAAATAATAAAAGACCCCAATACACTGGTAGGGGCAGTCTCAGTAAACTCCAATACATTGGTAGGAGTAATATTTCATAAACACATTACCACTTGGCTTAGGCATAACCTTGCCTTTCACCTCACTTCCATACCCATAAACACAAGATAAATCAACACATAAAGTCAATATAATCACTGTAATAATTGTTGGATAACATAGCATCACAACAGTAAACATTATTATCCACGGTAAACACCTGTACATTTAAGTGTATCTCAACAGGAGCACCAAATTCATCAAGCCAAGTATTCATCTAGCTTCACTCAACCAATATAAACCACAATGGTCTTTATGACACAAGAAAATCAATCCACACACAAACACACCCTTCACGGTCAAATATAACAGCAATGATGAACACTTACCATTTATAGTCCATTTCCATGGTAACTAATCAACAATCACTTTAACAAATGGATAGGCACTTCCATATCAGTATAGCACAAGTTATAGCATCACCAAGATCAATACAATTAGACATAGCAATTGCTGGACAGAAATAACACCAAACAACGTTTACAATTTACCGTTGTAGCAATTTGTGCACTTATGTGCATCCAAGTATTTTACTAAGGTTCACCTGAACCAAGCTATCAACCAGCTTCTTATAATCACTATAAAACTTAATTAATCTCTAAAACACGAGAGATTCAACCCATACAAATACCTTTACACTTTACTGTACAAAAAACAATGATAACGATAAAATGACAATTAACAGTCAATTTCTTAGGTGATTTACCTATGGTTTTTAGCCATCCCTTTTTCCTCTTTTATACTCACCTAATATATGTTAATAAACCACTTTTAATCAAGGCTAACCCATATCCAAACAGCAACCAACGTGGGACAGAAAACTATTCAAGTTCACATACATATACTAGCTTACGACAATTGTATATTTCATTGTAATTCAACACATTTTCCATCCATCAACTAAACAAGTTATTTGTTTCCAATTACTAATACTAACTTACGTCAATTACATATATTCTTCATCCATCCATCAACTAAAAACAATGCATATATAGGTAGTTTTCATTTACACTCATTCACGTCAGTATTATATATATATATAATATATAGGTATGTACACACACAGTCGTTAATGATATGCATATATATTCCTAGCTGCTATGTTACTGATATGCCTATATATTTATACACGCACAAACAAGCAGTGAACTTACTGTTTTTTTCCAAATTCAATCCCTACTACATATAAAACCGACAGCAGCACTTTTTTTCCTTTCTTTCCTAGTTACTATCCTTGTTAATTATATGCATATCTATACTGTTGGTAGGCGCATGTATATAATTACACACACAAACTTCCTGCTTTCCATGGCCCGTTGTCGACTTGCATATATATATATCTACACGTTCACAAATTACCCCCAACCGTTCCCATCTACCCCTTCCCTTTCCTAGCTACTAGGCGCCTATACATATCAATACATACAGACTTTTCTTTCCTCTAGCTCAACGACAATCCTTGCTGTCGATAGGCATATATATATAAATTACACTCACACACAAAAGTTTACAGTAACTGCTATCTCCCTTATTGCTGACCATATTTTTCCTAGCTTGACTACTAATCTTGCTGTCGATATGCATATATATATACACTCACTCTCGTGACCTCTCCCTCTTATTTCTTCAGCAAAATAATCTCTTCTTGAACCTGATTCCAAGTCACAACAATTACTGACGTGTGGTGGCTCTCCAAAAGAAGGTAATTCAGTATTGCAGTACTGATATGCATATATACTTACACACACGCACAGAGTTTACAGCAACCACTGGTTGAAGACAACTGAAAACGTTTCCGACTGAGGCATACCCAGAGAACATGAACCAAGGTAAAATCTAATAGTCTAACTTACTTACTGATTTCAACCGTGTAATAACTTGAGGCAACAGAAGAGTTTAAACCAGCAGACAAGATAAAACTTAGCTCCACAATTCCACAAACAGAACAACAATAAATCATTATACCAGAAGCTACACACAACAACTAGAGAAAACTATTTTTTTTCTGTTTTGAAACGTCTTGGTTATACATGGGGTTACTGGTTTATTCAACCAAGGAAAAATCAGACTTGCAAACCTGTTGATCAAGGTAGTTACCGTGTTCTTTCTTGTCATTTCTTGCTAGTTTTCTCTAATATTTCTACAGCTTTATGGTCCTTCTTTCTCCTCCTAAAACTTCCAGCACTTGAGCTTAATTATTCTCCTTGTTACCTTGCGCAAGAGAGCAGCAGCAACAGCAACTATTTCCAGCAGGTTGCTCTCGGTTGTGCACTAGTCTACCTTGCTGTGTGTTAATTTCTTCTAGCCACTAATTCCTTCTACTATCAGAACTTGCGTGAGTGAAGAGAACAGGAGAAGAAATTCAGGGATGGGGAGGATTGCTGTCGACACACTCTTGAATAAAAAATGAGACAAACCTTTTCCATTCAGCATGGCAAATATTACGGTAATAACAACTACTTTATATTGGTGTTTAGTTTCCATTGGCTAAGTTGTTGGCGGGCTTACAAGAGGCCACTTATTTATATGACTAGGCAAAGAAGAGGCGGTTGGAATCAATTCTATCTCAACACTTATCACATGAAGACAAAAGATATAACTACCTATTTGTTACAAGATGTACTCGGTAATGCTAATCTGGAGGAGCTGAATTCTTACCTTGTTTTATTAGAAAATGAAGGTGTATACTCAATAAGGGATGCGACAACTATCAGCTGGGCAAGGATTTACGTTGGTTTGCAATGATTGGACTATGATTTATTACTACAAAATGTAACCGGTGATAGCAATACAAATGAACCGTATTCCTTTGCTGCTTAATAACATATGAATGTATTATATTAGTAAAAACAAACGGCTATATATAAGATGATAGGAATTAATATAAGATAGGTAACAATCATAACTAGATAAAAACTAATAACTATATATATGTATATATTTACAACCAGTAATATAAACTTTACATGTCACGTAGCAATGACACATTTTAACATTACAGTCGGTAATATAAATTTAACATATCACTGTAATATTTACAGTCGGTATCAAGTATCTATAGCGGTTATAATACATGTATATATATCTACAATTTTCACACATAAAATAACAAAGAAGGTATATTTTATAACTAGGATTTCCAGGGTGTTTCAAAAAGGACCCCCAAAAAACGAACTAGGGCAAGGAAGAACACCTCCAAAGTCAGAGAACACAGCCTCCTCACTCTCTCTCACGTTTTCCAACACCCGGCCACCCAAATCATACCGAAAATCCCCCGAAATCACCATCTAAACACGTTTTCCAATCCCCAAAGCATCAATAGTCATCAAAACCCCACACAAACACCTCTAAAACGTGAAGAACAGCAAGAACAACCACAACCAGAAGCTTGGGTCGAAATCCTCTCGGGTCTGCCATCAACGGAGCACTCGACGAATCCCGGTGTGAAGAAACGTTGCGAATCCGAAGGTAAAACAGGTAGAAACTCCACTTCCCTAATTCACCACGGTATTATCTGTCTTTCCTCAAAATTTGGGCTCAAACTAACCTTCGTACGCTTCTGTATTGCTGTTTATTCAAGCTTCTGTCCAATAACTTGTTTACCAAGTTTCGTGCATAATTCGAATTCAAATTGAGAACTTTCGACCACTAACGTATTGTACATCTTTCAGGCTACGCACCCATAAAATTTGAGCCGAAAACACCTTCGGGAACAGCCTCAAAGCCGCCGTCCGAGGGCTGTCCGCACCCACGGACGTCGTGTCCGGGGTCCCGGACTCCCTGTCCGTAAGCTCGGACACCCACGGACGGCGGCGGGATTTAAAAATTTAAAAATTAGGTTTTTTAATAGTGTCCGGGCCCACGGACAGTCTGTCCGAGGCCCCGGACTTTACAATTTTCTGTTTTCTGTTTAATTCGACTTTTTTTTGTTATGTAGGTTAACTGGGGTCCGTGGCTTCGGACATTAGGTCCGTGGCTACGGACGGAAACAAAATTTGACCTAATTCTGCCTCTGAAACCCTAGTTTAGGTATTTTAATTTCCACTTTAATTTTCTGTCAAAAAACGTTAAAAAATAAAAAAACAGAAGCGCGCACCTAGGTTAAAAACAACTTTGTAGAAAGCCGTAATTGAACCAAGTAGAGGAAAAACGACCTAGGGAATGAAAGTAATAAGTAATTGAACCCTAAATAAGTCGAATATCAAGCCCCCGAACCCGAACTCTCCTTTCCTAATTTGATCTAGGTTAAAATTAGGTGGCGACTCATAATAGGTTCCAGTGAGCTAGCTTAGGTTTTAATAATTATTGTTTTTATGACATAGTTATTAATCTTAGGTTATAAGCGGACCTAAAACCCGACTAGATCCCAATAAACTTAATCCACATAGGATAGGGTTTAAAATCGAGGCTCACACACTGAATACCAAATATTGGTATAGAATATACCCCAAATGTTGGGTAATAACTGAGAGAGCACTACACACTAGGTAGTAGCTCAATCTCAACCGACAGTAAGTCGGAAGGGAACAAGTCAATCATTGTGAAATACATAGGTGTATACACAGTAAATTGTTATGGAAGTGGATAGAATGTTTATAACTCACCGAATTCGCTAACGGTAAGAGACACCACGCGTCGGTTGAGAAACCATTGTTACCAAGATGAAGGTGACAATTGGGGATGTACAATACAGTAAGAATAACAAAAAGGGGCAATTAAGCTACAGTTATTGGAGTTTCGCAGCAGAAACTAGTGAGTCAGTGATACAAGTGTTGAATGTACGTGTGAACATGAGTGAATGGCTAATTATTAACGCCTAGAAGCCTAACAGGCCAGAATCGAAACCAACTAAGAGTTTAAACAAACTCCAATGAGAATTCTTGGTTTAGGGACTAAACCGCCAATATGGTTAAGATCCTCTAATCAGAATCCATTGTGTAATAGACCGCGTGGAAGTTAGAACACTTCACGACGGCAGAACATTTTAAGCCAATGTTTTGTGATTGATTACGTGGGCGTAATCCCTTTTAAGGGGGGGGGGGGTAGAGCGTGAAACCACTTAGTGTGTATTACCGTACAAGTGTACGTGACTTATGTTGTGCATAGCATAAAATAATTTGTTTTGATGATTGGTGTGTGTGTTACGTAAACATACACATCCATTCATGGTTTGATTGTGGTAATGGCGCACAGAAGATGCGAATACCATTGTGATAAGTGTGTGTATTTGTTAACAATTGTGTGTGATAGTACAAGTGTGGGAGTAGAGAAACTCCCGGGGAAAGAAAACCCCGACAGCGTGTAAATGTGAAACTGTGTGTTGTATTTTGATAAAATATATGTGTATATAACATAGGACCTAGTGAGAATGAGATTCCCTAGGTAACAACATTAAAGTGTATGGAAGTAACTGATAGACGAAGTTCTATCCCTTGGAGATGTTATGATCATGACTAGAATGATTTAAAAGATAGAAAATTGGAAATGAGTGATTTATTTGATGCTTGAAAATGAAGTGGGAAGTGGAACTTGATTTGCATGCGATCAAGGGAAGCCGAACAAAATTGGGGTGGAAGGATAGTTCGACACTGATGCTGATCACATTGGGGTTGGATGATTCTTGAAGCTCCCTATAAGTGGTCACAAATAACCACGCTAAGAAAGGAAGCAAAAGAGCATAAGTTGGACTTGGAGTTGTGTGTGTTTTCAAAAGGATTTTCAATTGGTACTTATAAAACGTCGATAGATACTTTACAAAATTAAAGTTCTCTTACTTAACCTCGCAAGGAAATTTTAAATCTAAGTGATTGTTTTGATCTCCCAAAGGCACGGGGACGGAAGGTTCCATCGCGACCGGGTTCTGCGGGATCACAGTGTATATCAAAGATATTTTTGATTGCTATACATGCTATGACATGTTGTGTGGTATGTGTAATACATATTATTTTGACCTTGAGTTCCAAAGCGTATGTTATCAAGACTTATGGGTCTAAATGTTGTTGTGTTATATAGACCTACGTGTCTAAAGGCTGTTATGTTATCAAGACCTATGTGTCTAAATGTTGTTATGTTACCCAAGACCAGAGAGTCTAAGGGTTGTATGTGTGTAAATGTTGTTAAGATACCCGGACCATTGAGTCCGAGGTTATCAAGTGAATATGTTATGTTATGTATGGATGTGAATGTGTTACCCGGACCATTAAGTCCGAGGTTGTGATGTAAAGTGTGTTTGATTATAGAAGTTTTATTTCTTTAAGTAATCCCCGTATTCTAATCTAATGATGTGTGGGAAGTGTGAACTTCGAGGACGAAGTTCTTTTAAGGGGGGTAGATTGAAATACCCCAAACCTTGATATGTGGTTTAAATATTAAACTATGGTATGTAAAGGCTAAAAAGTGCCTTAGAAACATTAGTGAACAATTTAAACCATAGTAAATGCAATAAAGCACTAAGATACAGTTTGAGCAAAAACATGCTCTAAGCTATGAGTGAACTTGGTTAGGACCCAAAGAGCCTACCAAGACTTAATAATTCAATTATGATTTAATAAGGCAAATTAAGTCCTTAGGAAACTTTGGTAGACAATGAAACCAAATAAAACACAAGAAAACCTTAAAGTCAATAAGAGCAAAATGTGCTCTAAGCTTGGGATAAATTTGTATAAGACCTAATGGTCATACCTATACCTTATAAATATGTTAATGAACATATTAAATCAATTACCAAAGAAAACCAAGCTTGAAAACAAGTTAAAACACAAAAAGTGCTTTAAGGAGTCTTAAAGCACGTTTTTGAAAAATTGTCTTGTAAATGAGTTTCGAATGGCTAAATGTCCATCATTACTCTTTAATTAACATGTGTACTATATAGTATCACATTTGGAAGTCTATATCAAGGGGAAATCAAAAATTTCACTTCTATGTGCCTTGTTTTTATGAATAGTAACTTTTATAAGCTAGTTTGTAACATATGTTGTTATAAGTAATTAAATTGGTCAACAAAGACTATTATACCCTTCTAATTATATGGGGGCCGGTTTTTCAAGGTGTGAGTCACCAACTTGTAAAAGAAATCAAATAAGAAAAGTAAAGCTTATAAAGTAAAGTACTATTTTGCTTTATACATAAATATCTTAACAAAAGCAAACTTACCTTCATTCTCTCTTTCCTTCTTGTATTCACACGGTTTCTTCTCATCTTCTCAAGCTCCATTTACGTTTGCTATGGCAACCTCTCTTCTCCATCTTCATTTCTTTGCCAAATCCAACTCCATGCTCCAAATCAAATTCTAAGACCATATTTGTCTTAGTTAGACCAAGCTCTACACTTCTATCTTTTCAAATCTTCAAGAACTCAGTTTTGGTGCCATGGAGATTCACCATTGAAGGAGCTTGAGCTCACCTTTTCACATATTATTGTTCTCCTTTGCTTCAAGGTAAGGAAACTCAAAGAAAATCCATGTTTCCTCCATGTTTATATGATGTCCGAAAATTCACCTCACAATGGTGTTTTCACCTTGCTTGTTTTAGCTTCATTTGAATCTTCCAAGGGCTAGGAGGAGTCCTCTCTTGATACTCGTTCAAGCTCTCTTTCCATTCAAAGGTAAAACAATTACCTTAATGTGTTAAAACAATATATGTAACTAGGGTTTACAATGAGATGAAGCATAATGCTTGAATACTCATTCTATTATGTGTACATTGTTTAGAAGTTGACAAACAACCAAACACCCTACCGGTTTTACAAGGAAACAAGAAAGAAGTTTGTGAGGAAAAAGAGGTAAACAAACTATCTCAATGTAGTTTAAATGCCTTAGGAGAATGAGCTTGATTTGCTTAATAAAATACCTAAGGAGCCAATGAATGACCTAGAGAAATGCTCTCAAGGAGTTTATTAAGGGCATATGTATTGTTGGGTGTATTTGCAGGTCAAAGGCATTACTATGTGGGAAATTCAGTGTTTAAGGTTTATGCAATTTAAGGGCCTAAGAGCCATGTTATTTAAGGGCCTAAGTGCCAAGCAATTTAAGCTTATGCACTATATTGTGATGTAGTGCTAAATGTGTGAAGTTTGTGTATAAAATGTGTTTGAATGATTTTAGGTGTTCTTGAATGAAATAAGGTAAAAACCTAAGTGTTTGGATGTGAGTATGTACAAGAGAAGCTATGGCCAAATTTGGAAAATGTGTAAGAAGTTCTAAGTGTTTTAAGTAAGTTTTGGTGAACTAGGAAGTGTTAAAGGTGAACAGATGTTTTACTTGGGAAGAAAACATGTATTAAGGTGATTTAGAGTGATGCAAGGATTTAGGTATTATCTTGGAAGTTCTAGGAATTCAATGTGTGTTTTTGAGAATGTATTTAAGCCTTGGAGAAGTTTGTTTTAGGTTTAGGAATGTTGATGTACAAGGAAGAAGTGATGTTTAGGTAAGATGTGAAAAGGGAGATTTAGTTAGTAAGAAAAGAAGTTTGAGAGATGATGTAAGGTGTAGAGGAAACACCTTGGTATAGTGGTCATTATTGGTGAAATACCACTTAGAAATCTTAAGGAGGAAACATTCCAAGTGCTAAGAAGTTTGTAAGAAATTGTGAATGATAATGGTTTTGGTGTGTGATTTAGAGAGTTTAGTACATGGCTAAAGGTGTGTTTGAAGTGCCCAAATGAGGTTAGGGTGTACTAGGATATATGGGGTGAAGTTTGGAGTTGAATGAGAAAAGGAAAACAAGGGTCTGGGGCAGACCGAACTTGCAAGTTCGGTCGAGCCCAGTTTACCCTCCGAGAATTGGCTTCTGGAATGGACCGACCTTGGGGACCGGACTTGCAAGGTCGGTCGGGCTTGTTATTTGTGTACGGATTAAGTTTCTGGAATCGACCGAACATGGGACCGGACTTGGCAAGTTCGGTCGGGCTGAATTTTCAAAGGGAAGAAACTCTCAGGAATGGACCGAACATGCGACCGAACTTACAAGGTCGGTCGGAGTAGAAATTTTGACGGTAAAGTGTTCGGTAAGGTCGGTCGGACCAAAAATGTTGTTTATGGTTATAAAATGATATGTGATGATGGGGATTGATTAGTAATGATGTTATAAGGTTGTTTAAGACATGTTAGGTGAGTTATAATGACAATTTAGTGGGGGAAAAGATGTATTAAAATGTAAAAGTAAAACAAGTTAAAAAGTGAAGTTATGTAACTAAGTTAACGGGGAAAAAGTTATAAGCATTAGACATTAAATAATCATGCTACCCCGATGTTAATAAAAGTACATGTGATGTTATCAGTTGTTCGAGAATTGCTCGAGGAACATGAGTGGACGTGGTAAAGTGGACTCCGGTGACAGGTATGGTTTTCTTGCAACCTGTGTCCTACCGGATTACACCGGCTTGTATGCCAATGTGTTTTTCTGTATGTTTGCCACGTTGTAAGATTAAACATGTAATGAGTTTACAGTGATTTATTTATGTGGCGTGTACAACTCCGATACCATTTAACCTCGGAAGTGTTAACCTTAGTTAACTGAGTCTAGGATCACGTGAGAGTTCGGTATTCGGAGTAAACGACCCGAACCATGGGACGTACTAACCACGGCTATGCGTGTGTTAATTGTGTGATATGTGTATGTGAATGTAGGGATCTCCCTTGTGTGTTTAACCCAGTTGTAATACTGTATGGTGTGTAGTTATGATAGACTCCATAGTGGGGTTCTAACTAATGTCTAAAGTAAGTATGTACTAACAGTGGTGAGGAATCCGGTTTGGCCGGTCGCGCGTTGTTTGGGAGAGGGTATCCTTCTTAGCCTTACCCTTCTCTTTGTTATGGTTGTTTCCCTCACGGGTTATGATCTCCCATTAGCTTATTCCAAAGCTTAGCTATTCTGACTTAAGATCGGTTTAGGGGGAAGCATGTGTTTGTGTGGTGTGTTCGGGCCTCCAAACCCGAACCATCTTAACTTAAGTTACTCGTCCGACTATTAGGACGGTAATGAGTGTTGTTGTTGTATAACGAGCTTACCATGAGGGTGACACCATTCTCTAGGCTCCCAGTGAATTAACTATGTTTGGGTCGGTTCCTAAGAGGACCGTTCCCGTTATGTTATGTGATGTCGTTGCAAAGCAATTCCTATTGCGATGTTATCATGTGCACGTGGAAACGTGAAGGGTGTTGTTATGTTTTGTTATGCGAGGAATATTATATGTTATAAAATATGGAGTGTGTGGATCATGGAAATGAATTCCAGTTTGTGATATGAGGCGTTTGAGGATAACCCGATTATTGGGTAGTTGTCGTCTATTAAGGAAGTAGCTCCATTAGAGGAGGAACACTCTAGGGATAATGAATACCGTGAGTGACTTATTAAATAAGGATGTATTATCCGTTTGTTGAGCCCATTGAGGCGAAATGTTATGTGTTGTGTTTTACAGTTGCATGCATGATTTAAATATAATCAATCGCATGCTAAGACGACAATTAGTTGTGCGTGGCCCGGTAGCATGTGGGCTGCGGGATTACCATACCAGCAAAGGTGCTGAGCCCCTTGGGGGCCACCCTTTCTCTTCTTTTCCTATTTCAGGTACAAAGAGCTGGAGCCGTTCGAGAGTAGGATGGGGTAGTCGTTGTACATGGGTAATCGTTTAAGTTGTATATATACAGTAGGTGTAGTAAGACCGAAACTGTTATCGGCATCAATTTGTAAATACTCGGTACAGTTGGAAGGCTTTTGTATGTTGGTTGTTGTTAATGAAAAGGGATAATAACGTGTAGTCGCTCGGGAATCTAGTCCATCAGACCGGTACAATGTTTATGTAATAGCCTTGTTAGCCACGTGGGTGGTTAACGGCGTGTAACACCAACGAGTTAAGTTATTTGATGAGGTGTGTATTCCGCTGCAGATTGTTGTTATGTGTTTGTTGTTGGATGGGGTGTTACAAAAAGTGGTATCAGAGCGATACTCGCTCTGATGACTGAATTACCGAGCTTAGGAAGTACCGAGTTAGGATTTAAGTACTTTGGGTTAAGGGTTGAGTGATAGCGTGAGAGATACGCTAGTTAGGTATTACCAGTGTGTACTGGAAACCTACAATATCCATCCCACCCTCCACAATCCCTGTTTTATAACTTGGGAAACAACGCCAGAGAGATGAAAGTCCTCTCATACTCGGGATACCCGATCTGGCTGCTATTAAATACCTCTAAAGGTACGGAGAAGTCATACGGTAGATCCCGAAAACTGGGAATCCCGGAGACGGTTTCCATCTGAACATTGTTAACCGCATTTAATAGCGAAGAATGAAGAATTTTGTGTATAAGAGAATAGAATTTCCGGCAACCTGGGTCGACATGCCGAGCAGTCGAGAACAACCAGCTTGCAACGCACCAATCGTGCAACAGGCAAGAAGTGAAGTAATGGAACCCGGGACGAGAGTCTACGGGACCACGGTTGTTAAATGACACACCAACGGTATACCAGCCGACAAAGGAACTACAACGTAGTGCCCAAACAAGAGACAAGTCTCAGTAACCACGACAAATGCGTGGAACGGGCTACGCAAAGGAAACAATACAAAAGAAAAGGGGGTCTCCCAGAATGGGAAACACCCTAGTTGATGATTATCATGTGAAGACAGTGAGAAGTCACCTAGAGGAGTTATCATCAAGAAAGTAAGATCAGTGAGGGCCAACAAGGCCACTGATGATAGTGCGAGTAAGAACAATACCGCAACCGGTGTGTGTGATTAACCGATAGCCAGTTACCATGGCATGGCAAGTGCTGCTATAACAGGGCTGTTCGGGGAAGTTTTAACAAATACAAAGTACTTAGTAGAGTACCACGAAGTTAAGTGTGATCATTATAACCATGGAAGGGCTTAACAGCCTGACCTTTGTAATTGGAAGTACACCAGTCAGCAAGAAGCTAGACTTGGTTAAGGTAAGAAGATGTTGTGAAACCATGAAAATTTTCGTTCAAACTCAGATTTACTCAAACTCTTTCCTTTTCAAAACCAGATTTTCTTTCAAACCAATACTTCTTTCTAACCTTCTTCTAAACCAAACCAGTAAAACCAAGGGCAGTCGATAAGAATTCAACAATGGATAAACTTTCCCTCGATTAAGTTCGGGAAGCACGGGATGAATATTGTCACGGGACAATATAAGGGAGTTGAGAACAGAATACTTCACCTAGGCGTGTGACGGACACTACGAGTGTACCAACTGTAATGTGGGACGACCGCACTCCGATAGGAGCTTGTGGGCCTGACAGACCTACTTATGGGTTAGTTGGGTAAGTAGCAATGTATCAGCATGGTACCCCACATATGTATACGAGTAGAGTCCGGAACACGGGAGGTAGTCGACTCCGTACTACGGTCAGTAGTATAAGTCAAACAAGAGCTAAGGATTACCATGAATGGTTGAAGTAAAGGAACTCAGTTAAGTTAACGAGACTAAAGGAATTAGTGAATTCCTTTCAAGGAAATGTTTAAGAGTCAGGAGGTGCGAAGTGCACTAACTGTAATGTAAAGACATCGTATATGTCTTAAGGATCCTCAGGGATAAACATGATAGCTGGAACGGAGACCCAGCCTGTGCATGGCAAGGCAGATGCCTAATGTGGACACATTAGTGTGCAATGAACGGGATGAAACTCCCGGAATGGGTACCTACACTACCAGGAAATGTTGATCTTCACAGAAGGAGATAATAAGCCAGTTAAGAACGCAAACGGCGTGGCTAACTGAGCATACCAATAAGTGTGAACCTGATGTAAAGGCATAACTTAACAACACCCAGGAGCAATCCTTGAAGGGTGTTCGCATCAACAATTGTTGCACGAAATGACATGACAGAAACACAAGGGTTGAAATTAACACCCAGTTTAGACATAAGTTGTCAGGAGACGGACTGACAATCCTAAGGGGCATCCCATGAAAGGAAACGGAATGCAACGACCTTGTCATGAAGCCCAGTACAACCTCTAACCATGTAATGTTGTACAGAGAAGTACATGTGTGTGGACAGCCTACAATGAGCGCAGCTCAAGGCAAGTAAGGCTCATAAGCCACAAATAAAATGCGTTATGTAAATTAGATTGATTGCAGAAGTTTATGTTATATAAGTGAATAGAGTGGTAAACGAACCACTGCATTAAGAGTGGGGATACCTCTCGATATTGTGAGACCGCAGGAGCGGTAGTTATGTGAATCAAGTTCAAGAAATATGTTAAGGATGGACGATGTTATTATTGAAAGAGAGCAGTTAGCTTAGTAGTATGTGTGTATAAAGTGAAGCACCGAGCTGAATAATGCCGGCTTGTGACTCGAATGATCAATGCTCAAGGAGCATTCAGTAGTCATCCAAATGAGTGATGAACCATAATACGAATGATGTAAGTATATGTGTGGAAGTTAATGTGACAGTAAATACCATGTAAGTTAGTGTTATACAAGAAGCACGGTGCGCAGCAAGCGACCGTTGTATAAGTGTTGTTAAATAATAATGTGGCAGATAAGACCAGTTATGAATTAAACTCAGTGGAGATGCAAGGTAAGTGATGATGAACAAACTCGGCAGTAAGCCAGTAGCCAGTATTAGGAGATCGGAATCTCAATGAAACAGTGTGAATTCCATGCGAATCACATGAGAGATTGGCTGTCAAGAGTTTACGCCTCTGCACTCTGTATGACCGAGTGTTTTGGTATTGCACTTGTGCAGTAATGATCAAGTGGGATAGCTAGGAATTGGAAACATGTTAATTGTAGAGGAATAATGTTATAATGGCCGATGCATAGGAAATGCAAGGCCGCACCAATAAAAGAGTGCTTGTACAAAACCAAATGTGGAGGCATGATTAAGAATAAGGGACTACGGTAGCACTGAATACCAAATATTGGTATAGAATATACCCCAAATGTTGGGTAATAACTGAGAGAGCACTACACACTAGGTAGTAGCTCAATCTCAACCGACAGTAAGTCGGAAGGGAACAAGTCAATCATTGTGAAATACATAGCTGTATACACAGTAAATTGTTATGGAAGTGGATAGAAAGTTTATAACTCACCGAATTTGCTAACGGTAAGAGACACCACGCGTCGGTTGAGAAACCATTGTTACCAAGATGAAGGTGACAATTGGGGATGTACAATACAGTAAGAATAACAAAAAGGGGCAATTAAGCTCTACAGTTATTGGAGTTTCGCAGCAGAAACTAGTGAGTCAGTGATACAAGTGTTGAATGTACGTGGTGAACATGAGTGAATGGCTAATTATTAACGCCTAGAAGCCTAACAAGCCAGAATCGAAGCCAACTAAGAGTTTAAACAAACTCCAATGAGAATTCTTGGTTTAGGGACTAAACCGCCAATATGGTTAAGATCCTCTAATCAGAATCCATTGTGTAATAGACCGCGTGGAAGTTAGAACACTTCACGACGGCAGAACATTTTAAGCCAATGTTTTGTGATTGATTACGTGGGCGTAATCCCTTTTAAGGGGGGGGGTAGAGCGCGAAACCACTTAGTGTGTATTACCGTACAAGTGTACGTGACTTATGTTGTGCATAGCATAAAATAATTTGTTTTGATGATTGGTGTGTGTGTTACGTAAACATACACATCCATTCATGGTTTGATTGTGGTAATGGCGCACAGAAGATGCGAATACCATTGTGATAAGTGTGTGTATTTGTTAACAATTGTGTGTGATAGTACAAGTGTGGGAGTAGAGAAACTCCCGGGGAAAGAAAACCCCGACAGCGTGTAAATGTGAAACTGTGTGTTGTATTTTGATAAAATATATGTGTATATATATATTATATAGTGATTCATGAAAGGGTATGAAACCGACATAG
The DNA here is from genome assembly GCA_023374045.1 of Limonium bicolor. Lineage (NCBI taxonomy): Eukaryota > Viridiplantae > Streptophyta > Magnoliopsida > Caryophyllales > Plumbaginaceae > Limonium > Limonium bicolor. The sequence continues at coordinate 337,403,715 of CM041778.1, forward strand.
GACCTAGTGAGAATGAGATTCCCTAGGTAACAACATTAAAGTGTATGGAAGTAACTGATAGACGAAGTTCTATCCCTTGGAGATGTTATGATCATGACTAGAATGATTTAAAAGATAGAAAATTGGAAATGAGTGATTTATTTGATGCTTGAAAATGAAGTGGGAAGTGGAACTTGATTTGCATGCGATCAAGGGAAGCCGAACACAAATTGGGGTGGAAGGATAGTTCGACACTGATGCTGATCACATTGGGGTTGGATGATTCTTGAAGCTCCCTATAAGTGGTCACAAATAACCACGCTAAGAAAGGAAGCAAAGAGCATAAGTTGGACTTGGAGTTGTGTGTGTTTTCAAAAGGATTTTCAATTGGTACTTATAAAACGTCGATAGATACTTTACAAAATTAAAGTTCTCTTACTTAACCTCGCAAGGAAATTTTAAATCTAAGTGATTGTTTTGATCTCCCAAAGGCACGGGGACGGAAGGTGTCCATCGCGACCGGGTTCTGCGGGATCACAGTGTATATCAAAGATATTTTTGATTGCTATACATGCTATGACATGTTGTGTGGTATGTGTAATACATATTATTTTGACCTTGAGTTCCAAAGGCGTATGTTATCAAGACTTATGGGTCTAAATGTTGTTGTGTTATATAGACCTACGTGTCTAAAGGCTGTTATGTTATCAAGACCTATGTGTCTAAATGTTGTTATGTTACCCAAGACCAGAGAGTCTAAGGGTTGTTATGTGTGTGTAAATGTTGTTAAGATACCCGGACCATTGAGTCCGAGGTTATCAAGTGAATATGTTATGTTATGTATGGATGTGAATGTGTTACCCGGACCATTAAGTCCGAGGTTGTGATGTAAAGTGTGTTTGATTATAGAAGTTTTATTTCTTTAAGTAATCCCCGTATTCTAATCTAATGATGTGTGGGAAGTGTGAACTTCGAGGACGAAGTTCTTTTAAGGGGGGTAGATTGAAATACCCCAAACCTTGATATGTGGTTTAAATATTAAACTATGGTATGTAAAGGCTAAAAAGTGCCTTAGAAACATTAGTGAACAATTTAAACCATAGTAAATGCAATAAAGCACTAAGATACAGTTTGAGCAAAAACATGCTCTAAGCTATGAGTGAACTTGGTTAGGACCCAAAGAGCCTACCAAGACTTAATAATATTCAATTATGATTTAATAAGGCAAATTAAGTCCTTAGGAAACTTTGGTAGACAATGAAACCAAATAAAACACAAGAAAATACCTTAAAGTCAATAAGAGCAAAATGTGCTCTAAGCTTGGGATAAATTTGTATAAGACGTAATGGTCATACCTATACCTTATAAATATGTTAATGAACATATTAAATCAATTACCAAAGAAAACCAAGCTTGAAAACAAGTTAAAACACAAAAAGTGCTTTAAGGAGTCTTAAAGCACGTTTTTGAAAAATTGTCTTGTAAATGAGTTTCGAATGGCTAAATGTCCATCATTACTCTTTAATTAACATGTGTACTATATAGTATCACATTTGGAAGTCTATATCAAGGGGAAATCAAAAATTTCACTTCTATGTGCCTTGTTTTTATGAATAGTAACTTTTATAAGCTAGTTTGTAACATATGTTGTTATAAGTAATTAAATTGGTCAACAAAGACTATTATACCCTTCTAATTATATGGGGGCCGGTTTTTCAAGGTGTGAGTCACCAACTTGTAAAAGAAATCAAATAAGAAAAGTAAAGCTTATAAAGTAAAGTACTATTTTGCTTTATACATAAATATCTTAACAAAAGCAAACTTACCTTCATTCTCTCTTTCCTTCTTGTATTCACACGGTTTCTTCATCTTCTCCCAAGCTCCATTTACGGTTTGCTATGGCAACCTCTCTTCTCCATCTTCATTTCTTTGCCAAATCCAACTCCATGCTCCAAATCAAATTCTAAGACCATATTTGTCTTAGTTAGACCAAGCTCTACACTTCTATCTTTTCAAATCTTCAAGAACTCAGTTTTGGTGCCATGGAGATTCACCATTGAAGGAGCTTGAGCTCACCTTTTCACATATTATTGTTCTCCTTTGCTTCAAGGTAAGGAAACTCAAAGAAAATCCATGTTTCCTCCATGTTTATATGATGTCCGAAAATTCACCTCACAATGGTGTTTTCACCTTGCTTGTTTTAGCTTCATTTGAATCTTCCAAGGGCTAGGAGGAGTCCTCTCTTGATACTCGTTCAAGCTCTCTTTCCATTCAAAGGTAAAACAATTACCTTAATGTGTTAAAACAATATATGTAACTAGGGTTTACAATGAGATGAAGCATAATGCTTGAATACTCATTCTATTATGTGTACATTGTTTAGAAGTTGACAAACAACCAAACACCCTACCGGTTTTACAAGGAAACAAGAAAGAAGTTTGTGAGGAAAAAGAGGTAAACAAACTATCTCAATGTAGTTTAAATGCCTTAGGAGAATGAGCTTGATTTGCTTAATAAAATACCTAAGGAGCCAATGGTGAATGACCTAGAGAAATTCTCTCAAGGAGTTTATTAAGGGCATATGTATTGTTGGGTGTATTTGCAGGTCAAAGGCATTACTTATGTGGGAAATTCAGTGTTTAAGGTTTATGCAATTTAAGGGCCTAAGAGCCATGTTATTTAAGGGCCTAAGTGCCAAGCAATTTAAGCTTATGCACTATATTGTGATGTAGTGCTAAATGTGTGAAGTTTGTGTATAAAATGTGTTTGATGGATTTTAGGTGTTCTTGAATGAAATAAGGTAAAAACCTAAGTGTTTGGATGTGAGTATATACAAGAGAAGCTATGGCCAAATTTGGAAAATGTGTAAGAAGTTCTAAGTGTTTTAAGTAAGTTTTGGTGAACTAGGAAGTGTTAAAGGTGAACAGATGTTTTACTTGGGAAGAAAACATGTATTAAGGTGATTTAGAGTGATGCAAGGATTTAGGTATTATCTTGGAAGTTCTAGGAATTCAATGTGTGTTTTTGGGAATGTATTTAAGCCTTGGAGAAGTTTGTTTTAGGTTTAGGAATGTTGATGTACAAGGAAGAAGTGATGTTTAGGTAAGATGTGAAAAGGGAGATTTAGTTAGTAAGAAAAGAAGTTTGAGAGATGATGTAAGGTGTAGAGGAAACACCTTGGTATAGTGGTCATTATTGGTGAAATACCACTTAGAAATCTTAAGGAGGAAACATTCCAAGTGCTAAGAAGTTTGTAAGAAATTGTGAATGATAAGATGGTTTTGGTGTGTGATTTAGAGAGTTTAGTACATGGCTAAAGGTGTGTTTGAAGTGCCCAAATGAGGTTAGGGTGTACTAGGATATATGGGGTGAAGTTTGGAGTTGAATGAGAAAAGGAAAACAAGGGTCTGGGGCAGACCGAACTTGCAAGTTCGGTCGAGCCCAGTTTACCCTGCGAGAATTCGCTTCTGGAATGGACCGACCTTAGGGACCGGACTTGCAAGGTCGGTCGGGCTTGTATTTTGTGTACGGATTAAGTTTCTGGAATCGACCGAACATGGGACCGGACTTGGCAAGTTCGGTCGGGCTGAATTTTCAAAGGGAAGAAACTCTCAGGAATGGACCGAACATGCGACCGAACTTACAAGGTCGGTCAGTAGAAATTTTGACGGTAAAGTGTTCGGTAAGGTCGGTCGGACCAAAAATGTTGTTTATGGTTATAAAATGATATGTGATGATGGGGATTGATTAGTAATGATGTTATAAGGTTGTTTAAGACATGTTAGGTGAGTTATAATGACAATTTAGTGGGGGAAAAGATGTATTAAAATGTAAAAGTAAAACAAGTTAAAAAGTGAAGTTATGTAACTAAGTTAACGGGGAAAAAGTTATAAGCATTAGACATTAAATAATCATGCTACCCCGATGTTAATAAAAGTACATGTGATGTTCAGTTGTTCGAGAATTGCTCGAGGAACATGAGTGGACGTGGTAAAGTGGACTCCGGTGACAGGTATGGTTTTCTTGCAACCTGTGTCCTACCGGATTACACCGGCTTGTATGCCAATGTGTTTTTCTGTATGTTTGCCACGTTGTAAGATTAAACATGTAATGAGTTTACAGTGATTTATTTATGTGGCGTGTACAACTCCGATACCATTTAACCTCGGAAGTGTTAACCTTAGTTAACTGAGTCTAGGATCACGTGAGAGTTCGGTATTCGGAGTAAACGACCCGAACCATGGGACGTACTAACCACGGCTATGCGTGTGTTAATTGTGTGATATGTGTATGTGAATGTAGGGATCTCCCTTGAGTGTTTAACCCAGTTGTAATACTGTATGGTGTGTAGTTATGATAGACTCCATAGTGGGGTTCTAACTAATGTCTAAAGTAAGTATGTACTAACAGTGGTGAGGAATCCGGTTTGGCCGGTCGCGCGTTGTTTGGGAGAGGGTATCCTTCTTAGCCTTACCCTTCTCTTTGTTATGGTTGTTTCCCTCACGGGTTATGATCTCCCATTAGCTTATTCCAAAGCTTAGCTATTCTGACTTAAGATCGGTTTAGGGGGAAGCATGTGTTTGTGTGGTGTGTTCGGGCCTCCAAACCTGAACCATCTTAACTTAAGTTACTCGTCCGACTATTAGGACGGTAATGAGTGTTGTTGTTGTATAACGAGCTTACCATGAGGGTGACACCATTCTCTAGGCTCCTAGTGAATTAACTATGTTTGGGTCGGTTCCTAAGAGGACCGTTCCCGTTATGTTATGTGATGTCGTTGCAAAGCAATTCCTATTGCGATGTTATCATGTGCACGTGGAAACGTGAAGGGTGTTGTTATGTTTTGTTATGCGAGGAATATTATATGTTATAAAATGGAGTGTGTGGATCGTGGAAATGAATTCCAGTTTGTGATATGAGGCGTTTGAGGATAACCCGATTATTGGGTAGTTGTCGTCTATTAAGGAAGTAGCTCCATTAGAGGAGGAACACTCTAGGGATAATGAATACCGTGAGTGACTTATTAAATAAGGATGTATTATCCGTTTGTTGAGCCCATTGAGGCGAAATGTTATGTGTTGTGTGTTTACAGTTGCATGCATGATTTAAATATAATCAATCGCATGCTAAGACGACAATTAGTTGTGCGTGGCCCGGTAGCATGTGGGCTGCGGGATTACCATACCAGCAAAGGTGTTGAGCCCCTTGGGGGCCACCCTTTCTCTTCTTTTCCTATTTCAGGTACAAAGAGCTGGAGTCGTTCGAGAGTAGGATGGGGTAGTCGTTGTACATGGGTAATCGTTTAAGTTGTATATATACAGTAGGTGTAGTAAGACCGAAACTGTTATCGGCATCAATTTGTAAATACTCGGTACAGTTGGAAGGCTTTTGTATGTTGGTTGTTGTTAATGAAAAGGGATAATAACGTGTAGTCGCTCGGGAATCTAGTCCATCAGACCGGTACAATGTTTATGTAATAGCCTTGTTAGCCACGTGGGTGGTTAACGACGTGTAACACCAACGAGTTAAGTTATTTGATGAGGTGTGTATTCCGCTGCAGATTGTTGTTATGTGTTTGTTGTTGGATGGGGTGTTACAACATGGCTAATATTGTCTAAAGGTTAGGTTTAATCGTCCGGGTCTCATATGCGTCGCATTGATTACTGCTGACGGTGTTGTTTCAGCTTAATCTTCTTAATCCCATGGTATAACATCCTTGATTCTCCTCCCATAACTAATACATCCCCTAACTTAAGTATTAACTTATTAGCACGGTCCGTATGCTTCTGCTCGCCGTACAAGAACTCTGCGTCGTCTCCAATGGACCAAGACACTACGGGTATCCCTCTTTCGAGAGAGTCTGTTGTCTCGTCCTTATCCTGGTGTAGTCCAAGTTGCCCGTCTTTCTCATAGAAATTCACAATGCAGATATCTGGAATCGGGTCAGCTTCCAACTGCTGAGCGATCTCCACGACTTGTGTAATAACCGGATGGAACTCTTCGGGTATTTCCGGTGGTGAGACTCCATCTTGTGCTCTCGTGGTCTGGTAATTCTTGGCATACGGATTCCAATCCTTGCCTAAGCTTATCATCTTTAACTTCATCCTTGCTCCCCCTGGGTACTCCGGTGTATAGAAACCTCCCGGTCCCACTCCCAACTGACTGCATCTCCTGATGATGGCTATCTGTGCTTCGGTTGTCAGGTATCCCCTTAATAAATCATACCTGGGCGGATAACCTGACATTGTTCGGTTGGAAAGTCTCAGGTCTCGATGTCGGTCTCTTCCGGGTTAAGTGTTGAAGGTATTGGATAGCAAATGTTGAAGTTTCCTAAGGTGGTAATAGGTTATGTCTTACTTTAAGTTCTAATCTTATCTTATTCTCATCTAACTCACTTATTCACAAAGCATGCATGAAATGCGATAAGCAGGCAATTTTATTACTTAATGGTTTATAGCGGTACCTGGCCTCGATGAGGGTTCAGCCTCATCGTCCCGGTCCACCATGTGTAGTGTGGGTCCCGACTTCTGGACTACCCGTGGGTTCTTGTTTGCAGCTTGTTGCGCCCTCTTCTGACCGTCAGACCTAGTACTCTGATCGGTCCTGCCCTTGCCCTTCATCTCGGGTCAAAAGGCTCTACTCTTGGGGTTCCGAAAGCACTCGTATGCACGGTGCCCGTATACCCCACAAAAGTTGCATTCAACCTTGTTACCTCTACAGTCAACTCCGGGGGGGGTCCTTGTGACACCGCGGACAATAGTAGCGTCGTTGGTAGTGCAGAATGGATTTATCGTGAGTTATTAGCACTGGTGAAATTGATAAAAGAGAGAAATTAATACTCAAAATATCCGTCGGGCTGCAAATAAAACCCGGTCGCAGTAGTATAGAAGACAGAAGCGGCCGGGGTCAAACCGTGGGACTTATAGCGAGATAAAATAGTTCCTAAGCTTGTCACAAAAGGGGGGAAGTTAATTGACTTGTTTTAGAGAAAATATTAAGCAGATTAGAAAACTGAGTGCAGATGAATTAAATGGAACTCCAGGTTCAGGTTATATATAATCTGATTAATTATGCTATCTCTACCGGTTTAATATATTAGTTTGGCAAAATTCCTGTTATTATCCTAAGGACTAAGTCATAGACCCTTAAGAACTCGTTTACCAGAAAATGCTCGGTCTAATCAAGGTTCGAGCAATACTATGTAAACGGACGTTAAATTCAAGGAATTATAAATGCATCTGTAAATACTAACTTATTAAATCATAATAAGTTTTCTCCAGATTTACGGCTTAAATAACCTGTCTATTTATCACCTGGTCTGATCAAAATAGACTTAGGAAAGCATTTTAATAAATTCATGTAATTTATTAAAATGGTGAGAGAAACCTTTAAGCGTAACAAACTGTATTTATTTTAACCGGTAGAAATATTGATTACATAATTAAACAAACCATAATTAAAAACCTTGCCCGGAGCAAATCCTCCTTAGCCAGACATATTAACTGGTAATAAATCTGACAGAGGTTGGACGTAATAATAGCACGGAGATGTGATTGGTGAGTGGAGAAATGGAGAGGAAGAAGAATGGAGCATGTACGTAGGTTATTGTAAGTGAAGTGGGTGAATTAGAGAATTACAGATCTGGGAATTGAATGGAGTGTTGAGATGTACGTGAGTGTTTTACTGGAAGAGAATGAGATGAGGTGAGTGTGAGTGATTTTCTGGTTTTCTCCGTGCACTCGTACAAGGCTGTAGTGAATGGTTATTTATAGAAGAAAGGAAGAGGTAGTCTTCCGTAGATATTTGCAGTTGATTGCCTACTTGAGTGCTTCATTGATTGAAGCATTGATTTCTTCATTTATTGCAGGGGACAGGAGCTGGAGACGCGTGAGCGAAATAAGGTAGGGAACGGCGGGAGTAGATGGATAGCGCAATCAATTTGCAGAACGTCGCGAAGAAGAAGACAGGCGCGTCTCTTGTCCGCCTGGAGTCCGCGTGCGTACATCACTGAATTTGGTCTGGGACTTCTTGCAGGAGCCAGGTCCCGGACCATAATGCAGGCAAATCTCTCAGTTCTGAAATTACATGTGGTCCGGGTCTTGGGCAAGGACATAAGTCCCGGGCCAAGCTGGCAAATCTCTCGGTTTTAAAATTACGTGTGGTCCGGGACTTAGGCAAGGGCATAAGTCCCGGATCAAGCTGGTGTTGAAGTCTCGAGGGTATGCCAACTTTGACTGGCTCTAGATTATTCGTTTGGACTCCGTTTTTCGAACCGTCTGCGGCTATGCGTTCGTCTCTTCATGTTCTTTGCTTCTAGCTTGACTTTTTCTCATGTTTAACCGATAAATCTGTAATACAACCAATAACACATAAACTAGAGAAAAGTAAGATAAGTGGAGAAATGAGCAAGAAAAGTGCTAATAATTATATGAAATACACCTATAAAACATGCTCATTTGGACACTTATCACACCCCCACACTTATCTTTTTGCTTGTCCTCAAGCAAAACCACGTACCTAAGCAAGTAGGAAATGCTCAATACTAACAAATATTATTATGAAGGGTAGGATAAACATGATCTTTAAACTTTTCGAGGAGTGTGAAAAATCAACTGCTGGTGGCATAGGTGTGCTCAGGGTAAAAATAAAATATAGAGTTTCGGGGTATGATCTAAGGTACTCAATGTTTCTTTTGTGTTATTCTGAGAACTTTTACCATGACCAACTTCTCTCAAGAATGGGCATTGAGAAAAACAAAAGGAAAAATAGATTTATGCATTTGTTTCACTTTTGCATAAGAGATGAGAAATATAGGTATCACGCCTTTGTATTCAAGAACACTCAGCTCTCTTTGTTGGTTACCAATGGTGTCTCGCAAGTCCTTATTATTTTTTTTAACAGAGAAGCACCCCTTAGCAATCCCTAAGAGAGAAGACAGAAAGAAACCCTGAGCAATAAAATCCAACCATTTGCAGATTATTTGTTCACACCGCATAAATGCTCCTCAAAAGTAATCAAAATTTTAAAATTTGTACCATTTATCCCACAATTCATAATAGTATTTGTTTTTAAAGAGAACAACCTACATTAGCAGGGTACATAATTTTTTGAATGAACAAATGCAAGGTAAGCAGAAGATAAGCAGAGAGATTGACAATTTAAGCATAAAATGACCTGAAAAGGCTCTTCCCCCACACTTAAGCTTAAGCAATGCCCTCATTGCGTAGAGGAAATAAAATTAATAGGGCATGCAATTAGTAAAGGAAAGAGTGTACTCCCCAGATTTCGTAGAGTGTGTAGAGCTCCCCCACTTGAGTGTTGCTGTGGAATGTCATGAATTAACCTGTAAAGAATATTCTACACAGCGAGAAGAACTCAAGTGAAGCCTGCATTTTATTATAACAAATAAAAGGGAAATATAGTACAAAAAAAAACAACATTAAATTAAAGGAAGACAAAAGATAGATAGTGGGTTGCCTCCCACCAGCTGCCCGGGTTTAACGTCTCTAGCTAGACGCATGTTCGTCATTATCCCGGATCATAAATGAAAGTTGACAATGGTAGTACGGGAATAGGAAATTGGCAATAAGTAGGACCGAACCACCTGGATCAAAACAAAGTATTACTGCAACAATTAAAGTAGGAAAAGACAAACTCCACAAAACCTGGTTTTGAAGGAGGTGTTTGCTGCCATTAATATTGTATTGAAAACCGAGTGATGGTTGTAGTGCTTCCTCAAATTGGAGAATGTAAACATTCTCCCTCTGTTGTTTAGCCGTATGCATGGAAGATGGTAGTGGTGGTGTTTGCTCATAGTCGAGGATGTAAATTTTCTCCTCTGGAATGTAAATGAAGGTGGAAGTGGGCTTCAACGGGTGGGTTGGGTGGGCATTATTTTTCTTTGTCGAAGGGCCCAGATTTTTCAATAAATGACCCTCGGTGCGAGGATCAAAGTTGGATGGCTCCTCCTCCTCGAATTTGAGGATGTAAATATCCTCATCTTTTTGAAGAGGCTCATAGGAAGAGCCCTGATTGATTTCAACTTCAGAAGGAGATGGCTCCTTGAAGGTGATATTGGTGTTTTGTTTGGATGTTCTGACGGGAGCGAGCATTTCCTCCTCTTCATTTTTGAGGATGTAACTATCCTCATTTTCTGGATATAGCACAGAGAAGGAGGGAAAATAACGGTAATTGACTTCAGAGGGAGGAGACTCCATGAAGTTGAGGTAAAAGTTGCCCTCTGATGGCTTGTCTTCAAGCTCAAACAGAAGGTTTGATACCGTTTGCTCAGGTTCGAACGGGGGTGGTGGTATAGAGGAACTCAAATCCTCAGGTAAGTCGTCCACTATATGAACCAGTTTGCTCTCAGGTTGCTGTGATGTAAGGTCTAGTGGACCTTCCATCATTTTGTTTATCGCAACTAATTTGGCATAGAGCTTCAGTTGGTTCGTGTCGAGGTACTCTTCCTCGGCCTGCTACTCCACTTCAGGGACCATTTCACTCTCGGGTTGTTGCTCTCTTTGAGCTAATGTGATGGGCTGGTCCACTACATAGATTGCTTTTGCATACTCTTTTGGATTTGGATTGGTTTGTGAGGGGAGTTGGCCAGGAGGTCTTTGTTGAGTTAGGAGTTGTTGAATCTGAGACTGCAAGGCTGTTTGGTCTTTGCGCAGGGCTGCGACCTCTTCTTGCGTATCTCGGGATTTGCCCATCATTGCCTTAAACATCTCCTGCATTTGAGACATATCAGACTCAGGATTCGAAGGAGGTTGAGTTGGTCGACTCGATGAAGCTTCATTGCCATAAGGATTGTTTGTTATATTGCCTTTGGCCTCCTTGGAAATTGGACTGAGGTCTGTAGTTTTGGGATGTTTGTAGGGTATGTGGGTTCTGGATATTTTCTGTGTTTGAGTAGCGAAGGTCGGATTGCATGTTTACGTGCCAAGGTTGTCTGTATCCTGAACTGTTGGTGAGATTAGTTTGCTTCCTCCGCTACTTTTAATTTCTGTAATTGGGGGCATTGTTCATAATCATGAGGCCCGCCACATTGCGTACAAGAAAATAGTTGCAGATGATTGGGAAATCATTGATTTAGCCTGCTGGGGGTAGGAATTCATAGCCATGCTCACCACTTTTTGCAGCGAGTACGACTTTTGTTGCCTGTTGAGCATTGCTTTCCATGAGTTGTTCATGGCTTTTCATCAGTTGGGGTCGAACTTGTTATCACTTTCCCCAACATGGATATAATCCTGGAGTACGCTCCTTGATCCACCGGAGGCCCAGTCTCTGATTTCCTCACAGAGAGATTCCATGCTGTTCAGAAATTGTGCTCCTGGCTTTTTTCAGAATGTCAGCCCCTAACGAAGATAGCACCATTGTTCTGCACGGACCGATCAAGCCTTGTAGAACAATTGTGATACTTGTTCTTTCGTCAGACCATGGTGAGGACAAGTAAGTAATAGACCTTTGAAACGGTCCCAAGTTTCACAATATTCTCCGACCCAGGTTGCTTGAAATTATAAATTTCAGCATCATCTCCAATGTTTCGGCTCGGGGGTAGGAATTTGTCGTAGAACTTGGTGGCCATGTGTCCATGTACCGATGGTACTTGGTGTTAGGCTATGATAACCACTTGCTCGCACTTCCCCGTCAGGCTGTGAGGGAATAATGACAATCTTGCATATTGAAGTACTGCGTCGGTTGCAGTAAGGCTGTTGGCGTGTTGCAAGAATTTTGTAACATGTAAGGGCTTCGTCTGGACTGGTTCCATCAAACATGCCCAACTCTTTCACACATCTGATTTGATGATTGATGATATGGCTCAGTTTCTGCCACTCATCGTATTCAGATGGGCTAAGGTGAGGAAGGATGATAGCAGCGTGTTCCTAGTTTAGACGGCCTGTTGATATTTCGAACTGTCACTGGTGTAGATGCCATGTTAGCTTCCGGGTCAGAATCTATCACTGTGGTGGTATTTTGTTGAGTTCGTCTCTGCCTTAGGGTACGCAGAAAGGTTCTCTCGATCTCTGATTATAACCAACGTGCGATTATTAATATTTTCTGGGGAGACTATTTGACCTGGTAAAGGCATTCACCACTCAAAACAGAGAAAAGAACTGATTATACGTTAGATAGAATAAAAAATGTTAGGAATTAGTAGACAGAAATTTAAAATTAGTAGTTAGGGACAATGGAAAGAAATGACAATGGAACGAAATGACAATGGAACGAAATGACTGGAAATTTTAAGTTAGTAGTTAGAGACAATGGAATATTAAAGGACAATGGAATTGAAATGACAATGGAAAGAAATGACAGAAATAAATGACAATAGTATTAAAAGTTAGTAGTCAGATGTCCAAGTCAGATCAGAAGTTAGATGTCCAAAGTCCAAATCAGATGTCCGAGGTTAGATGTCCGAAATTGGATTAACAGTTTTTTTTTAAAAATTTTTTTACTAAATTAACAGATTATTATAATATAACAGGTGAATTAACCGGGCTTAGGGACTAGATTAAATTAAGTCCCTGGCAACGGCGCCATTTGCCAGAATGGATTTATCGTGAGTTATTAGCACTGGTGAAATTGATAAAAGAGAGAAATTAATACTCAAAATATCCGTCGGGCTGCAAATAACCCGGTCGCAGTAGTATAGAAGACAGAAGCGGCCGGGGTCAAACCGTGGGACTTATAGCGAGATAAAAATAGTTCCTAAGCTTGTCACAAAAGGGGGGAAGTTAATTGACTTGTTTTAGAGAAAATATTAAGCAGATTAGAAAACTGAGTGCAGATGAATTAAATGGAACTCCGGGTTCAGGTTATATATAACTGTGATTATTATGCTATCTCTACGGTTTAATATATTAGTTTGGCAAAATTCCTGTTATTATCCTAAGGACTACGTCATAGACCCTTAAGAACTCGTTTACCAGAAAATGCTCGGTCTAATCAAGGTTCGAGAAACTATGTAAACGACGTTAAATTCAAGGAATTATAAAGCATCCTGTAAATACTAACTTATTTAATCATAATAATTGAAAATAAGTTTTCCCGGCTTAAATAACCTGTCTATTTATCACCTGGTCTGATCAAAATAGACTTAGGAAAGCATTTAATAAATTCATGTAATTTATTAAAATGGTGAGAGAAAACCTTTAAGCGTAACAAAACTGTATTTATTTTAACCGGTAGGAAATATTGATTACATAATTAAACAAACCATAATTAAAAACCTTGCCCGGAGTAAATCCTCCTTAGCCAGACATATTAACTGGTAATAAATCTGACAGAGGTTGGACGTAATAATAGCACGGAGACGTGATTGGTGAGTGGAGAAATGGAGAGGGAAGAAGAATGGAGCATGTACGTAGGTTATTGTAAGTGAAGTGGGTGAATTAGAGATTAGACAGATCTGGGAATTGAATGGAGTGTTGAGATGTACGTGAGTGTTTTACTGGAAGAGAATGAGATGAGGTGAGTGTGAGTGGATTTCTTGTTTTCTCCGTGCACTCGTACAAGGCTGTAGTGAATGGTTATTTATAGAAGAAGGAAGAGGTAGTAGTCTTCCGTAGATATTTGCAGTTGATTGCCTACTTGAGTGCTTCATTGATTGAAGCATTGATTGCTTCATTTATTACAGGGGACAGGAGCTGGAGACGCGTGAGCGAAATAAGGTAGGCGACGGCGGGAGTAGATGGATAGCGCAATCAATTTGCAGAACGTCGCGAAGAAGAAGACAGGCGCGTCTCTTGTCCGCCTGGAGTCCGCGTGCGTACATCACTGAATTTGGTCGGGACTTCTTGCAGGAGCCAGGTCCCGGACCATAATGCAGGCAAATCTCTCAGTTCTGAAATTACATGTGGTCCGGGTCTTGGGCAAGGACATAAGTCCCGGACCAAGCTGGCAAATCTCTCGGTTTTAAAATTACGTGTGGTCCGGGACTTAGGCAAGGGCATAATTCCCGGGATCAAGCTGGTGTTGAAGTCTCGAGGGTATGCCAACTTTGACTGGCTCTAGATTTTCGTTTGGACTCCGTTTTTCGAACGTCTGCGGCTATGCGTTCGTCTCTTCATGTTCTTTGCTTCTAGCTTGACTTTTTTCTCATGTTTAACCAATAAATCTGTAATACAACCAATAACACATAAACTAGAGAAAAGTAAGATAAGTGGAGAAATGAGCAAGAAAAGTGCTAATAAATATATGAAATACACCTATAAAACATGCTCATTTGGACACTTATCAGGTAGCCACCACCGGCCTCCTTCCCAGTCTCAGATCCTGATCATTCTCAATATAGTACTTGTATCTTAACGGTGGCTAAACGGTGTTCATTCACTCAATATTCATTCCCTTACCCTTTAGCGCCCTTGAGCGCAGGGCTAGCAGCATATGTATAGGTCAACTTCAGTGGCTCTTCAGTAGCCTTCTCCGTTCCTTCCTTCCCTTTTTGGTTCAGACTCTTTTGGGCTTGGGGCTGGTACTTCTGTTTCTTGTACCTACCTTGCCCTTGATTCTCGTGCTCTTCCCGGCACTCTTCCTATTAGCATTGTCCTCGTCCCTTAGCTGGAGGTTATCTCAACCTTAGCGGCGGCATGATAGCACTCCTGCTTCCCAAAGTATTAGTTTCTCTTATTTCTCACAATTTAAATCTTACTCACTTATTCATATCTTAATTATTCGTATTACCTGCAATGTAGTATAACACGTCGGCCCCATGCTGTAGCGGAGTTAATGGCTAAGCCCGCCATAGAAGCGGTCCACCAGAATCTGGTCTGAATATCAAGACCCTGTAGAAGACGAAGCAAGGCGGTAAACTCTGAGTAATACTCGTCTACCGTCATCTTGTCCGTCTGCTTAAGTGCATCCAACTGTAAGTGCTTCTTCATCTGGACAGGGCGGGGTAGTACTTCGCTCGTAGTAGTGCGGTGTACTGCTCCCAGCCGAACTCTAGATTGGCCACATGCTCGGGCCCCTCACCAGTCCACCAATCGCCTGTTGCCCCCTTCAGATAGAATGCAGCCAGACACACCTTGATCCCAGCAGGGACATCAAGGGTCACTAGTAGAAAATATATTATAAAATACGGGTTATAAGAGGCGGTTTTAAATATACCCGTCTTAAATAATCCTTGGGCGGGCGCACGGAAATTTTTAATGACGGTTTTTACACAACCGTCGTTTAAAGTGCTGATTTTACCGCACTAACTTCTCTTAAACGACGGTTAAAGTAGAAACCGTCGTTTATTTGCTATCTAAATGTCGCGCCTCGTTGTATTCTAAAAGACGGTTTTGAAACAACCGTCATTTAAAAGAAGCATAAACGACGGTTTTTTATTATGACCGTCGTTTTTACGGCAGAATGTATCGCGCCCCCTTGTAATATAAATGACGGTTTCGAAAGAACCGTCTTTTAAAAGCAACATAAACGACGGTTTTAAGAGAACCGTCTCTTAAAACCCTTACTAAAATAACATACCGCCTAATTTTCTAACTCTCTTTCCCCTACCTCTCGATCGCGTACAGTTCCCTTCCTCTCTCAACACCGTCTTCCTTGCGTTCACCGCCCCTCTCAGTGTCGCCGTCGAGTGCTGTCGCCGCCTTCTGCTCTTTCGCCCCAACAGGAACCACCATCGCCAGTAGCACCAACACCGTCGACAATCAAAACCGCGGCGCCCAACACTGTCGACAATCACAATCTTGGCGCCCAACACCGTCGTCGACCGCAACCACGCCCAAACACCACCACTGTCGTCGACCGCAACCACGCCCAACACCACCACCGTCATCGATTGTTGCAATAAAGCCCAACACCACCACCATCGTTCCCTATCTGCTGCCCTTGTTGCTGCGCTCCTCTGTTTGGCTAGCTCGAGCTCCTTGTCCATCCAGACCTAGTGATGGATCAGAACCGATAATATACTCATGGTAAGGTTTTTTGCTAATCGATTACAGTTTTAATTTCTGTATAATAATACAAGCTTAGTATTGTATATATTGAGATGCCGAAAATCCATTGTGCTAGTTTTGTTATTGATATGCATTATGCAGTGCATTTGAACAAGTTCGATATCTGTTATAATTATTAGATGTAGAGATTGATTGGTAGAAAAAAAATGGGGACAATTGCATGGGTTTACTTGAGTCGTTTTTGCTATTGATCACTTGTGTACAATTGTACTGTTAGTTTATGTAATTAGGTGCATAAATTTGTGGGTTAAAAAAAAAGATTAGATGACTGGCAATAAGGAAATTTGGTATTCAACGGAAAGGTAGTTTGATCTTAGAAAGTTATGTGACGATGCCTGAACGGTGAACCCTCTGAAATTAATTATGCCTAGACAATCTAATTAATTTGAGTCATTCTACGAGGTCTGAATCGGGATAATTAACTACCTTAACCTTATCAATTTCAAACTACATTGTTGCTTCTATTTTTTATTATAGAGCAGAATTTATAAACCTTCTATATCATTCTCTTTATTCCAAATTTTAAATAAAATTACTACTCCTTAAGATGTCTCAAATCAAACTTAGTGTGATCACGTTTTCTTAGCAAGCAGTAAACAGAACTCTTTATGTTTTACTTCAATCAAACTAAGATGTTGCAAGGGTTTGTGACTTTTATACGGTTTATCACAAACTAAAACAAACTTGTAGTTGCTGCTTGTGATAAGTCTAGTGTTAATGTGTATGATAAGTCCAGTTTCTAATTATACAGCTAATTAATTATTGGTGCTTATTAGTCTACAAGTTGATGATACATGATGGTAATGCAGCATTCAGGTACGATTAACCAGTGAGTACGTGGCGATCAGATATGTGTTCGTAGCAACCAGTGGTAATTTTTTCTGTCCTTTTCAGCTTCAGTAAGAATACAATACATGATTTTCTTTTCTGTCTCAAAACGTGCGAACTCCGAAAGAAAACCCTTCACTTTATTTGTTGTTTAACAGTGGTTGATTCTTCCTTCAAGCACACAAACCAGTTTTTTAATCAGTCGAATTTCATGTTATTTTGATTTTTCTACTTGAGGTAGAGTTTGATGATCAAATATGTGTATCAATATGTGTAGATATACTTCTTTCGGGCGTCACCAAGGATGTCGAACACTCTCCTTGATCTATTTGGTTTGCCTAAAACTGCATCTCCCTGATCTACCTTGAAGCACCACTGGTAACTTTCTTTTCAGGGTTTGAGCAATTATTCCAATTGCCTGTATACTATACCCAAATGACCGTTCCTCAGTCAAGTAGAACGTGATTTAAACTGCTTATAAGAGACGGTTCTACACAAAACCGTCTTAAATTTTAATTTTTTCGGCGCGCGGTTCAGTTTTAAAGAAGTAAATCAAAAGAGCAAATAATTATGGTGAATAAATGAGTCAAATGATGAAAGGTTGCTAACCAAGCTTTGGAAACCGTTTATGTTTTTTTGACTGTTTTAGAGACCAATTAAGGATTCAAATCTAAAAGAAAGAAACCGAATGAATTGTTAACACGATATGAATCATACCTCTGTTGCTGGAGAACTGGGGAGTTGGTTTCATTAATTCTCTAATTTTGACCGCTCCTCTACAGTGATAATAATCATCGGGCTGCTGCATCTTCTCTCTGGCATATATTCTCACCGGGCTGCTGTATGAAATGATATTGCAAAAGGGATGCATATGACTCACATGTCAGTGTTGTTACCCGAGTGGCTTTTCCATTACGAAGCGGATCAAAGAACAATAATAAGTTTTGAGGACATCAAAGAGATGTTGTGCAGAGATTTGTTGAATATATCTATCATCCAAGCATATTCCCTGTAAGTGTTACTTTTAGTTTCTTACATTCGAAAATACATTTGAATAAAATAACTTATAATTTAACGACTTCCTTGTTATTTTTTTGTTTTGCTATTCCACCTTTAATTATTATTATTTTTTGTTGAAGGTATCTGAAAGCTAGATTGCGTCATCAAAAAATGGGAGATGTTGTGACATTCTTATGCCCTGAAACAACATCGCTAGATGCTGCAAACAGAGAGACCCCGGTAGGATACAAGAACTATATGTCTCATGGTATAACGAAGGCTGTTCAAAACAGTAGTAGATACGTGATGATACCTTTCCATCAGACGGCGTAATACTCTCCCTCTTGCATTTAATTCGTTTTGAAGTTTGTGACTTTTTCTATTATTATATGATAACCTTTTCAAAATTACAATCGTAGCAACCATTGGGTACTCCTTCTGTTCTCCATCACAACATCACAATTACTTGTGCTTGACCCATTACGAATGTATCGTGACTTGCAAATCGACGACTTGTTCAAAGCGTAAGTGTTAGTTAATTAATGCAACTTATTGTTCTCTGTATATGTATGATGAACCGGAATAATTAATAAATTTTGAACTTAACAGTCTTATATGAAGACGGTTCTTCAACAGTTTGACAACCTTTCAATTGTTCATCTTGAGGTAAGTTATTAATCACTATTGTGTTAGTCGTAATTTGCTATTTTTGATTGTTTGTTTTTTGTTTTCTATATACTTGTCGGTGTCCAAGGCAAAAGGACTCTAAGAGTTGTGGTTACTATGTAATGCGATACATGTTGGAAATTGTCTTAAACATAGAGAAGCTCACAAAAGATGATGAGGTGGTATTAATATAACTTTCCATTACATATACATTTTCTAAATCTGTCTATCATTTTTGTTTAAAACGAATACATATGTGTCTTTACATACATATTTGTTATCTTGTTCTCTACAGGTTTCGAGAACATTTCAAGAACTCGGGCAAAACTTACGCGGTCAAAGATCTGCAATTTGTTAGAGAGCAGATGTTTTTGTTCATCATCAAGTGTTTCAAGAAATAGAGTACGTATCTATGACTTCTTATAATTCTTGTGTAAGTATTTGATATTGATGAAACAGTTGGGATCATGAGATAATTGACTCTCTAAGTCTACATGTATTTCCTTCTGCATCTTTGTAGATCCTCGTCAAGGTGGCAGCAATGACAGAGGAAGCTTAAATGAGGAAAATGATTCATGGTTAGGACTGGGAGGTCAAAAAAGAGGGTGACTACAAGACTGTCTAGCTGTTGTCTTGTGTATTTTTTCTTCACACTTTTTGGTTTAATTTGTGTAAAAAGTATCGAGATTAAACTGTTGGGCCAGGCTGTCATTGTTGTGTTGTAGCTTTTAAAATTGCAATGGCAATCTGTGTGTGAAGTATGCCACACATTAATTACATATTTTGGTGAAATATGATTTGTACAGTGCTGCCATTATACAGGTTTGGTGAATGAAAAGTGTGGCCACACAACACATATTTTGGTGAAATATTGATTGTTGTATAATGCTGCTATTATGCAGGTTTTGTGGATGTAAATGAAAAATACAGAAAAAAAATTTAAAAAAAAATATACTATAAAAGACGGTTCACAAGAAACCGTCTCGTATAATGAAATTGGCGCGACCGCAATCTGTTTATAAACGACGGTTTTGACATGGAAACCGTTTTATACTAAGACAATAAAAGACGGTTTTGTGTCAAAACCGTCGTTTATAATAAATTTCGCGCGCGTCTGGTGATGTTCATAAACGACGGTTTATATAGAACCGTCATTTAAAGTGCCCAACCTCGCGCGCCTATTATGCTCTTAAACGACGGTTCTAAACCGTCGTTTAAGATAATACAGAAATAAACTACGACGGTTATAGAGACGGTTCAAAACCGTCGTTTTTAGACAGTTTGAACCGTCGTCTCTTTTGACTCGCGCCGCACCAGTGGTCTCGAAGGCGGTCTCCAGCTCGGAGATATACACCTCAATTTTGGCGGGATCAGTCTCCCCCTTAAAGTGTGCGGGTCGAAGCTCTGCAAGGCCCTTCACCGAATTCGGTTCCCGGGGCTGTGGCGGTGGAGGTGGTGCACCAAAACCAGGCTGATAGCCCATGTGCCCTAATGCGGCAGCCACGATCGATCTCTGTGATCGTCTGCCCTCCCGGTATCTCTGTGGCATCATCAGCTCAGCCACGGCCTCGGCCTCCTCTCCTCCTGACATCAGAATAAGCACAACTCACATTAGGTTCATATCCACAACGGTTTCGGTTTAAGGATTTATAACGTCCGTAGACGGCAAAGACGATCCACACTTAATAGTGGTCATCTGACTCTACTCACTCTAACTTCTCACACCCTTAACCCTTTACTTATAACTTAACTCATAGCCTAACTCGGTGGTCACCTATGTACGGTATTTCTTGATCAGAGCGTAACTACGCTCTGATACCACTTTTTGTAACACCTCGTCCTAAGCCAATCGGGGTTATCGCAAACTTAACAACTTAATCATAAAACATTGCAGCGGAATTAACTAACCCCAGAACCTTGCCACGGTCTGAACAATAGAATATACCGAACTTTAAATACTTACAACCATTAATCCAAAAAGAACATACCAACTTATCCCAACATCCACCAACCGAGTTCATAGTATCTCCGTTAACAACATAACTTCTATCAGTCTTAATATCAACAGACGGGTGCACAGGCGCAACCCGTACTCAAAATGAAAGCCCAACCTAAGTCTACCCGCTCCTACTCTCAGGGTGACTCTTCATGGGACGCTTACCTGCAAAATAAAAACAACCCCAAAGGGGGGTCAGCAAGAATGCTGGTACAACCCTCTCATGGCCCCCAAGCTAACGGGGCTACGACGACTAATTGTCGATAGCATGGAAATTGATTAGATACACAATCATAATATGAAGTGCAGTAACAACAATCACAGATGAACAAGCTAGTTCACCACAATTGAACGACTTAAAGTGTTCTCTTAATAAGTGAATTAGTAAGTAAAACTCCTCAAGATCCAATTCCTTTATCCTCAGTCCATCTTAACTTACCTCAGTCTTATCCTTATCTTAATCTCAGTATACAAACCGATCTTTAATTAGAAATGGGTATCTTACCTCATGTTTATTTTGTGGGTTAAAGCAACCCTAGCAAATGAGCTATTAACTCCATTGGTTGAATAAACATCTTAACTTAAAATTAGGATTTAGGTAATAATACCGTACCATCTTAATGCCTCCTACCTGGATGGGAAGTCCAGTGCAGCTGAGCCAACAATCGACCCTAGGCGACGAGTTCGAAGACAAGTCCTTAAGCGGAAGTCGGATCTGATTCAGATACCGACCCCCTTTCCTTAGCATGCATGACCGGAGTCAGTCCCGGGTTCCTCACTCCCCCTTAAGTTTCAGTAGTTAAAATCTTACAAACCATGTGTTAGTTAAACCTTATCGGGTATTAACCAACTGTTACCAATATATCATTCCTCTCCTCAATTCAATAGTACTATGCTTAGTTAGTGGCTAACCTCAAGTCTCGTGGGTTAGTGTAAAGAAAACACACACGCAACAAGAGCAATAAAACCGGTTACATGCTTTATCTTGTCTTAGTCATAGCAAATAAACAGATAGCACAAAGCCGAGGGACAACCTCGTTAGCAAGCAGGTCACAAGATAGACTGTACCGTTCACCGTCGGCGATTGTTTGATTAATCTCCTTCCAAGTCCAAATTCTCAAGTCCTAAAACATTCATTCAGTTTTAGGTTATTATTTAGCTCAACTCAACACAACTTACTTAACCTTCCTAGAAACTAACATTTACCCATTGTCATTTACTAAGTCCTTATGGTTTTAACTTAAACTTTTAAGTGCATTTTTTCTTGTTATCTCTTACGTTTGCTCACCCACTTAGTTGCTATTTTATCCACCAACATGTCCTAAACAGCCTAATAACATCAATACCAACCAATCCCCGTCATTCCCAATTGATACTCACTAAGTTCTTAGAACTTAACCTTAAAACATTTAAAATCCTTTACTTAACTTAATCCTTTAAGTCCTATATTCTTGCTATCTAATTATCATTGCCCTCTTAATAGCTTACTACTAATGCCCCCTTTTCATCTTTAAATTCTTTTTTTTTAAAAAAAATTACATGTTCTGTTCTGGACCGCCCCACTGGGGTGGTCCCAGGGGCGGGGTCCCACCCAGAGAACACCCAACCTGCAGAATTCATCTGGACCTCCCCATGGGACGGTCTCTAGGGGCGGTCCACAGTAGACCCCAATTTTTAATGTGTTTTTCTCCTCTTTTGGACTCCAATTTCACCCCAATCTTTTCCTAATCATTCTCATGTTTTCCCACATGTTTCAACATCATTTAAACACCTTAATACCTTCCTAAATCATCCAACAACCTCCTTAAACTTTTACTCAAATTCTTACTAAATCCTTAACACTTAGAACTTAATTTCTTACACTTCCAACTTGTGTTTTCACCTAGGACTTCCACTAACCAAAGTTTCTTTATACTTACCAAATAACCACTCCTTATGCATCATTACTCATACCTACTCCCTTTACTCATACTTCTTAAAGCTATATAATCTAGCACATGTTTACAAGTCATCATACCATAGTTTTCCTTCAAACTTTGCACAAGTTTCCTAACTTCCTTAATCTTGGTTTTGGTGCCTTAACTCACCATTGCAACCCTTAGTTCCTCCTAAACATCCCCTAGGTCATCCTAGTACACAAGAACTCCATAGTTTTTTCATTTTCACCAAAACAACCCTTAAGGTTTACTAGAACATCCTTATTCTTAAAATCTCCTTAAAACCTTAAACACTTAGTTTCTTCACCAA
Organism: Limonium bicolor; assembly: GCA_023374045.1. NCBI lineage: Eukaryota > Viridiplantae > Streptophyta > Magnoliopsida > Caryophyllales > Plumbaginaceae > Limonium > Limonium bicolor. The sequence goes on from CM041778.1 coordinate 337,426,395, forward strand.
ATTTTGGCATGGCTTCCCTAGTATATTACTACACCCAAGAACTTAGATTTTCACCACTATCCAACTATAAAACACTCAAATTCTCATTACACCATTTAACACACAATTCACACCCAAACTACACTACATCATAATATAGTGCATAAACTTAAATTGCTTGGCACTTAGGCCTTAAATGACTTGGCTCTTAGGCCCTTAAATGCATAAATCTTAAAACACTGAATTTACAATATATATTGCCTTTGACCTGCAATAACACACAACAAGGCTCCCATTGAAATATAAATGCTCTTGTAATTCACCTTTTCATTGTCTAACTATCTCATTTCCCATTTGCTCTTTAATCACAAGTTCTCAAATATAATCATTGTTTCTCCTAGGTTATATAGCCCTTTCCTAATGTAAAATCTAAGGTAAGCTTATCACATATCTAAATCCCATCCCTTAAACAATAAAACAGCTTAAGGTAAGCAATTTACCTTGTTCTTTTACAAGCTTCACAAACTTTCTTCCTTAGGTTTTCCTTGAACAATCTCGGTCACCAACCAAATTCTCCATGCCAATGTTTTAATCAATACCCAATGACTCTAATGAGTGCTAAACAATACATTAACCTTAAGGAATAAAACCTAGGTTAAAAATGTGTTTTAAGGTATTAAATTGAATGTTTTACTTGGAGTCTCAAGACAAGCTTGGATATGAATCAAGAAGGACCTCCTATTGCCTCGGAGAATAGAAAACAAGCTAGAACAAGGCATAAAAATGAGGCCCATGAGTAGAATTTTCGGTAATGGTGAAGAAATGGTAGAAACCAAGTTTTTCTTACATATTCTTTACCTTAAGAAAATGGAGAAGCTATTGCACCCTCCAAGCTTATTTTTCCCCCTTTAATGGCAGTTTCCCTTGGCACTAAAATGAAGCTTTTGAAGTTTTGGAAAGATAGAAGAAAGAAGAGCTTGAGCTAACTAAGAGATATATTGCTTGGTTTTCATTTTGGAGCTAAAATAAGTAAGTTATGGTCAAAGGAAGATGGAGCTTGCATGGAGGCTGCTCTTTACGTGAAGGAAGAAGAGAGGATGCAGTAGAAACCGGTGGCAGTCACAAGACTTATCACCAAAAGCAGATTTTTGTTTAAAAAGGTAAATTGTACTATTACCTTATCTCTTCTTTTCCTTTAGTTATTGATCATGTGGTGACTCATCCCCTTATCAAAACGGCCCCTTATTTAATTAGGGATAGTCATGGTCTTGTTTGACCATTAATTACACTTAGTTTGACTAAAGACTAAACTAGGCACTATTTGGTTACTATTCATAAACTAGTGCACATAATTGTGAAATTTTTGATTTCCCATTGATTTAGACTTCCTAATGTGATACTAAGTAGTACACAAGTTGATTAAGGAGTAATCATGGGCATTTAGCTACAAAACCCTTTCTAAGACAATTTTTCAAAAATGTGCTTTAAGAGTTCTTAAAGCACAATTTGTGTTTTAACTTGCTTTTGAGCTTGATTTTCTTTGGTAATTGGTTTATATGTCCATTAGGATGTTACTAAGGTCTAATAATGGTATTTAGGTGCTAACCCAAGTTACTCCAAGCTTAGAGCACATTTTTGCCTAGTTGCTCTTATGGTGTTTCCTTGTTTTTTTTCTTCGGTTTAAATTGTTTCCTAATATTTCTAAGGCATTATTAGCCTTCTTATATCTTAGTTTATCACCTAAACACCATATCTAGGTTTGGGGTATTTCATTTTTTGTTTTGTTTTGTTTTGTTTTTTACAATGCATGAGTGGTAAGGCTGCACCTAGTCTCACTTGAGTCAAATTCAGCTCATGGTTCATGAAGCTCATCACATTATTGTTGGCCTTGAAGATGGTCTAGCTGTTGGGGTCGCTTTTCGGGTAGCAATTCTCAAGTGAGGTTGGGTTAGTGATTGGCTCCTAGATTTTGGTACTTTTAGGGAGTGACAACTCCCACATGGTTACCCTACGATATGGAAAGGACTGCTTCTTTTCATCTTGGGCACTGATGCACATGGCAGAGGTTCAAACTCCCGGTGTTTTCTACTATCCCTTTGAAGATCAGGCTTTGGATATTGAGGTGTTGGGATGAAAGTTGATATGTGATGAGGGAGGATGGAACACGTGACAGTGCAGTATTTTTTTGTGGTAGGCAGGACTCGTACATACAATGTTTTTGAATGGACTAAATGTGATTGTGACTCTTTTTTTTGTTGTCATGAATGCAATGCATGTGTTCGCTTTATGCTCGGTTGCATTTTGTTGATGTTGTTTATTCGGGGGATACCTTCTGTAGATACCGTGAATTTTCACCCCATAAAGAGATTTAAGAATATGTAACTATGAGGGGTTGTCCTTATTTGTTGTTGTCATTATACGTGCATGCCAAAAGAAACCGAGTTTGGGAAAACAATTTTGAAAACACGTGTTTTTCAAAGTGGTGGATTTTCTCAATGTGAATTTGACGCTTGGTCATTCTCAAATAAAATAGGTAGTGTGGAACCCTATACACATTTTATCTAAATAAATCAGAGGAAATGTACAACGTACACAAAAATCTATTCAGAAACTGACAAGAGAGAAAAGAATGCTAGGGGAAACCTATACATCAATTCTAAAAGTCATTAAATGGGGGAGTTGAGCTCTTAAAACTTCTCTCAAATTCTTCTACTCCGTCTTTGAACTTCTGTACTAACTGCTTACGCTCGGGCTCCTGTTTGGCTCTTGACCGGCTATTCTTCATCTTCGGACTCTTGACCGGCTGCTCATTCATTTTTTCAGGCTTCTGCAACGGGGTAGTAATATGATCAAACAGAACGGGTTGGCGTTCTTCCGATTTTCACACAGTTTAAACTCGAACAGGTGTTCCTAATCTTCATGTCCCTTGACCCGGGTTGGTACACCTCCGATTTTGTATTTAAACGGTTGGTGACAGTCTTCATGTGACGTGGCTAGCTCCACGGTTGGTACGCTTCTGGCTTTCAGCTTGATCCGTGTAGTCAATCTTCTTGCTGCTTCACTTGCTCCAACGAGGAAAACGAGGGGATTTTTTTAGAAAGAAAAGGTGAATGTTCGAGCACAAAATCATTGTGAAAAATCCACCACTTTTGTAAAAACACGAAATGACTAGTGCGCTCCACGGTAATGGCCGTTGTAGACACCAAAAATTCTCACCCTATAAAGAAAAATCCAAAAGATAAATAAAATAAGAGGGTCGTCGCCTTTCTTTTCATACTTGTTCATGTGCATATCAAATTGAAACTGTCATGTTATGACATTTTTTTAATTAATTTTCAAAGCATTCGTTTTCAAATCCATCCCTTTTCGTTATTTACTTATTTTACCATTTTATTTTTCGATTTATTTCATGATTAGTTAGTTACGTTTTATTCGCTTTTTTTTTATTTGCCTATTCGTTTTATTTTAGTTCGTGTTATCTCGTTATTTGTTTACTTTATCTCATTTCGTGTCATTGATACTTCTACTTGTATTTTCTTTATTAATCTATTTCATCATTTATGTACATTTTCACTATTGGATTTTATATGGCATAATTTCATTTAAAATTTGAAGATATCATTCGGTTCAAATTAGAGCACTAGTAATTCTTCTCATATTTATATATTGAATTTTGTTGTAGCATAACTGGTTAGTATGAGGATGGAGGATGCCATGTGTTTGGAGTTCAAACCTGATTATAAGCATATTGTAGTGCTGGTTTTCTTTCTTCCTATATTATTTCGGACCATTTGGTATTAAGCTCATCTTTGCATATTCATGTCATTAGTCAGTACTAGCTTAACTGGTGCGTGCACGCCATTGGAAAATCGGGGGTCTAGGGTTCGAATCCCTGTCATGCCCTCTCTCGTATTTTTTTTAATTTTCGCTTTGTTTTGTTGTAATCCCTGTTCCCATTTGACTGTGGGTCAAACCCGACCCATAACCAAAACAAAACCCTAAAAGCCACTCTACACTTATAAATATGCAAAAACAAACAACCCTGGACTACAGTAGCCACCGGTCTGAGAATCGTTTTCTTCATCCCCATCCTTAGATCAATCTCCCAAAATGGAAACCCAGAACCACATTACCTCTGATCCTTCGAACCACCATTCCACCACCTTCATCATTCTCTCTCGTTTTACTCCATCAGAGCCTCGATTCCAAATCCGAAGAACCCAGTAGAAAACGCTCATGCCCAGAAACCGAAACCTTCCTCTTCACCGTAGTACCGTTTTTTATACTCTTCATCGGAACACCACCCCTTCTTCATTATCTTCATCGGTAATTTGCAACCCAACTTGCGAACAAGAGACATCCATGGTCTGCCCTCATCTCTCGTTCACCCAATCTCCTCACGCTCCATCACTGATTTCCATTGCCGGTCATCCTTCTCCGCTCCGATCTTCAAAAACCGACAACAACAAAGCAGAATCGGCAAAACCCTAGATCTACCCTCATTTCACTCGCTCTCACTCCGCCAGTTCTCCTTTCGATCTTCATCTCAAAAGGAATAAAAACCAAAAGGTTAAACCATCCTCTATTCTCTTTTCTGCGATTATCCCCCGTCGGTGGTCAGAAGAAAAATCCTTCAAATAATCGTCACCCTTTTGTGTTCGAATCCAAAGTCAGAGACCAGTTCGAGAAGATGAATCTACCAGTGTGTTCACGAAAGGTAAGCCTTTCATTCTTTCTTTCTTTGGTAGATTCGTGCGTTTGTTCGGTGCTTTCTACCTCAATTGGAGTTGACTTTAAGATGGGGCTTAGTGCTTCCGAGTTTGTATATCATTTACCCGTTCTAATTCGAAGACAGACTGGCTTATCGCACTCGAATTTAATTTTGGTTGTATGTTGATCGACAGTCCAGAGTTTAGCTAACATTTTATTTTCATTTAGTTTATTTGCCTTGGAAACATGTTTACCCATGTATTAATACGTTGTGCGAGGTACCCTTCTCTGAAAATGAAATGCATCTACATCATTTAGTCCGGGGCAAATATGGGGTCTCGACATATGCTGGTCGCTCAGGTGTTTGTGGATCTGTTTGGTGATAAGTCTTGTGACTGCCCTGTTGTTTCGAATTCAACCGCAACCAGCGTGGGTTAAGGCTAATTCGTGTGCAGAACCGAGACCTATTCTGAAAAGAGGAGATTATTCGGGTCCGGTATGCACAAATGGGTTGGTATGATTCAGTTTGAAAGCGCCTGCTACTTCCATTCTTTCAATGTCGTTTGTCTTTACTTGGCAAATATGTATGTTGTGTCTTTGATAGAATTCATTGGCATATATAATGTTTTTCTACGTTTGGGGATGCTATTGTTTCTTTCAGAAGAAGGTTTAGTGTTCGATTTGAATACTTGACTGATGGCTTTAGATTTAGGCATTGATATTTCTGTATAATCTAGTTGTTTTCTTTCTTCTGGTGTAGCACGGTGGTAATGACTTGGAGAATTACCGCCCAGACATTGCGCATTTCAGTTTTGTATGATAGTGCAATAAAGGACGATTAACTAAGATGTTTAGACTGATGTGCTAGCTCAATTTGTCACCATCCTTGGTACGAAATAAAAGTAATCAGCAACGGTAATCATCGTTTTTTTACAACTCCAAGAAAGCATGCTTAAGTAAATATTTCTTACTTTAGAGCTTTGTTTCGGTTCAATGCTAGCTTCATTTGTTGTCACTGCTCTCAATTACTTCGCTGTTTTGTGTATTTTCCGGCCAAGTATGGGTGACCCTAGGGGTCTCTAGTTTACCTATTTTTTTTTTTGGATCGATTAGTCCACCTGGAGCCCACAATTTTCTGCGGGTCTCTTTAGAAAAGCCCTAGGACCATTCACAGATGTTGTCCATATTACGGTCGTAGTACCCGAGGGTCGTAGTACCCGAGGGTCGTATACCTGTTTATGGATGACATCTCTCCTAGTAAAAATAAAACTTTCCAAACCATCATAATTGTCAAAATAAAATTTACAATTAATAAAAGTCCAATACAAAAATCAAAATTCATTGTTCCTATATTAAAATCATTCAAAAAAGGAAACTTGTTTAAAAATTCATTCAATTTCTGAAGTCAAAATAATGTGAAATTTCTACTTCAACACCAAAAATAAGGCCCAATTCTAAGGCCCACAATCAATTCATATAAAGCCCAGAAATTAGCCCAATCTGAGGCTATATCAGAAGCCTAATTCGAGGCCCAAATCAGCTCAATTAGAAGCCCAAATCAAGGCTCAAATCAAAAGGTCCAAATTCGGCCACTTTCAAACCCGACCCATCTTCCAAGGTCCGATTCGGCCCATGTTTCAAGGCCTATATCCATTTGGCCCAAACCAATTCAAATCCATATCAATTTAATTTTCAATTCAAATCCAAATCAGTTCAATTTCCAAATCAAATTCAAATCCAAATCAACTCATTTCCAAATCAAATCCGATTCAATCTCAATGCAATTATAAACTCATTCAAATTCAATTCAATTCCACACTCAAATTCAATTCCATTTCCATTTCAACTCCAACACAAATTCATTCTAATTCAAATTTAATTCAATTTCAAAATCTTTTGAATTCAATCTCAATTTCAATTCAATTCTAAATTCAGCTCAATTTCAATTCAATTCTAATTACAAACTCATTCAAATTCAATTCACATTCTTCTCAATTCAAATTCAATTCAGAAATTCATTCGTTTTCGATTCAAATCAAAAATTCATTTCAATCCCAAATAATTCTAAAAACCTCAAATTCCAACTTCAAGCTCGTTGACAGCTTCGAACTCCTCAAAATCTCAGATACCCCAAACTCCAAATATCTCATGGACTCAAATCATCTCCAAAATTCCAATTCCCCACACACTCTGAATGTCTCACAGACCCGAGCGTCTCACAGACTTTGTCATTCCAATGATTCGAATGTCTCACAGTCCTACGTGTCTCACAGACCCGAGCGTTTCACAGACCGAGCGTCTCACAGACTTCGACATCTCAAGGTTTCAAACGTCTCACAGACCCGAGCGTCTCACAGACTAGCATCCCAAACCCAAACTTCTCGAAACTCTAAACCTTTCTAAATCTCAAACACCTCAAATATCTTCAAACTCCACAAACGTCAAAACTTTCAAACCCCGAAGGACGCGAACTACGTAAGGTCTGATCTCAATGCGGTATTGAGTACGTAGGCAGCCCATCTAGGGTGCGACCCCATTCCAACCCAAAAACCCTTTTCCCAACTCTAAGGTGATATTCATGTCTGTCAAACATTCAAATCCCCTCTGACTCTCCCAAACCCTCTATTTCTTCAACCCTCAAAATCAGACTCCCAATCTTAATCATTTCTCAACATCAGAATTTTCCCAATCTTTTATTCTATAGTCATCCGAATTCATCAACCCTTTCATTTGGCGCTAGTGTTATACCCAAAATTTCAACCCCCCCGAGTAGTTCTAAGGCATACGTGTTACAAAGGGCAAAAGGGTCAAAAAGCAACCAAGGCGGGATTTTCCAAGGACATTATCGGGATTTTCTATTTTTATATGACTTGTTCATTATCTCCAAACACTTCCAAATATCATAGTCATTATGAAAGGTATTTCATGATTCTCTGATAATATTTATTCTAGAAATTTAGCTTTTAATTCATATTATAAGCTAATTTCTTTAATAATTAACACATGAAATAGCCTCAAAATAAAATTAAAAGTTTTCCAAATTAAAATAAATTGTCACATGGTTAGCATGACTACATACTGTCATAAACCTTAAATTATTTTATTTGGAACCTTATCCCAAAATTTAAAAGAGAAATTCAATCATTTTTGCAATTTTCTCTCTCCTCTGGAAATATCGAAATCAAAACAAAATGTCATGAAATTTTAACACAAGATAGAGGATGATTATTAGAGAATAATGCCGTTGGAATTTCGTTATTTCGACTTTCCAATAGTAAGTTTGAATTATGGGAGGTTCCAGATTGTAATATTTTTATCTAATTGGTTATTATCAAAATAACCTGATTCCAACTCTCAAAAATTCCTAAAAATATTCTTTTATCTTTGTTAAAATTTCGGAATTTTTATCACCTGTAGCACGTTTTTAAAAAATCAGATTCTCTTAGAGCACAAAATCAGGTTTTAGATAAAACTTGTTCTATCAACTTGGCCATGCTTTTTCTATAAAAGGCCTTCCAAAAAACGACCTAGGGCAGAGTAGATCATCCCCAAAGTCAGAGAACTCAGCCGTCAACCTACTTCCACGTTTTTGCAACCCCGAGCCTCGAATCTATACCGAAATCATCCCGAAATCACCAAAAAACACATTCCTTCTTCTCCCATTGAGATTCCTAGCACCAAACACAAAAATACAGAAGCAAACCGTGGCTAACATACAAGGAAGAAGGAGCCAGAGCTTGGGTCAAAGTCGAACCGGATCGGCCACCAACGAGGCTTTCAGAGATTCCCGACGTGAGGAACAACAAGTTTTCGAAATCAAAACAGGGTAAAAACCAAATTCTCTAACCCTTCTGGTCTAATACACTTCGGTTGAAATTGCTACCCGAATTGACTTTTCTTTGCTTCTGAATTAAGGTTTGTTTGCGTTTCTGTCCACTAACTTGTTCAATAAGTTTTCGTCCTTCATTTCGTAGTCAAATTGAAAACTTTTGATCACTAACATGTTTAGAATCTTTCAGGCTATGTACCCATAATTTTGAGCCAAAAACACCACCGGGAACAGCCTTAACGCCGCCGTCCGAGGTCGGTCCGCACCCACGGACGCTATGTCCGGGGTCCCGGACGCTCTGTCCGAAAGCCGGACGCCCCCGGACGGTGGCGGGATATTTTTATTTTCAAAAGTTAGGGTTTTATAAAACATGTCGGGGCCCACGGACGTCCTGTCCGTGGCCCTGACTTTTCAAAATCTCGTTTCTGTTTAATTTTGACTTTTTGTGTAATTAGGTTAACTGGGGTCTGTGGGTTCGGACATTAGGTCCGTGGCCACGGACGGAATAAAAATTTGACCTAATTCTGCCTCCGAAACCCTAGTTTAGGTAACTTTCAATTTCACTTTAATTTTCTGTCAAAAACATTAAAAAATAAAAAAACAGAAGCGCGCACCTAGGTTAAAAACCACTTTGTAGAAAGCCGTAAACGAACCAAGTAGAGGAAAAACGACCTAGGAAGGGTAATGAAAGTAATTTGAACCCTAATTAAGTCGAATATCAAGCCCCCGACCCGAACTCCCTCCTTTCCTAATTTGATCTAGGTTAAAATTAGGTGGCGACTCATAATAGGTTCCAGTGAGCTAGCCTAGGTTTAAATAATTATTATTATATGACATAGTTATTAACCTTAGGTTATAAGTGGACCTAAAACCCGATTGGATCCTAATCAACTTTAATCAACATAGGATAAGGGTTAAAATCGAGGCTCACAGACTGGCGACTCTGCCTGGGGACAAACTCTTAATTTTAACTTGTTTTAAATTTTAAGAAAGAGGGCTTAACTCGAAAATGTTTATTATGGCTTATTACTTTGTTCGTTTACTTTTGTGCGCACTTTAATTTTCTGCACCTTTGCATCATATGAGAGCGAGGGTCCACCTAAACCAACTTCACCCCGGGACCCGTTTGAGGGTCCCCTGTCAGGGAACCACACCTTTTAGGTGATGTGAATAAGCGGGGAAAAGAGGAGGGTGTCGTCTAACCACACCCCCTTATACCTGGGCTTTAGCCCCAAGCGTTTTCCTGGCAGTGTCCTTACCTAGCCCATTGTTGGTCAGTCAAAGACCCAACCGTAGACGCACACCTTCAGGTGATGTGGAAAAAGTGGGGAAGCCCAAGAGAATAGCGTGCAAGCCCTATTCCTTTGAGGTGACCTGGGCCCGCGCCCCAAGCACCTCTCCGGATCGATCCATACCCTGTTTGATTTAAACGTCTAGTGAGGACAATGTTGAATTGTTGTGTGGGCCTTGTTTGCTTGTATGATCGGCCCACTACCCAGCCTAGAGATTGATAGGAACTTCTCCTACATCAACCTAGCCCAACACGAATTGGCAGCTCTATTTGTTTGCGGCCCAGAGGCCCTGTGTGGTCTAACATGTGAGTCGTTCGGGCTTCGGCCCAAAAGCCTAGACTTAGGTGATTTCTCTTCTGGCCCAATTTGAATTATCCAATTACTTATAGGCCCATAAAAAAGAAATTCACCTGAACTTTAAATTACTCACAAGTCCTTCGCAACCATCTTCTCTGGCCCAAAGAAAGTTAGGCCCATCTGTGATTTAGGGACCATTCCAGCCCATGTGCCTCACTTCAGGCCCAAACACATTCCGGCCCAAGGGCTCATTCTGGTCTAGGTAGACTTCTTATCATGACCCTAACCCAAAACCCTAGGTCTAGGTGTCACCTCGCAGGCCCAATCAAAGCCATCTGTTTAGATTTCAGTCCAATTCCAGTTCACAGTCTGAAAGATACTCCAGCTCAAACACCTCACTTTCTGGGTATCCTGGCCCACTTGCTTTCAGCCTAAGTCTGTTTCGATCTATCTTGTGAAGCGTCATGTTTCAGCCCACTTCCTTTTGTTAGCTAATAATGGACACCTTGGACACAGGTAGACTCAGGTCCTAAGTGCGGTCCAATCGACATGGAAGCCCAGCTCGCAATTTTGGAACAAAAGCACATGGCCACCATTGAAGCCATGGAACAGAGGCATAGTGCTGCCATGGACGCCGTGGAATCTAACTACGTTGCTGTTATCAAAGAGTTGAAAGAAAAGGCTCTTTCCCTCGAGTCCGAACGTCAAGCTCGGGATGAGTTAGTGGACAGGCTTCTCAACACCCTTTATGACTGCATTGAAGTTGGCTCTGTTAGGGTCCGAGGATCGAAGGGGAATGTCAAAGAAATTGCTACGGAACTCAGGAAAGTGATTAGGCAACCGGGAGCAGCAACTTGCATCCAAAGCTGCACTCGCAAGAGAACCAGGCGACATGAGGAAGTCAGTGATCAACAGTCAAGAGGACCTGGTTGGAGCATTGGGACAGTAGAACCACCCCGACGGAATTCTCGACAGAGAGAGTTTACAGACATCGGTCGAACACCAAGACAAGCACTTGAAGAGCTTCGAGGAAGATATCCGATGCAACCGCTCACCCTAAGGCCAGGAACTACTCATTTGGGGAAGGATCTTAATCAATTTTGTCACTTCCACCAGCTGCCCGGTCACGACACTGACCACTGCAGGGCCCTACAACACAGAATCCAGGATCTAATTGACCAAGGGCTCCAATTCTAAGAACATGGTGGAGAGCGCAGAGCACGCGTGCCCAAGCATCATCAAAATGTTGCATTTCTTTTCTTGATTAGTTGTCTTTCAACTTTTGTAGTAGTTAGTTCCCTTGACCATTTTCGGTAGTTTTCCTGAGTTTGTAATTTCCAACATTATTCTTCTTGTTGAATAAAACATAGTTCCATTTTCATAATCTTTGTGCAAAGCATTATTCATTAATTCGAAAAACTAAAAAAAAGAGCACTCACGTTTTTCAAGGGTCACGAAGTAATCATTTTCTGACTATGCAATGGAATACAAAGACTTACATTTTGTTTCTGAAAATCTGAACATGCCTAACCAAACACTGCAACTCACAACCACACCCACAAGAGGTTCAAGGTCCACATCTATTGAATTGTTGTCGCAAACCCCAAAATCAATACTAGGGGCAATCTAAGTTTAAGTTCGTCATCTTTTATCTTTTGTTTAAATGTGCGAACGAGTTTCGGAGTGAAAATCTCGCGAGAATGTCTTGAGTGGAAAAACCATGAGCGAACGAGCGTGTCACTTTTACGCGACTCCGGTGAGACCACATTCAAGGTGAGGTAAACGGCGTAACTCCGACCGAAGGAGATAATTTGTAGATTTACACTTAGACCTGCGAAAAGTAACAAAGAAAGGATACACAACTATTAGGGGTGACGAAGCACCTAGGTACAGCACCACACATCCAAAGCTTGTGAACCCTGACATCACACCCTAGGCACCCCCGCTGAGCTTTTGATATATGACCTTTTTTACAACACTACAAACTCACAGAATAAGCCAGCCAATGGTGAATACCCGACCCGGTGACCAAAGGATGCAAGGAGCCCGACTTCCGAACAGCAACTTCACAAGTCCAAAGAAGCAGAACTGCTACCAGCATGACGGAGTGATCCGCAAATGGCCCCAAAGTGGCACAGGATCCAAATGCGCTAACATCAAAACAGCTCTCAAAGTTCAAAACCGGGAAACACAAGAACCCCGGAGGAAAAGAGATCAAAAGAAAGGCAAACCTGGAAAGCCTCGAAGTAATCCAAAATCAGTAGAAAGAGAGAAGGCGCAAGGAACAACCCAAAAGTTCTAAGTTCCAAGCTCATAAGCGAAGTCATCACGAAGTAGCCAAACGACTTCAAGGCGAAGAAGACAAGTCCGAGAGAAGGTGGAAGTTGCAGCTTTGGTCACCCTTATAGCTCCACATACCTGAAATATCCCTCCATGGTCCCGTTGTCTTTCATCACACCCCATGGCCATGTTATAAGCTTTAAAGACTTCCGACTTGATAGTTGTGTATCTAATCACGTGAAAGTAACAGATCGAATGCGTAATTCATCAAATATCGAATTCAATGGTCTAGAAGTTGTGACCGTAGGGGAGGAACGAGTGCAAACACCAAACACGCCGAGTGTAGGTTAGGAAACACCACGTGAAAACATAAGCCCTGTGAGGACGAGACTCGTTCGCACGTTTAATAAAAGAAAATACTGGGGGCAATCGATCGTTCCGATCGATTGCCATGAACTCTAGCTCAGATTGTCTTAAGGAAAATACTGGGGGCAATTGTTGGTTCCAACAATTGCTATGACAACACCAATTGGAACCCAAAGCCCTTACCTCCACACCACCACTACACAGGCCCACAAAAGCCTTTACCTGCACATCAAACACCACAAGCCCACAAAAGCCTTTACCTGCACATCAAACACCACAAGCCCACAAGCCTTTACTTTCACACCATACACCACACAAGCCCAACCACTACACAGGCCCACATAAGCCCTTACCTTTACATCATACACTATACCCCACCGATGGCATGTTCATCTCCTAGGAGATAAATTACAAGTCCGAAATCTATGGTCAGGAAATGATAATTTCACCTTCCTTTTCAGTAAACAGAATTTTCTTCAAACACTGCCACGTTTGGCACTTTTCCAACAGTTTCCTGTTTTGACGAGTATCTTTCATATATCTTGATTGCATACATCTTATCATCATTGCCATGTTTGGCACTCCAGTAATCAGTTCTCATCATTTGCACGAGACCATTATCTTCCTAACTCATTTTTAGTTCGAGACCCAAAACAGTGCGAGGCCCTGCAGTTTCCTCATTCAGTACGAGACCTAGCATCTTCATTCAGTGCGAGACCCATTTTTTCCTTCAGTGCGAGACCTACCATCTTCATCAGTGCGAGACCCATCATTTTCAAGACTTTAGTACAAGACATCTTCATTCAGTGCGAGACCCTCATCTTCATCAGTGCGAGACCTATCATCTTCATCAGTGCGAGACCTATCATCTTCATCAGTGCGAGACCTATCATCTTCATCAGTGCGAGACCTATCATCATCATCCAGTGGCGAGACCATTCGAGACCTAGTATCATCTCAGTGCGAGACAAGTACGAGACAGAGCGTGATCTAAGTTGGCGGGGCAGAGGCAATAAGTCCCCATCTTCATGTCAACTTCTTGGGAGAAACAACTAGTGGGCAGTGGCAATAAGTCCCCTTGGTAATCTAGAAGTTATCCCTGCACAACGGCTTGGGGGCGATGGCAATAAGTCCACATTGGGTCCAGCCAGGAGCATCGGCACGGGTTTCGGTCCCCAGAAGCATCCGAGCATCATCAACATCATCAATATCATCAGCATCATCATCAACATCGTCAACATCATCAATATCATTAGCATCATTAGCATCGCTAGCATATCAGCATTCCTACATCTACACATTATTTAGCTTTCATCATCTTCAGGTAGTCAACGCCTTAGAATAGCTTGACATCATTTCATTTTTAGGTAGTCAACGCCTTAGAATCGATTGACATTTATTTCATCATTTCATTTTTAGGTAGTCAACACCTTAGAATCGCTTGACATCTTTTCATTTTCATTCTCACTCATAGGTAGTCAGCGCCTTAGAATAGCTCGACACAATCTACATGTAGGGTCTTTTAAGATCCAAAATTTTGGGGTATCACTCAGGCATCAACTAGTCTTCTCATCTTCATTACAAAGCCTAGTTGACGGGGGCAATCTGTTATACCCAAAATTTCAACCCCCCCGGAGTAGTCTCTAAGGCATACGTGTTACAAAGGGCAAAAGGGGTCAAAAAGCACCAAGGCGGGATTTTCCAAGGACATTATCGGGATTTTCTATTTTTATGACTTGTTCATTATCTCCAAACACTTCCAAATATCATAGTCATTATGAAAGGTATTTCATGATTCTCTGATAATATTTATTCTAGAAATTTAGCTTTTAATTCATATTATAAGCTAATTTCTTTAATAATTACACATGAAATAGCCTCAAAATAGAAATTAAAGTTTTCCAAAATTAAAATAAAATTGTCACATGGTTAGCATGACTACATACTGTCATAAACCTGAAATTATTTTATTTGGAACCTTATCCCAAAATTTAAAAGAGAAATTCAATCATTTTTGCAATTTTCTCTCTCCTCTGGAAAATATCGAAATCAAAACAAAATGTCATGAAATTTTAACACAAGATAGAGGATGATTATTAGAGAATAATGCCGTTGGAATTTCGTTATTTCGACTTTCCAATAGTAAGTTATGAATTATGGGAGGTTTCAGATTGTAATATTTTTATCTAATTGGTTATTTATCGAAATAACCTGATTCCAACTCTCAAAATTCCTAAAATATTCTTTTATCTTTGGTTAAAATTTCGGAATTTTTATCAACCTGTAGCACGTTTTAAAAAATCAGATTCTCTTAGAGCACAAATCAAGGTTTTAGATAAAAATCTTGTTCTATCAACTTGGCCATGCTTTTTCTATAAAAGGCCTTCCAAAAAAACGACCTAGGGCAGAGTAGATCATCCCCAAGTCAGAGAACTCAGCCGTCAACCTACTTCCAACGTTTTTGCAACCCCGAGCCTCGAATCTATACCGAAATCATCCCGAAATCACCAAAAACACATTCCCTTCTTCTCCCATTGAGATTCCTAGCACCAAAACACAAAAAAATACAGAAGCAAACCGTGGCTAACAATACAAGGAAGAAGGAGCCAGAAGCTTGGGTCAAAGTCGAACCGGATCGGCCACCAACGAGGCTTTCAGAGATTCCCGACGTGAAGGAACAACAAGTTTTCGAAATCAAAACAGGGTAAAAACCAAATTCTCTAACCCTTCTGGTCTAAATACACTTCTGGTTGAAATTGCTAACCGAATTGACTTTTCTTTGCTTCTGAATTAAGGTTTGTTTGCGTTTCTGTCCACTAACTTGTTCAATAAGTTTCGTCCTTCATTCGTAGTCAAATTGAAAACTTTTGATCACTAACATGTTTAGAATCTTTCAGGCTACGTACCCATAAATTTTGAGCCAAAAACACCACCGGGAACAGCCTTAACGCCGCCGTCCGAGGTCGGTCCGCACCCACGGACGCTATGTCCGGGGTCCCGGACGCTCTGTCCGAAAGCCGGACGCCCCCGGACGGTGGCGGGATATTTTTATTTTCAAAAGTTAGGGTTTTATAAAACATGTCCGGGCCCACGGACGTCCTGTCCGTGGCCCCGGACTTTTCAAAATCTCGTTTCTGTTTAAATTTGACTTTTTGTGTAATTAGGTTAACTGGGGTCCGTGGGTTCGGACATTAGGTCCGTGGCCACGGACGGAATAAAAATTTGACCTAATTCTGCCTCCGAAACCCTAGTTTAGGTAACTTTCAATTTCACTTTAATTTTCTGTCAAAAAAACATTAAAAAATAAAAAAAAAAACAGAAGCGCGCACCTAGGTTAAAACAAACTTTGTAGAAAGCCGTAAACGAACCAAGTAGAGGAAAAACGACCTAGGAAGGGTAATGAAAGTAATTTGAACCTAATTAAGTCGAATATCAAGCCCCCGAACCGACCGAACTCTCCTTTCCTAATTTGATCTAGGTTAAAATTAGGTGGCGACTCATAATAGGTTCCAGTGAGCTAGCCTAGGTTTTAATAATTATTATTATATGACATAGTTATTAACCTTAGGTTATAAGTGGACCTAAAACCCGATTGGATCCTAATCAACTTTAATCAACATAGGATAGGGTTTAAAATCGAGGCTCACAGCTAGCTTGGCAGAAAAGCTCACCTCATCCATTCTCTCTTTTCTTATCCTAATCCTATCTTTGGCTTTAAATGATCTCTTTAAATAAGGTTTTGAAATAAGGCAATCCCGGCAATGAGACCAAGGTTCCCTCGGCACCAATCCGAAGTCGTGGTCGTTGCCACCTCTAAGGGTGTAACCCAGTGCGAACCCACACCGATTCTCTGGTATGATCAGATAAGTTCTATCCATAGGCAACAAATCATCAGAGTCAATTAACGGTTCTTAGACCCTCCTTCCCTTTCCTTCCTAGTTCCTTAGGTCAAACTAGGTGGCGACTCTAGTCAACTCCGCTTATAGAGGCATAAGTCCGCGTGGGCCCATTGAGAGCGGGTGTACTGCACACTTGCACTCCCCTTTGTGCTTTTTGGGAAAGACGGACGATTTAGTAGGTATTTGAGGGATGCCATGAATAACGGGTTTTCACCCTCCACAGAATGGCGTTTTCTAGGATCTAGGCTTCTCAGCCAGACCACATTTAGATAGACCCCCCTCATACCGAAAATCACCCTCCACAGAATGGTGACTCTACTGGGGAAAACTTGAGTAAGTTTTTCCTCAAACTCAAGGAAGACTGAACTCCATTCAAAATTGTCGAGACTTCCCCACTTCTTTCAAAACCTTCAAGAGATTCATCTCGAAAGCCATAGGATTACTCTACTCCACACTCAGAGTGTGATTGGTGAGGATAGTTAGGATGAGAGTGTGTAGCTTATACTTGACTTTGCTTGCCATCTGCGCTTTGCTTGCTACATAATTGCGTGATTATGCTAGACTAACTTGCAGGAACTTCAGGTAGGTGGGCCCATTAGGGGTCTAACTTCTTCCCTCTCTTTGCCTGCGCATTTATTTACCGCTTTTTGGTTGTGATATTGAACTGTTAGGAATAGCCCTAAGGTGGGTGCCATAGGGTAGCTTAGGACATGCATTCCTCTATGTCACCCTTGATATTTGCGGTCGGGATAAATATTGGTCCACAATTGATTCCCCATGAGCAGATGCCCTTCGTAGTAAGGACTATGCACACGAGGTGGTTGATCGTAGTATCTACGCCTTGAAACTCATGATCCTTCAACACTTACCTTTTCGAGTCAAAGCCAACATATAGTGAACTCTGAGCCTTCAGTGTCCAGCTGCCCGGTCCCGTGTCTAAGATGGTTATGGGTAGTCACCCCCTTGTATGCCGCCTGTCTGACCACCCTTTGCATTACCCTGAAGATTGCATGGGCTCAGCTCTCCAAGTGTCCTCTGCACCACGGGTGTCTCTAAAGCCTGATGTCACGCTACACGTCATAGAGGATCCCGTATTTACCGGATCCCATACATGGCACAACGTAGTCCAGTGAATATTTAGACTTTGAGACACACCTGACCGTTGATTGTTCCGAGTTTGTATATCATTTACCCGTTCTAATTCGAAGACAGACTGGCTTATCGCACTCGAATTTAATTTTGGTTGTATGTTGATCGACAGTCCAGAGGTTAGCTAACATTTTATTTTCATTTAGTTTATTTGCCTTGGAAATATGTTTACCCATGTATTAATACGTTGTGCGAGGTACCCTTCTCTGAAAATGGAATGCATCTACATCATTTAGTCCGGGGCAAATATGGGGTCTCGACATATGCTGGTCGCTCAGGTGTTTGTGGATCTGTTTGGTGATAAGTCTTGTGACTGCATGTTGTTTCGAATTCAACCGCAACCAGCGTGGGTTAAGGCTAATTCGTGTGCAGAACCGAGACCTATTCTGAAAAGAGGAGATTATTCGGGTCCGGTATGCACAAATGGGTTGGTATGATTCAGTTTGAAAGCACCTGCTACTTCCATTCTTTCAGTGTCGTTTGTCTTTACTTGGCAAATATGTATGTTGTGTCTTTGATAGAATTCATTGGCGTATATAATGTTTTTCTGCGTTTGGGGATGCTATTGTTTCTTTCAGAAGAAGGTTTAGTGTTCGATTTGAATACTTGATTGATGGCTTTAGATTTAGGCATTGATATTTCTGTATAATCTAGTTGTTTCTTTCTGATGTAGCACGGTGGTAATGACTTGGAGAATTACCGCCCAGACATTGCGCATTTCAGTTTTGTATGATAGTGCAATAAAGGACGATTAACTAAGATGTTTAGAGTGATGTGCTAGCTCAATTTGTCACCATCCTTGGTACGAAATAAAAGTTAATCAGCAACGGTAATCATCGTTTTTTTACAACTCCAAGAAAGCATGCTTAAGTAAATATTTCTTACTTTTGAGCTTTGTTTCGGTTCAATGCTAGCTTCATTTGTCATCACTGCTCTCAATTACTTCGCTGTTTTGTGTATTTTCTGGCCAAGTATGGGTGACCCTAGGGGTCTCTAGTTTACCTATTTTTTTTTTTGGATCGATTAGTCCAGCTGGAGCCCACAATTTTCTGCGGGTCTCTTTGAAAAGCCCTAGGACCATTCACAGATGTTGTCCATATTAAGGTCGTAGTACCCGAGGGTCGTAGTACCTGTTTATGGATGACATCTCTCCTAGTAAAAATAAAACTTTCCAAACCATCGTAATTGTCAAAATAAAATTTACAATTAATAAAATCCAATTCAAAATCAAAATTCATTGTTCCTATATTAAAATCATTCAAAAAAGGAAACTTGTTTAAAAAATTCATTCAATTGTGAAGTCAAAAAATGTGAAATTCTACTTCAAAATCAACCAAAAATAAGGCCCAATTCTAAGGCCCAACAATCAATTCATTTAAAGCCCAGAAATTAGCCCAATCTGAGGCTATATCAGAAGCCTAATTCGAGGCCCAAATCAGCTCAATTGGAAGCCCAAATCAAGGCTCAAATCAAAAGGTCCAAATTCGGCCACTTTCAAACCCGGCCCATCTTCCAAGGTACAATTCGGCCCATGTTTCAAGGCCCATATCCATTTGGCCCAAACCAATTCAAATCCATATCAATTTAATTTTCAATTCAAATCCAAATCAGTTCAATTTCCAAATCAAATTCAAATCCGAATCAACTCATTTCCAAATCAAATCCGATTCAATCTCAATGCAATTACAAACTCATTCAAATTCAATTCCATTTCCATTTCAACTCCCAACACAAATTCATTCTAATTCAAATTTAATTCAATTTCAAAATCTTTCGAATTCAATCTCAATTTCAATTCAATTCTAATTCAGCTCAATTTCAATTCAATTCTAATTACAAACTCATTCAAATTCAATTCACATTCTTCTCAATTCAAATTCAATTCAGAAATTCATTCGTTTCCGATTCAAATCAAAAATTCATTTCAATCCCAAATAATTCTAAAAACCTCAAATTCCAACTTCAAGCTCGTTGAAAGCTTTGAAACTCCTCAAAATCTCAGATACTCCAAACTCTAAATATCTCATGGACTCAAATCATCTCCAAAATTCCAATTCCCCACACACTCTGAATGTCTCACAGACCCGAGCGTCTCACAGACTTTGTCATTCCAATGATTCGAATGTCTCACAGACCTACGTGTCTCACAGACCCGAGCGTTTCACAGACCGAGCGTCTCACAGACTTCGACATCTCAAGGTTTCAAACGTCTCACAGACCCGAGCGTCTCACAGACTAGCATCCCAAACCCGAAACTTCTCGAAACTCCAAACCTTTCTAAATCTCAAACACCTCAAATATCTTCAAACTCCACAAACATCAAAACTTTCAAAACCCAAAGGACGCGAACTACGTAAGGTCTGATCTCAATGCGGTATTGAGTACGTAGGCAGCCCATCTAGGGTGCGACACCAATTCCAACCCAAAAACCCCTTTCCCAACTCTAAGGTGATATTCATGTCTGTCAAACATTCAAATCCCCTCTGACTCTCCCAAACCCTCTATTTCTTCAACCCTCAAAATCAGACTCCCAATCTTAATCATTTTCTCAACATCAGAATTTTCCAATCTTTTATTCTATAGTCATCCGAATTCATCAACCCTTTCATTTGGCACTAGCTTGGCAGAAAAGCTCACCTCATCCACTCTCTCTCTTTTCTTATCCTAATCATGTCTTTGGCTGTAAATGGATCTCTTTAAATAAGGTTTTGAAAGAAGGCAATCCGGCAATTGGAGACCGAGGTTCCTCGGGCACCAATCCGAAGTCGTGGTCGTTGCCACCTCTAAGGGGTGTAACCCAGTGCGAACCCACACAGATTATCTGGTATGATCAGATAAGTCCTATCCATAGGCAACAAATCATCAGAGTCAATTAACGGCTCTTAGACCCTCCTTCCCTTTCCTTCCTAGTTCCTTAGGTCAAACTAGGTGGCGACTCTAGTCAACTCCGCCTTATAGAGGCATAAGTCCGCGTGGGGCCCATTGAGAGCGGGTGTAGTGCACACTTGCACTCCCCTTTATGCTTTCTGGGAAAGACGGACGATTTAGTAGGTATTTGAAGGATTCCATGAATAACAGGTTTTCACCCTCCACAGAATGGCGTTTTCTAGGATCTAGGCTTCTCAGCCAGACCACATTTAGATAGACCCCCCTCATACCGAAAAATCACCCTCCACAACCGCTGCTCTTGAAGGTGGGTTGAACTTCAAAAATAGTGGTCACAACAAGGGGACTAAATCATTTATTTTGAAATACGTTTATGAAAATCAACTTTGAAAGTTGTTTTCAAGAACTATTTTGAAATAAAATCCGCGAAGAATGTTGTTTCAAAATTTGTTTGTGACAAGTAGGTTTTTATTTGAAATCTTTTTGTGGAAATAGTTTTTTTTTAAAAAAAATAGCATTTGTGAAAAAGATTGTTTGAAAGACATTTGTAAGAGTAGATTTTTGAAATCTGTTCTTTGCAAAACATTTGATAAAGGTTGTTTTCTGGAAGACTTTGATTGAAACCGGTTTTGAAAACTGCTTTGGAAATTACAATTTTGAAATCATTATTTTTTTTTTGAAATCATTTGAGATAAATGGCTTTGAAGATATTTCATTAGAGCGTTCGACATGATTCAATTTCTGATTTTTACTAATTTTGAAACGTGATCACACATAGATGTAAGTGCAAAGTGAAAATCGTGGCTGATTTTATGTGGAGCTGAGCGCGAATGATTGGGATAATCACCTTCTAGGTCAATCAATGCTTCCATACCACCGGGGGAACCATCGTCCCTTCACTGTTCATCTCTCGGGATTTATCTCTGTTGTGCCTTGTGGGGCACGTCATCAAGAAAGTCCGGAGTGCTTAAGTTCGAAAGGTCAGGATACCCGAAGTGATACAGTCACACGAGCCACGGCCGGGGATTATCACAACATACTCACTTTTCAAGAAATTGGGGAAGAATTGCATGGGGTCCGGTCTCCCCTCGTTTGCACGATAAGGTGTGTCTAAAGTCCAAATTATTCGCTGACTACGCTCTGTCATGTATGGGTATCCGTAAATACGGGATCCTCTATGAATTTGTAGCGCGACATTGGGCTTTAATAACACCCGTGGTGCAGAGGAATCATGGAGAACTGAGCCCATGAAATCTTCAGGGTAAGGCTAAAGGGTGGTCAGACAGACGTCAAACAAGGGGGTGACTACCCATAAAACCCATCCTAGACACGGGACCAGGCAGCTGGACACTGAAGGCTCATAGCTTACTATATGCCAGCTTTGACTCGAAAAGTTATTTGAAAGGTTCCTGAGACTTTCAAGGCGGAGACACTATGTCGTACCACCTTGTGGGCTTTATCCTTAGCTACAAAGGACACATACTCAGAGGGAATCAATTGTGGACCAATTGTTTATCCCGATCGCAGATAGTAGGGGTGACACAGAGGAATGCATGTCCTAAACTACCCAATGCAGCAATGGGTTTGCTCCTTTCTACGAAAGCCCCATTTACAAAAACCGTAAATAAGCAATTTAAAAAATATTGTCATGTATGAAGAGCAGTAAACATAAGACAGTATACACACAATAGTAAACAGAAGTGAAGCATGCAAAGGTCAAAGCATAGATGCGGTACTTAAGGTCAATCTCGAACTCTAAACATTTGTCCTAACTATCCTCTCAGAGCACACTCTAAGTGTGGAGTAGAGTAATCCTAATGGCTTTTGAAAGAATCTCTTGAAGGTTTTGAAAGAAGTTGGGGAATCCTGACAATTTTGAATGGAGTTCAGTCTTCCTTGACCAAGTTTATGAGAAAAACTTACTCAAGTTTTCCCCAACAGAGTCGCCATTCTGTGGAGGGTGATTTTTCAATATGAGGGGGTGTAGGATCGGGTGGCTAACTCAAACCACCAAAGGTGTGAGTCTAAGAGTTGGTTTGACTCAATCGGCCTTCGTAAGTAAGAAGCACTCTGTGAAGTAGAGGCACTCAATCTAAATGATTAAACTAATGGTACGAAAAGACTTTTGCGGTAATTGAAGCGAAGCGATGAAAAGGGAGAAAGACTCCGTGGAACTCAGCAAGATAACATATAAGATATTTCATTTCCTGGTCAAATAAAAAACTTACAAATGTCCACTAAGTAGAAGAGAACTACTTAGCGGTCTTTCACTCACTCACCCAACACACTTTCTAATCAGATCAATGGTAAGCGTAGTGAAACTAGGATCTTCCTAGGTAGAGTCTATCTAAGAGCGCTAACTAATTTGGTATGTATTCTCTCTCTCTTTCTGGCTTACAAAGCGATTCTCTTCTCTCTCTAAGCTCTGAAATAATCCTCAATGAAAGCACACCTAAAACTGACTATTACATTGCTTATTTATACTCTAAGTACAACGGTAGGTCGAAGGAGTTAGTTCCGAGAATACGGAACTAACTTAGTGGACAACTTCCAACGGCTTTGAGTAATCTTCTTACTTGGGCCGCGATCTTCGGATGTTGAGGGGAGACTTGGTGACTGTTATGTGATTAAGGCATTCCGAATTGACTCCTTGTTTTTCGCAACTGCACGGGAGAGTCTGTGAGGCCTTCTTAGTTGCGTGGACTCAATTGAAGAGGCTCACTCTTTGTGTCTGTCTAGTGATGATTGACTCTATCGAGGTGATAGGCTATCTCTGCAACACTCCGATGTCCCAACAGTTTCCCCCATGTTGTTGATGATAGCAAACCTTCGTGAATCCCGATGGAGTCAATCCTGAAATAAAAAACACAAGAACTAGGGGAACCGACCCTGTCAAAGTTCCCCCTTAATAGCAGCAGTAGCAATCGAGTTCAAAGACTCCATTTAGGTTCCCCTTGATCATAGAGGGACTCCAGGCAAGCTAACATTAAATAGGCAGTGTAATAGGCAGGATAGATCGTAGTATATATAGCAGTTAAAAAACACTAGACCACACGGTCCAGCAGCGAAAATCAAAAAGCAGTTTAAAGCAGCAGTAGAATCACCCGTACACCAGACGGGATTCACCGCTTCCCCCTTTTGCTTTCATCAGAGGGAAGCCCACAGTCACACAAAGTTAGTCAAAGTATTCACACAAAAACCAGAAAAAAGTGTTTAGAACTTTAAAACAACCTAAGTCCTAACACTACACATTCACACGTCATACTAAGGGTTTGGGGTTAAGGTGGATGGATGTCAAGGAGTTGTTCTTGTAAGGCCGCCACTGTCGTCTCTATCCCAGCGAGTCGGTCCATCATCCGTGTTTGGCCCTGAATCAGCTCGGCTGCATGCGCAAGGAGTCGCTCCACTTTCTCGAGGAGGGGTAGGAGTGAAGCTTGAGGGACTGCCTCTTGAGAAGTGGATGTTCCCGCCGTCGTTGGAGTAGATGGTGGGGGCAGCAGCTTTGATTTGTCAATAGAAGTCAGCCGATTCAGATACCACATGTTGATGGTGTCTGCCTCGTCGATGGACTCTGGCGTTGAAGTCGCCAAGGGTACCTGAAAGAATTTTAAAATTTGAGGCAGCCAGAACACGTACCCCAAGGAGTTTTTCGGGGTGTCGACCGACTGGGCTAAGTGATGGAGAATGATGTGGGCCAGATTGATGGAGTGACGATTGATTATGCAGTACATTATGGTGAGGTCCAAGTAGTTGACCATGAGATTTCCTTCTTTCCTTGGGACAATGTTTTTGATTACCAGAATGTGGAGGAGTTGGTGTAAGATGGAGAGATCGCCACGGGGTATGGGGGAGCCAATCTTTTTCTTGGAGGAGAAAAAATGATAAATTTTATTTTGTGGGACCCCGAGGATCTCAGGTAGGATTCCTTTCTCATAGAATGACAGGCCAGTAGCAGGGACTCCAAGGATTTGGGACAATTTTTCAAGATTGAAGAAGATTGGGGTGGAATTAACAAAAGACTGTGCAGCACCATTTCTTATAACCAGATTTTGAAAGAAGTCGACAGACTCTAGGGGATACCACTTCGTAATTTCACAGAAGAGGTGTTTCCACCCCTGAACCTCTAGCATGGTCACTAACTCTCCTAGGTTTGAAGATTGAGCCCATGAGAAATCAAGGAACTTACCCCTGACGATATTCCGTTTGAGGCAGGGTCCCCGAGCATGTAGCGTTGGTTGAATGGGTCGATCTTCGCACATCTTCGGTGCGGCTTCGGAGGTTTCTGATCTTTGGCGGAGGTGGCACTAGTAGAGGCATCATGACTAGCCGTTGGCAGTTCTTGGACTGGAGACGATTCACCGGAACTAGAGGAGACAGGGTGCGCCTTTACAGAAGAACGAAGAATTCTTTTGGCTGTGGGTCGAGTAGAGGTTTGGGCTTTCTCTTGCGGGTTTTGGGTTGAGGTTGTTGTGGTGGGGTTGCGGATTTTGCGGGAGATGCGGGTGGGGTTGGTGTAGGGGATTTGTTGGTGGGTTCTTGCGGTTGATCGGTAGGATGGTTTTCGGCAGGAGGGATATTGGCTTGTGGTGTTGGGGATGGTGGCAGGGTTTGGATTGGGGTGACATCCTCAATATCCGTTTCAAGAATTTCTGTTTTTGCAGCGGATGGCGGTGTTTGATGAGGGGATGGGTCGCGGGTGTGAGGTGGTGGTGTGGAGGAGTGTGTGGAGACGAAGTAGCGGTGGTTTTAGTGGGAGAGTGAGTGGTGGTGGTGGTGAGTGGGGATGGATTAGGGTTGGCCATCGATTGGAGGTACGCCTGAAGGTGAATGGGATCGGCAAAAATGTCGGCTGGGATGTTGATACCGTTGAAGTTGATGCCGACCATTTGGAAATTGTAGGATGCTTGGGTGTAAAGGGAGTGGAAGTGAGAGGGATGGAGTGGACGGGTGATAGATATAAAGGCTGGAAGTTACAGAGATGGCGTGTGTCAGGTGAGATAAATGCGGCGACGTCAGAGTAGAGCGAGATTAAGGGCGATGATTTAGGCGGGGTGGGTACGGATAGATGACGTGGATGGTAGCGCTAGAGTAATAGGCATGATAAGTAATAAAACACATTTCACTGATTCAAGTGCAAACACAGACAGACTCTATGAGACATGAGGAAATACCTGCTGAAGATTGCGGTAGGGGCAAGGAGATGCGACCGTCTAGGTAGACGGAGTCAATCCGATTGCTGATCGCAGTGCTTGTAACACCCCTCTCCATAATCACGATATAATCCCTCACGTAGCAATAAATAAAACGTCTCGCAGCGGAAAAATAAATAGCAATTACAAAACTCACACGGGTGTCACCGGCCATTACTCGCCCATGCGAGCAACGTAGCCAAACCACATCCAACTTCCAAAATAAACAACTGCTAACCGCAGTGATAACGAGAAACTCCTATACATCAAACTAAGTCTATAACCATAAACATCGACAAGTGAGCGTCTACCCAATCCTGAAAAATACATAACCTTACCATAAGACCATACACCATCTTCATTACCATACAACATCTCCAACTACCATGTTCCTGCTCTTCAGCTCCGACAATGATCAACAACCTGAAATGGGTAGTATCAGCGATAGACGCTGAGTATGCGGGCCTGGACCCTAATGGTCACTTGTCATTTAACCATCTTATTATTAGATTGGTTTCATGCTTTTCTTTTTTACAGTTATAATCAAAACTGAAGCATAAATGTATAATATACATAATCAACCATCCAAATATTCATAAACATTAATCATCCATCCAAACCAAACATTCATAGAATATTTCAAACAACATTTGTATATCGAACGTATCGAGCAATAACAACAATATTTTGTACAATGTACAATCGCCGTAGTGTTCACCATCCACTGTCAATTTATTTTAGTTTTGCTTTCAAGCCCCATCCATATGTACAATGTACATTCGCCGTAGCGTACAGTTCCCATAGTTAATTTACCTTAGCCTTGTAGGCTCCATCCAACCATGTTTAATTAATGTCAGTAGGGCGCCATGTTAGGACAACCCGATAACCTCACCATGGACAGTAGTCCCCCGTACACACAAAGGTGCTCATTTCACCAGAGGTCCGGAGGCCCCTGACTCACTTATGTCTCGTAAGACGTCCATAAAAAGGCCGTAGCCACCTGATCCACGAACCTATTTGGGCTCGTTGGATATAACCTGGAGTGGAATCCAAATAGGACACCCCTCAGTGATCACAAATGCGCAACCAAGTAGTTCGTAAACTACCGGGATTCCTCACCTCAATCTCATACCATCACTCTCTCATAATGTTTAAGATCTGCTCTTAGTCTTATGGAGAATATGTATTAACCAGCGGCCCAATGGGTCACGCATACCTAGAAGTCATCTAGGTGATATTTATGTTAGAGATCCATGCTCTAGAGACCGACAATGTCGTGACTCGTTCCTAAGTGTTTTTCTTAGGTCACCATATACTTAATATATTATCATGGTATTATATCAAGTAACCGTCATGTCATCACAACGCATATGTATGTTTATATAAGTCGATCTATAGTCAACGTAGTGTTAGTCCCGTAGGGCGCTCGTGCATAAATAATTAATGCAGTAGCACACAATCACATACATGTATCCACACATATAACACACAAGTTATATCAACCAAATCCGAGCCCAAGGAGCAACCTTAGGTCAACTCGGCAAACCCCTTTACATACCGTTCACCCTGATTGTATTACGGTGGAGTATGAATCTTCAAGATCCTATGCTCCGTGTAGTCCGCTAGCTCGTCAAGCGTCCTTGTCAGAAGTATACTCTAAACGGTAATAAAACTATAAGTCAGTCTCCATGAGTAACTACATCCGGTATTTCCGAATAATAAGTAACCCCGACAGTTCACCCCTGTTTTCTACAGTTTTGTTACGGGTTTCTCTAAAACAGTCGGCTTGTTACTTAAAACGCGTACGTCAAAACTATTTCAACTGTTAAGTTTAATTCCTTATATTTCTTTTAATCTTATCCACCTCTAGTTTAGGTACGTAACCTATAGTTGCATGTATGCATGCATTCTTGTATTATATTGCATCCTAAAATTCATAACTTATAGTTCGTAACTATATTTATTATTATTTTTAAAAAAAATAACCACCACCATTAAATCATATGGTTTTCAACCAAAATATATATATCCAACTTATATACATTAATTGTTATAACATTTATGACATTATAGACCTTAGTCTAAAATTCATTTTCCAACCTTTATACTTTCGGTATAGCCCTTGAATTTATTTTAATTCTCTTTTTGACCACATAACATTATGTAATGTTATACCAAAATACTAATATCATTTGCTATGATATTTTTATTCCTTTAACTTATAATCTATAGTTTTTATACAAAACTATTGTGTATTGCCTCATAGGCATATATTAAACCTTATACTTTTCCTTAAACATGATTTCCTTTATTTACAAAATCACCCCTTTCTTTTTACCATGTTATATATCCCATTAATATAACATTTCTAACTTATAAAAGAGCATAACCTATGGTTATTTTTTGTAAATTCCGAACAGCCCTTGTGCTATTCTATAATTGCCATTCGGCCCTATTTATAACATATAGTTTTACCATATCATTGAAATCATATCTTATACACATATCTCAATAGATTCTTATATAATTCTAAAAATCTCCAAATTTTACCAAAGGGTTATAAATATCCTTATTAACCCATATACTCTTGGTATTTACCATTCCACCATCTATATTTCTCCAAAGTGTCATAATGACATAATAACTATATATTATACATATGTAGTTTATTTTAATTCCAAAAACAACCCAATAAATTCCTAAAATTCCTAATAGCCCATGGGTGTTTAAAGATACCATTGTACACCCTTTATTTTTGGTGATAACATATTTACCACATATGTTATAAAAATATTACCATTAAATACATAACTTATTATAAAACCTTAAATAAGTTATCTAACTTATTTATTTGGTCAAAACCTAGCCTATGGTCAATGCTGACCTCCTTAATATTTCCTTGACCATTAATTCCTAATAATTACGGTTTGCACCCAAACTTTCTAGAAATCACCATTTAACCCCAAAACTTTATAAAAAATCTTATAACTTTATTTAACTCCTTTTAACTCTAATTTTATGCCTTATTATTCTAAAGCCCCCAATTTAATTTAATTACACCTAATACCCCATTTATTTTCGGTAATGCATTTATACTATTTAAACTTAATTAAAAGCTTGTAAATGCATAAATAAAATGGCCTAAAATACATGGCCTTATTACAAACTTGTCTTGCAAAATAAATTACACATAAATGTCCCAAAATACATATAAATTTTCGGCCTCACCATATTATTCTTCATTTATTCACCAAACTTCCACATAATGTCTTAAAATTGACATTATGCTGTTTAATTAGTTATAAAATTTATTAAACCATTCTTAAACATTTTATGGTCAAATAAGACCTTATTATTCTTCTTCACTCACGGCAATAGTATTAGAATTAGCTTAGAACATTTTAACTTAGCAAAGTTAAGTTTAAGTGATTTATACCTTGATTTAGCTTAGGTAATCCTTGTTTGGTTCGGCCACCTTAAGTAGAAATTCTCCACAGCTTGTTTTACATGTTTTCAAACAGAAAGCCAGGCCTAGTTAGTCTCCAAGCAATGATCTAACCATAGGAAGTAATTTAATGTAAGATTTAAGGCAAAAATTACCTTAAGAAGGCAAGGAGAGTTCAAGATGGTTTCGGCCTAAATCAAGCACACCACAAGGTGTTAGATCTACCATATTGTCATAGGAAATAGCTATATCTCAACAAGCTACCTTGTTATTAGGTTTTACCTTGGAAAAATGCCTTAAAAGAGGGTATTTCCTTTGGATCTCGGCCATCCTTGCTCCAAATGGCTAACCAACAGATTACACATGAAAAGGAGAAGAAGATGAGGCTATGACCAAAGTTTCACAGCCGAACTTGAAGGGAATCAAAAGTTATGAGCTTAAAGCACATTTTTACCTTAAATGGTCAAGACTTGAACTTTCCTCCTTGGATCTGGTTATGAACGAGATTGAACCTTCCTTTACCTCCAAATTACTCTACATAGATGTATAGAAGAGGTTGGAGTGTAGATCAATCGAAAAAGGAAAGAAAGATGAAGAAAATGGGCATTTTTATGCCTTAAGAGCTACCTAAGCTTGAGCTCTCTCCAATGGAGCTTGGAGACTTACCTACGGTGGAAGAGGAGCCAAAGAGAGTGTTTGGCCTTGAGCTCCACGTTTGGAATGGAGCTAATGAGAGAAGGTGACCTAATTTGGCTTAAAACACATTTTTGCCTTTGTTTATTATTTTAGTGACTTGATGACTCATCAAGGCTGATTGGAGTTGAATAATGGAAGCTCAATCAGTGGAGACAAGAGGAGGGGGCAGCCGTTGAAGATAAGAGAAGGTAGGGCTTGATTGATTCAAATTTTGATTGAAAATGGAGTAAATATGTTACTTTAATTCATTTAATGAATGTGTGACTCATCTCTTGTCTTGTACCAGCTTGGAGCCACGAAATTCAAGGGAAAATAGGAGCAATTGGAGGCTCCAAATCAGCTGGCTCACATGGGAAGGTAAGTGGGGCCCACCTTTTTTTTTATAAGGTAAAATATGTTTTTTTTGTTATTTTATGCTAAAGTAAAGGACTATATTTAATTGTCACATGGGACTGTCTCTTGGTCTGTTAAGAGACTTATTTATTGATTTTATGTAGTCCATTTCGTGGTCAATGGTCAACATTGACCAACTTAGTCAATGTTGACTCAAACGGGCCCCATATTAGGGTTTTATTAATATTTTAATATTAAATTTGTAAAAATTCGTAAATTTTTGAATTAATTAATTCCTAATATCATATAATATGATATTTTATTATATTTAAAGGTTATATAACCTTTTAGCCCATTTAAAACCAATTTAAAGACAATTTCACAAAAACGTGCTTTAAGGAGTTTTAGCGCACATTTTGTGTTGCCTGGTGTTTCTGAGCTCTGTTTTCTTTGAAAACGGTCTTGTTGTGTTCCTTACATGATATTTGATCATGTAACTCAATTTTATATCATTTAAAGGTCATTAGATTTTTAAGGTTTCTTAGAGCACCTTTTGCTCTTTTTGACCTTGAAGCATGTAAATGCTTTTTCTTTGTGTTGGAGTGTTGTCCAACGGTTATAATATGTTTAGTAATGTGTTAATATACTTGGGACAAATTTTTAGGTCCCAAGAAGTTCATTTGGGTATTTATTTACCCTTAACCGTCAAAGGGTGCAACATCTTGTTTTTGTGTTGACCGCTGTTGTTCTCAGTTGACTTTTAAGGCATGTTTAGGCCTTAATTAATGTGATTAAATATTTAATCCATGTTTTATTAATTTGGGGTATTTCAATCTACCCCCCTTAAAAAACTTCATCCCGAAGTCTCTTAATCAAGTAGGTAAGTATATATAAATGTACAACTACCATTGTTCCCATAATGTTATATCTATGTGATATATCATTTACATACATCGTGTTGCGCTTATACAGCACATAGCCATCACGTTGTGGCGTTAGTTCAATCATATATGGATATAGGTGATCCATCAGCACCATCATTTCCTATCAGTTCTACCAAACCCTGACAACCTCCCTGAGGTGTCCATAACATTCCATTGTTCCACATTCCATATCTAATGATTCATTTCGTATCTAGGCGATACCATATGTAATCATTCTATAAAGCAATATGAAACATATCACAAATAGCATTAAAAAAGTACTACACACATGGTGTACATACAATCATTCAAACAAGTATCTCATAAGATACATACATTCAAGTGTACATCACACACAAACCAACCAAACAACGCACGCCCCGCGTACAAAGCACTGCAGAATGGATTTATTGTGAGTGATTTAGAAGAGGTGTAGTTATAAAAAAGAAGAAATTAATACTCAAAATATCCGTCGGGCTGCAAATTAAAACCCGGTCGTAGTAGTGTAGAAGACAGAAGCGGCCGGGGTCAAACCGTGGGACTTATAGCGAGCTAAAGTAGTTCCTAAGCTTGTCACAAAAGGGGGGAAGTTAATTGACTTGTTTTTAGAGAATTAAAAGAGCAGATTAAATTGCTGAGTGCAGATGAATTAAATGGAACTCCGGGTTCAGGTTTTATATAATCTGATTAATTATGCTATCTCTTCCGGTTTAATAATTAGTTTGGCAAAATTCCTGTTTTTATCCTAAGGACTAAGTCATAGACCCTAAGAACTCGTTTACCAGAAAATGCTTGGTCTAATCAAGGTTCGAGCAGCACTATGTAAACGGACGTTAAATTCGAGGAATTATAATTGCATCTGTAAATACTAACTTTTAAATCATAATAAGTTTTCTCCAGATTTACGGCTTAAATACCTGTCTATTTATCACCTGGTCTGATCAAAATAGACTTAGGAAAACATTTTAATAAATTCATGTAATTTATTAAAATGGTGAGAGAAATCCTTTAAGCGTAACAAACTGTATTTATTAAAACCGGTAAAAAATTGATTACATAATTAAACAAACCATAATTAAAACCTTGCCCGGAGCAAATCCTCCTTAGCCAGACATATTAACTGGTAATAAATCTGACAGAGGTTGGACGTAATAACAGCACGGAGACGTGATTAGTGAATGGAGAAATGGAGAGGTCGAAGAGTGAAACATGTACGTAGGTTATTATAAGTGAAGTGGGTGAATTTGAGAATTTAGAGAACTGGGGTATGAGATGTACGTGAGTGTAAATGGAAGAGAATGAATGAGGTGAGAATGAGTGATTTTCTGGTTTTCTCCGTGCACTCGTACAAGGCTGTAGGGAATGGGTATTTATAGAAGAAATGAAGAGTAGTGGTACGTAGATATTTGCTTCATTGATTGCTTCATTGATTGAAGCATTAATTGCAGGGGACAGGAGGCAGACTGCAGGAGCGATTTAAGGTAGGCGTCGGGTAGATAGATAAGACGATTCAAGTTGAAGACGACGACTGCGCGCGAAGAAGAAACTAGCCGATTTGCGATTTTAATCTTGTCCGCCTGTTAATACCGCCTGATAAGTGGCGGTAGTGGTAGTGTTGTCCGCCTGTTAGTACCGCCTGATAAGTGGCGGTAGTGGTAGTGTTGTCCGCCTCGCGGTTGATGTGAGGAGACCGCCTCATAAGTGGCGGTAGAGGTGGAGACGACCGCCTCGCGGTTGGATCAGAGAGGACCGCCTCATAAGTGGCGGTAATGCATGTGGTGTCCGCCTGGCGGTTGGTGTGGTGGTGTCCGCCTATAAAGGCGCGGTTGCACCATTGACCGTGGCCTATTTTCCTTCCAACTTTGACCGGCTCTAGATTCTTCTTGTTTGGACTCCGTTTTCTGAGCCGCTTGCGTCTACGCGTTCGTCTCTTTGACTACTTCACTCACTCCCGGCTTGGTTTTCCTCATGTTAAACCAATAATTTTGTGAGATAAACAATAAAACATAAACTAGAGGAAAACTAACTGAGTGGAGGATGAGCAAGAAAAGTGCTAATATAAACATGAAATACACCTATAAAACATGCTCATTTTGACACTTATCACACCCCCACACTTATCTTTTTGCTTGTCCTCAAGTAAAACCATGTACCTAAGCAAGTAGGAAATGCTCAATACTAACAATATATTATGAAGGGTAGGATAAAAAAGTCAATAGTTTATGATCTCTAAAACTTATTGAGGAGTGTGAAAAATTATCTGCTGGTGGCATAGGTGTGCTCAAGGTGAAAAAAAAATAGAATTTCGGGGTATGATCTAAGGTACTTCAATGTTTCTTTTGTTTTGGTGATTCCGAGAACTTTACCATGGCCAACTTTTCTCAAGAATGGGCATTGAGGAGAAAATAAAAGGAGAAAAGATTTATGCATTTGCTTCACTTTTGCAAAAGAGATGAGAAAATATAGGCATCACGCCTTTGTATTTAAGAACACTCAACTCTCTTTTGTTGGTTACCAATGGTGTCTCGAAAGTCCCTTATTTTTTTTGTATACTTCTCCTCTTTTTTTTTTTTAACAGAGAAATACCCCTTAGCAATCCCTAAGAGAGAAGACAGAAAGAAACCCTGAGCAATAAAATCCAACCAATTTGCAGATTATTTGGTCACACCGCATATAAATATGCTCCTCAAAAGTAATCAATGTTAAAGTTTGAAAAATTTTGTACCCTTTATCCTACAATTCATAATAGTATTAGTTTTTAAAGAGAACAACCTACATTAGCAAGGTACATAATTCAATTAGAACAAATGCGAGGTAAGCAGAAAAATAAGCAGAGAGACTTAACAATTTAAGCATTTAGATGACCTGAAAAGGCTCTTCCCCCACACTTAAGTTAAGCAATGCCCTCATTGCGTAGATGAAATAAATTAATAGGGCAAGCAAAGTAAAGGAAAGAGTGTACTCCCCAGATTCCGTAGAGTGTGTAGAGCTCCCCCACACTTGAGTGCTGCCGTGTAATGTCATAATTTTTTAACCTGTAAAGAATTTTCTACACAGCGAAGAACTCAAGTGAAGCCTGCATTTTATTATAGCAAATAAAAGGAAATATAGTACAAAAGGAAAAACATATTAAATTAAAGGAAAGTTAAAGATAGATAGTGGGTTGCCTCCCACCGAGCTGCCCGGGTTAACGTCTCTAGCTAGACGTATTTGACCAAGTTTTAGTTTGGAGAAGATTCTGAGGGCGAATTATCCTGCTGTTCTGTTCTTGACAAAATAAGTTGCAGATAGGTTAGTTGAAATATTGGAATGAGAATTATACCTTTTAAGACGTGCCCCGTTGACCTTGAAAGTTTCGCCTTGTTTGTTCTGGAGTTCAAAGGCACCGTACGGGGTCACACTAACAATTTGAAAAGGGCCTGCCCAATGTGACTTGAGCTTCCCTGGGAAAATCCTTAATCTCGAGTTATATAAGAGAACCCAATCACCAACTTTCGAATTCCTTCTTGAGGATCATCCTGTCGTGGAACTTTTTGGTGCGCTCTTTATAGATCTTTGCATTCTGAATAAGCTGATCTCGCAGCTCTTCTAATTCGGTAAGTTGGAATTTTCTCTCTCTCCCTGCAGAAACCATGTCAAAGTTTAGGGCTTTGATTGCCCATATGCTTTATGCTCCATCTCTACAGGAGGTGGCATGCTTTTCCATAGACCAGCTTAAAAGGAGACATCCCGATGGGAGTCTTGAATGCAGTGCGGTAAGCCCAAAGCGCATCATCCAGTTTAAGTGCCCAATCCTTCCGTGATGAGTTAACCGTCTTCTGAGGATCCATTTTAACTCTCGGTTGGAAACTTCTGCTTGACCGTTTGTCTGGGGGTGATAAGGTAAAGCTACCTTGTGACGTACCCCGTATTTGACCATAAGTGCTTCGAATAAGCGGTTGCAGAAGTTGTTTCCTCCATCACATAATAATTCTTTGGCACGCCGAAACGGGTAAAAATGTGCTTCTTGAGGAATCTTGTTACTGTCTTTGCATCGGCATGATGACACGGTACAGCTTCCTCCACCCACTTTGACACATAATCAACTGCCACCAGAACATATTCGTGGCCCTGCGAGGAAGGGAACGGTCCCATGAAATCGATGCCCCAACAATCAAAGAGCTCTACTTCTAGTATCCCTTGTTGCGGCATCTCATGTCTCCTGGATGTGTTACCCATTTTCTGACAATTATCACATTGTCTGCAGAATTGGTACACATCTTTATGAAGGTTGGCCAATAAAAACCTGAGGCCAGGATCTTAGCAGCGGTCCTCGTGGGTCCATGGTGACCTCCGGCTTCCCGAGAATGACAAAAGTGAATGACACTCGAAACTTCTTCTTTCGGGAGACATCGTCGAATTAACCCATCAGCACTAACTCGGAACAAGTACGGGTCCTCCCAGAAATAATGCCTCGAGTCAGAAAGAAATTTCTTCTTCTGGGAGTAGGAAAAATCGTAGGGTACTGTTCCTGAGACTAAATAATTGGCCAGGTCTGCGTACCATGGCTCCTGTACTTTGGTGATGGAGAAGACAGTCTCGTCGGGGAAGAATTCGTTATATGGGCACACTATCCGTAGGAGTCACCAACCTAGAGAGATGGTCGCCACGACATTCAGTTTCCCGCTCTTATCTTTGACTTCGATGTCAAACTCTTGAAGTAGAAGAATCCAGCGCAGTAAAGCGAGGCTTGGCTTCTTGTTTCGTGAATAAGTATTTGAGAGCGGAGTGGTCTGTATGCACGATGACCTTGCTTCCCCATAAGTAAGATCTGAACTTATCGAGGGAGAAAACTATAGCCAAAAGTTCTTTTTCGGTGGTCGTATAGTTTTTCTGCGCGTCGTTCAGTGTTCTGCTAGCATAGGCGATCACTCTCAAGATTTTCTCCTTTTCTTTGGCACAGAGTGCCCCCACGGCATAGTCACTTGCGTCACACATGATCTCAAAAGGAAGAGACCAATCAGGTGGTATGACCACAGGTGCTGTCACCAATTTCTGTGTTTTGTTTGGAATGCAGCTGAACATCTTTCATCAAAATGAATGGGGCATCTTTCTGTAGCAGGTCGGTCAAAGGTTTGCTGATTTTGGAGAAGTCCTGAATAAACCGCCGATAAAATCCTGCATGCCCTAGAAATGCTCGTATATCTCGAACTGTAGTTGGTGCTGGTAACTTCTCAATAACCTCTACCTTGGCTTTATACCACCTCTATCCCTTTTGCAGATATTTTATGTCCAAGGACGATCCCGTCCTTGACCATAAAATGACACTTCTCCCAGTTTAAGACGAGATTCGTATCCTCACACCGTCTCAGGATCAAATCTAGTTGTGCCAAGCATTTGTCGAAACTAGAGCCATAGACTGAGAAATCGTCCATGAAGACTTCTATGCTCTGCTCGATGAAGTCAGCAAATATTGCTTGCATACATCTCTGGAAGGTAGCAGGGGCGTTGCATAGACCGAAAGGCATTCGTCGGTATGCAAAGGTACCATAAGGACAAGTGAAGGTTGTCTTGTCCTGGTCCTCAGGTGCGATTGGTATTTGAAAATAACCCGAGAACCCATCTAGAAAACAGTAGTACTCTTGCCCTGCAAGTCGTTCCAACATCTGGTCGATGAAGGGAGAGGAAAGTGATCCTTCCTGGTGGCCAAGTTCAAACGCCGATAATCAATGCACATGCGCCATCCTGTGATCTTTCTTTGAGGGATAGTCTCTCCCTTTTCATTAATAACAGCTTCGATGCCCCCCTTCTTAGGGACAACTTGAACAGGACTGACCCATGGACTGTCAGAAATTGGATAAATGATGTCTGCGTCAAGGAGTTTCAGAACCTCCTTTCGAACTACCTCCTTGAGGTTAGGGTTTAGCCGGCGTTGAGGTTGTCGGATAGGCTTGAAGTTCTCCTCCATGTAAATATGGTGCATGCAATAGGAGGGATCAATTCCTTTGATATCAGCGATAGTCCACCCTATTGCTGTCTTGTGCTTCTTCAATACCTCAAGTAGCTTCGTTTTCCTCTCCGGAATTCAAAGAAGAGGAAATAATGACAGGCAATGGTCATTTTCAGCTAGGAAAGCATACTTGAGGTTAGAGGGTATTTCTTTAAGCTCGAGTTCAGGTGGTTGTTCCACTGATGGAATTGATTTTTTGAGGTTTTTCTGTCGAGTTCTTCTTCGATTGGTGGTCGGAACGATTGATAACCAGCCCTTCCTTCTCTACGTACGCCAGCATGGCGTTAACTTCTGGATCCTCCATCTTTTCTTCTAGAGAAGTAAGTAATACTTGCTCTAGGGGTTCAGTTTCAGCTTCCTGGATGGAAGATGGAAATACGTGTCCTCCTCTGTAGCAAATCGCCTCCCTCCTCCTCGTCATCTGTGAATCCCGTCTTAGCATGAGGAGAAAAGTTTGAGCTTTTCTTCATCATTTTCTGCATGTCGAATTCAATCGTCTCATCTTCGTACCGAAGAGTGATTTTCCCGTCGTGGACATCAATGATAGCTTTGGCGGTACTTAGAAACGGTCGACCTAGAATCAGGGGAACCTCGACATCGTCATCCATTTCTAGAATGACGAAATCAGCTGGAAAGATGAAGCGAGACACTCCAACTACCAATCTCGGACTATGCCCATGGGCTTGATCTCTGATCTGTCTGCTAGTTGGAGTTTAAAAGGAACCGGTTGCAATTCTCCTCCTTTAACTTTCAGAAAGGTGGCATATGGCATGATATTTATGCTGGCTCCTAGGTCGCATAGACCACTTCCACAGTCCACCCCACCTATAAAGCACGGGATCACGGGATTTCCCGATCTGTTTGTTTAGGAGGGAGTGCTCGAAGAAGGGCTGCAGAACACTCCTCTGTCAGGTGCACTGTCTCTTTTCCAGGTTTCTTTTCTTCTTCGTCAAGAGATCCTTGAGGAATTTTTGCATAATTAGGCATCTCTTGCAAAGCATCGATCAGATAGGTATGTCGAGGGTCAGCTTCTTGAAAATGCTCAAGAACTTGGAGAATTGCTCATCAAGATGTTTCTTTTTCATTCTGTTTGGGAACGGAGTTCACTGTTTTTATGAGTGGAGGTTGGGATGTCGATGGTAATTCGAGATGGAGGTGGAGTAACAGGAGTAGGATTTGAATTTCTGAGGGAGTAAAGTTGGGTTGGTGGTTTCATCAACATTGATATAGGAATCTTCAAGATTTTTTTTTCTTTTCCTTTGCTGGTGGCAAGTTCCCTTCCACTCCTTAAAGAGACTGCACACAAGTTTGTTGTTTGTGATGTGCCATCGTCTATAAGGACTGAATTTGCTTGTTCCTTCGGATTGGGATTTGTTTTGTGAAGGGAATTGACCAGGTGGTCTTTGTTGAGTAAGTAGCTGCTGGATTTGAGATTGCAAGGCTTTTTGGTCTTTGCGCAGAGCTGCGACCTCTTCTTGCGTATCTTGTGATTTACCCATCATCGCCTTAAATCATCTCCTGCATCTGAGACATATTAGACTCAGGATTCGAAGGAGGTGGAGCTGATCGCTCGATGAAGCTTCGTTGCCATAAGGCTGTTGTTGATATTGCCTTGGGCCTCCTTGGAAATTGGACTGAGGTCTGTAATTTTGGGATGCTTGTAGGGTAGTGGGGTTTTGGATATTTCCGGTGTTTGAGTAGCTAAGGTTGGATTGCATGTTACGTTGCCATGGTTGTCTGTATCCTGAATTGTTGGGATGTAGTTTGCTTCCTCCGCTGCTTTCATTTCTTGTAGTTGGGGGCATTGTTCGTAATCATGAGGCCCGCAGCATTGTGTACAAGAAATTGTTTGGTGACGTTTGAGATTGAGGAGCATAGCCTGGAGGTAGTAGGTGGTCGGGAAATCATCGATTTAGCTTGCTGAGGGAAGGATTCATAGCCATCTGTTCGACCACTTTCTTGTAGAGTGCTCACTTTTGTTGCTTGCTGAGCGTTGCTTTCCATGAGTTGCTCATGGCTTTCTCTGAGCTGGTCGAATTTGTTATCACTCTCCCCAACATGATATAATCCTGGAGTACCGCTCCTTGATCCACCGGAGGCCCAGTCTCTAATTTCCTCACAGAGAGACTTCCATGCTGTTCAGAAATTTGTGCTCCCCGGCTTTTTCAGAACGTCAGCCCCTAACAAGATAACACCATTGTTCTGCACGGACCGATCAACCCTTGTAAACAATTGTGATATTGTTCCTTCGTCAGACGTGGTGAGGACAAGTGAGTAGTAGACCTTTGAAACGGTCCCAAGTTTCACAAATATTCTCCGACCCTGGTCTTAAAATTATACAAATTCGGGTGCTTAAATTATAAATTTCAGCAATCATCTCCAGAGTTCGGCTCGGAGGTAGGAATTTGTCATAGAACTTGGTGGCCATGTCGTCCAGGTAACAATGGTACCCGGTGTTAAGCTATGATACCACTTGCTCGCGTTTCCCGTCAGGCTGTGTGGGAATAATGACAATCTTGCATATTGAAGTACTGCATCGGTTTGCAGTAAGGCTATTGGCATGTTGTAAGAATTTTGTAACATGTAACAGGGCTTCGTCTGGACTGGTGCCATCAAACATGCCCAACTCCTTCACACATCGAATCTGATGATATGGCTTCAGCTTTTGCCACTCCTCGTATTCGGATGGGCTGAGGTGAGGAAGGACGATAGCAGGCTGTTGTCCTTGGTTAGACGGCCTGTTGATATTTCTAACCGTTGCTGGTGTAGCTGCCATGTTAGCTTCCGGGTCAGAATCTATCACTGTGTTGGTAATGTTCTGTTGAGTTCGTCTCTGCCTGAGATTGCGCAGAAAGGTTCTCGATTTCTGGGATGTAACCAACCGTGTGATTAATATTCTCTGGGAGGCTCTGTGACCTGGTGAAAGGCATACACCACTCAAAACAGAGAAAAGAACTGGTTATACGTTAGAATAATAAAAGTGTTAGGAATTAGTAGACAGAATTTAAAGTTAGTAGTTAGTATACAAGGGAACGAAATGACAATGGAACGAAATGACAATGGAAATTTAAAGTTAGTAGTTAGAGACAATGGAACGAAATGACAAGGGAACGAAATGACAGAAATAAATAACAATAATATAACAAATGTCAGAAGTCCGATGTCCAAAATTAGATGTCCAAATCAGATCAGAAGTCCGAAGTCCGATGTCCAAATCAGATCAGAAGTCCGAGGTTATATGCCCGAAATTGGATTAACATTTTTTTTTTTGATTTTGTTATTTAATTATTTTAGTAGATTGACAGATTATTGTAATTAAACAGGTGAATTAACCGGGGCTTAGGGACTAGATTAAATCAAGTCCCCGCAACGGCGCCATTTTGGCAGAATTTGAGAATGAATTTATCGTGAGTGATTTAGAAGAGGTAGTTATAAAAAGAAGAAATTAATACTCAAAATATCCGTCGGGCTGCAAATTAAAACCCGGTCGTAGTAGTGTAGAAGACAGAAGCGGCCGGGGTCAAACCGTGGGACTTATAGCGAGCTAAAGTAGTTCCTAAGCTTGTCACAAAAGGGGGGAAGTTAATTGACTTGTTTTTAGAGAATTAAAAGAGCAGATTAAATTGCTGAGTGCAGATGAATTAAATGGAACTCCGGGTTCAGGTTTTATATAATCTGATTAATTATGCTATCTCTTCCGTTTAATAAATTAGTTTGGCAAAATTCCTGTTTTTATCCTAAGGACTAAGTCATAGACCCTTAAGAACTCGTTTACCAGAAAATGCTCGGTCTAATCAAGGTTCGAGCAGCACTATGTAAACGGACGTTAAATTCGAGGAATTATAATTGCATCTGTAAATACTAACTTATTAAATCATAATAAGTTTTCTCCAGATTTACGGCTTAAATAACCTGTCTATTTATCACCTGGTCTGATCAAAATAGACTTAGGAAACATTTTAATAAATTCATGTAATTTATTAAAATGGTGAGAGAAATCCTTTAAGCGTAACAAACTGTATTTATTAAAACCGGTAGAAATATTGATTACATAATTAAACAAATCATAATTAAAAACCTTGCTCGGAGCAAATCCTCCTTAGCCAGACATATTAACTGGTAATAAATCTGACAGAGGGTGGACGTAATAACAGCACGGAGACGTGATTAGTGAATGGAGAAATGGAGAGGTCGAAGAGTGAAACATGTACGTAGGTTATTATAAGTGAAGTGGGTGAATTTGAGAATTTAGAAACTGGGGTATGAGATGTACGTGAGTGTTAATGGAAGAGAATGAATGAGGAGAATGAGTGATTTTCTGGTTTTCTCCGTGCACTCGTACAAGCTGTAGGGAATGGGTATTTATAGAAGAAAATGAAGAGTAGTGGTACGTAGATATTTGCTTCATTGATTGCTTCATTGATTGAAGCATTAATTGCAGGGGACAGGAGGCAGACTGCAGGAGCGATTTAAGGTAGGCGTCGGGGTAGATAGATAAGACGATTCAAGTTGAAGACCACGACTGCGCGCGAAGAAGAAACTAGCCGGATTTGCGATTTTAATCTTGTCCGCCTGTTAATACCGCCTGATAAGTGGCGGTAGTGGTAGTGTTGTCCGCCTGTTAGTACCGCCTGATAAGTGGCGGTAGTGGTAGTGTTTGTCCGCCTCGCGTTGCATGTGAGGAGACCGCCTCATAAGTGGCGGTAGAGGTGGAGACGACCGCCTCGCGGTTGGATCAGAGAGGACCGCCTCATAGGGCGGTAATGCATGTGGTGTCCGCCTGGCGGTTGGTGTGGTGGTGTCCGCCTATAACAGGCGCGGTTGCACCATTGACCGTGGCCTATTTCCTTCCAACTTTGACCGGCTCTAGATTCTTCGTTTGGACTCCGTTTTCTGAGCCGCTTGCGTCTACGCGTTCGTCTCTTTGACTACTTCACTCCCGCTTGGTTTTCCTCATGTTAAACCAATAATTTTGTAAGATAAAAATAAAACATAAACTAGAGGAAAACTAACCGTAGTGGAGGAATGAGCAAGAAAAGTGCTAATATAAAACATGAAATACACCTATAAAACATGCTCATTTTGACACTTATCACACCTCAGGCCCGATAATTGTTTATCAAGTCTACGATGGTGAAACTTATCTTTATCCACATCAAGTGAGCGCACTACCATGGACAAACTAAGTGGATGAGCTTTGTCCATGTAAAACGTTTCAATATTTTTTCTACATAATATGACTGACGGACATACACACCTTCTCTAGTATGCTCCAATTGCAAACCAAGACATTACTTTGTGACACCCGAATCTTTCGTTTCAAAATCATTTTTCAAGTAATCAACTGCTTCTTGAATTTCTTGTAAAGTGTCGATGATATTTAAATCATCTACATATACAACAATGATTACTAAGCCCAAAATTTTCCTGCTTGTTAATATGATTATGCCGGTAAAATTGGTTTAAACTTTACACCTTTTGTATTCAGTAGAGTATACATCAAATACGGTTTCAACATATAAACTCTTCAGCAACGTAGATTCTTAACAAAGCACAACGATTACAGATATAATTAAAGATAAAAATAAACAATAACCATCATCTAAAAAATGATGGTGAGAAAGTGACTCAATATATTTGTTGATGGTGTATGCATGGCAGAGTGAAGTCTTTTAGTAAAATCTGTCGTGTTGATAACGTGCCAAACGTCCACTTTGATACGCCTAACAACCTCTGAAACATTGAAGTCCTTATTGCCAGATATCTCGTAATTCCTTGCCATCCATATGTTCCATTCCCATAACTAGTAAAATGTTGACACTCACTTTTACTTCTTAGTGCTATCAGTATTTATTAGTCATTGTTGTCATGACCCCAAAATCGGCCTAGTTCTAAGGTCAAGACACACTATGTGCCCGTTAAGTTACTAGAAGCACACAAGACTTCAAAAGTACATTACAGCTATCGTTTGATATGGTATAAGTGTAAAAAAGTTTGGAAACTAATAAAGCCCAATACAATGTAGGAAAAATAAATCAAAGTATCAAAATATAAGATTTAAGAACCAAGGTCATATGACCAGTTCAAGTAACAAGCGAGAATAGTAGAACTAAAATGTAAATAAGAGCGAAGGACCTTCAGCTGGTCAATTATTAATCTGGAAAATGTTGAAGTTGATAGGGATGAGCAATCACACGCTCAGTAAGCAACAACCGTCAACAAA
Source organism: Limonium bicolor (assembly GCA_023374045.1). NCBI lineage: Eukaryota > Viridiplantae > Streptophyta > Magnoliopsida > Caryophyllales > Plumbaginaceae > Limonium > Limonium bicolor. The sequence continues at coordinate 337,469,880 of CM041778.1, forward strand.
ATGATCCACACTCAAAACTTTTTTTACTGAACACAATTCTAAGTATATGTACCAAAATAATAATGTAAACGCAAGAGCTGAACCAATATTCAAGTCATTCCTAAACAAATCAAATCTTTTACACAATAGAACATTATCAGATATAATGATTTTAAGGGACCCTAGTTCAAACCATACAAAATATGTCTAAAGACAACAAATAACATAATGGGTCTGAAGACCTCAGATAACAGTATGGGCCTGTCGACCCTGAATAATAGAACGGGGAGGTGACCATTACAGATACAAAAGGACGCCCTACACAGTGCGCTACGAGATAACTCAATCCAATCATCAACGACTAAGAAAGCAATCAATTAGATCCCAAAACAAAGTTATAATATCATAATTAAAGGTCTGAACAAAATAATATATCAAGTAACGGTCAAATGAAAGAGCTTTCCAAAATTATATAAATAGAAAATCTATACCACTTAGTAGTTTATATAACCTGGAATTATAAATTAGAATATATAACTTTATATCAATCATACACAAACGAGTTCACAAATACGCAAACCTTATTGGCAAATATTGTATTTGATAGCTCTGTAGCTTCTATCGTGAACATGATAAAAATAAAAAATATTAGAAAATTTTATTAAATGTCACTATATTTTTTGTTAATTCATGAAATACTATTAAAAAGTCATAAAATGTCACTATATTTTCGTAAAAATCCATAAAATATTATTATAGTCATTGATCAGATAAAAAAAGACAAAATTACCCCTACTAATTAACAAAATACTTTTAAAGTTACAATATGCCACTATGTATTAAAAATTCACAAAAAATTCAAAATATAATAAAAAATAAAATAATATATAAAATGATAAAATTGAAAAGAAATAAAAAATCATAAAAAATTGAAAAAATTCATTTTTTTAAATTTATTCAATATGTTCTAAACAAATAATCTATACTAATTTTTTCTACCAATATATACCAATTAAGTACCATAATTTACCAATTAAGTATCATAATTTAGACCATACATTTCTAAATTACCTTTGTCTAAAAAATAATAATTATTCAATATAAATTATATTAATTTTAAAAATATTATTCTAAAAAATATTTTAAAAAATTATATACTATTTGCACATAAATTTATGACATAATATTATCTCAATAACAAAAATATTTTGTCATAAAGTTATCTACAAAGTAAACATTAATTTTAAAAAGTAAAATTTCTAAATTTAAATATAAATATAAAATAATTTACTTTGAAGAAATAATTTAAATTAATAGATAATAACTAAAAAATATATGGTAAAAATTATGGTACTATTTTGGTATATATTATGGTATTTAATTGGTATCATTTGGTAGAAATTTTTTGTTTAGAACACAATATTCTTTTTATGATCTTGAATAAAATTTAAAAAGTAAAATATTTACTTGTTTGTATATTTTATAATATTTAATTTTGCTTCATATTTTTTTAACTTTAAATATTATTTAAAATTTTTATTGTATTTTAAAGTTTTTGTGAATTTTTTTAACACTTAGGAAAATATTGTGAACTTCAAAAATTTTTGTTAACTAGTATGGATATTTTTGTCTTTTTTCATCCGTTAATGATTATAGTGATACATTTCATGGACTTTTATGAAAATATAGTGACATTTTATAATTTGTTTTAATAACATTTCATGAATGAGCCAAAAATATAGTGACATTTCATGAATTTTACCAATCTCAAAACGTATACATGCTTTTCGGTCACGACAATATAAAGGTCAAACATTAATATATATATTATGTGTAAAGTAACTTTGGATCATACACAACACTTACGTACGAAAGCTAATGATATGCCAATTATATATATAATTAAAGATGTGCTAAGCACAGCAAATAATTGAGTACTAGCGAACAACAATTAATAGAACACATCACGACACACATGAATCATGGCAATCGATAAAATCATTACTTGATTAAATCCCTGCACATGTCACCAAGCAACCAACACGCAAAGAAAGGAAAAGTGAATAAAAAAGCATGGAGACCTAGGTTACTCCCCCTCTAGTATGGCTTCTGCCACATCACTGTTCAACTAATATTAAGAGAAGATAAAATAAAAATAGAAAGAGATCCGGAGGGGATTAGTAGGTGTGTTAGACTAGGAGGAGAGAGAAAACTTTTTTTAAATGTTATAACTCATAAATATAAGTGTAAAAATAAAAAAATTATACCATTGTTCATTATTTTTCGTGCTCTTCAAAACAAGATGCATCATGGATATGTTTTGGTAAACTTAAAATTTTATATTTTAAGATGAATATATATTAAGTATTTTTAAAGTGAATCTTATTCATTAGTAAAATGAATCTTCCTTAATAATAAAATGAACCTTATTCATTAACAAATGAATCTTACCCCCAAACACTCTAAAACCACCATAGTAAAGTTAAAACGTCAAATATATTTGTATGATTTGTAGTGCAGGGTTTAAGGTTCACTTTCAATAAGTGAAAGGTTCATACTGTTCTAGCATATTTGTGGTAGGATTAACTTTACTAGTATTAAACAAAATATTCACATTTCTTTAAACCTTTGATTCACCTTTAAAAACCTTTGATTCACTTTTGTTAACCTCTGATTCACTTTTTTAACCTCTGATTCACTTTCTTAAACCTCTTATTCACTTTAGTTAAACAACCTCTATTTACGAGACTCACTTTTCTTAAACCTCTGATTCACTTTTCTTAAACGCATGATTTACTTTATAAAAACCTCTGATTCATATTCTTAAACCTCTTAATCACTTTAGTTAAACAATCTACGCTTACAAGATTCACTTTTTCTTATACTCTGATTCACTTTGTAACAACTTGTGATTCACTTTTTAACTACCTTTGATTCACTTTTCTAAAACCTCTAATTTACACTAGTCAAACAATTAGAATCACTTTAGTTAAACAGTCTCTGTTTATGAGATTCACTTTTTTTAAACCTCTTATTCACTTTTACGTAACTCTCTGATTCACTTTTTAACAACCTTCGATTCACTTTTTAACAACCTTTGATTCACTTTTCCTGAACTTAAGATTCACAATGAATTTTAAAAAATATGTACATACAAAAATAAAAAAATAAAAAATTTTCAAAACATATTCATGATTGGTCTTATTTTGAAGAGCTCGAATTATGATGAACAATGGTATAAAATTTATGTTATTTGGACTTATATATAATAAAATACAACATTTTAAAGTTTTATAAAATGATAACCCACAAAAAGACAAAATAGTGCCACCTTACAAGGTGGCACCACCTCCAGCTTCGAATTGGCATAAAAAAACACATCGTTGAGTCGTGATCTTTATATACTAGTTACAAAATTGAACATAAAACCTGATTCCAATCCAACTTACATAAAATACTCCATCACCGAAATCAGAGTAAACGTTTTTTCGAAACGTAAAGCTGCTATATTAGAATAAGGGATTTTCTTGGCTACAGGTTACTGTCTAGAGATAGCTCATCTAGGAGGAGGGAGAGTGGGCGCGCGACGTTGCTCTTTTAATTTTTCATGCGCGCGTCAGGTTAGGATTTTTTTTTAAAAAAATTTTCTTTTTTATTTTCTTAATTAACATTAAATTGTTATAACTATTAATATATAGTCCAAAATGAAAAAATTATATCATTGTTTCACCTAAATTCAAGCTCTTCAAAACAAGACCAGTCATGGATATGTTTTGACATCTTTTTTAAAAATTATTTTTACATGTATACGATGATTTTTACCGTGAGAATGTATGTACATATTTTAATGTGAGAATATACATGTTTGAATGTGACGATGTACATGTTCAAATGTGAGAATGTATATGTTTTTAATGAACATCTGTACATGTTTGTATGACCATCTGTACATGTTTGTATGACTGTACCTGTACAAGTGCTCTTTCTTATATGTACAGTTTTAATCTAAGAATGTACATATTTAGTGATTCGTACAGGTTTATGTGGCCTTCTGTATGTTTTTAACGTACATGTTTTTACGTGAGGATGTACATGTTTTAGTGAACATTTGTACAGGTTGTATGACCATTTGTACAAGTTTTCTTTTATGTTCTGTGCACTATACATGTTAAAATAATTTTTTTTAAAAGTTGTCAAATTATATCCATGACTGGTCTTGTTTTGAAGAGCTTGAATTTAGGTGAACAATGATATAATTTTTTTCATTTTGGACTTATATATTAAAAGTTACAACAATTTATATTTTGTGATATATATATAAAAAGAAATGCGCGCGCGGGAGGGGGCTGTAGCCAAATATGGCTACAGGTAGCTGCAGCCAAGACACGTTGTTAGAATAATCTCGTAATACAATCAGGTACATCATTAAGTCAAAATCATCCATTGAAACAACTCTCCTTATGTTTGCTAAAAGATGAGCATCTTTTTTTAACTCTATCAAGGTGTGTCTAAGAAACCTGCTTAATCATCTCTGCAAGGTTGCTAGAATCCTGTAAGATAAGCGCTACATCGGCCCTGACATTAGCTTTCATTTGGAGTGCACTGTTGATTGACAGTCAGAATTGAATTCAACCGAAGAGTTGCCTGAAGCTTAACACGATCTCAATGCCCAGAAAAAGGGTTTTCGCTTCTGCAGTCTAAGGAGCTAGAGAATATTCTCTCTAACAATAGCTGCAGCTATGATCTTCTCAGAACGATCCTTACAAATCTCCCCTAATCCAGTAGAGCCAGAGTCCACACTAGCATCAACCGTAACTGTTAATTCCTTGACCTAAACTCCTCCGCCTCCTTTAAGGAGAGTTACGAATGGGTAGAACTGGCCAAGAGGGCTGTATCCAAAAAGATTCCGCTTGGTCCATACTTTGCTCAAAAGTTCATGCTCTATTGTGGTGATCTGGCATTTAGCAAACCAAAGTTTCCAAAGAATTTGGTGACCACCTGGTCGATGTCATCCGCAGTTTCATTTAGGCAAACTAGGTGAACCAATTCTAGAAGGCTGCATCATTAATGATCTCATTAGGACGTTTGACACTTATAGTTTCCACCTTCCTTAACCACCGAGCATTGATGAACATATGGTAAGGTTATCAAAAAAACCATACAAGACACATTTATCCAGCCCAAAATTATTGCATCTGGTGTCAGGATTGCTCTGTAAGGAATCACACCTTGGAGTATGACCTTCATAGCTTTCCAAATGAGATTTTTTTACCGGATGTGGAGGTAATCCCATTAATTCAGATGGTTCAGGCCATATAATTTATAGGCATATTTAACCGTGAATTGACCATAATTGGTACCACCCCAACATGAGATGTCATTTTTCTTTACTAAGACAATCTTCTTGATGCATGCAATGTCATCATCAATGAACCAATCCTTAAGTTTATTTTCATCCAAGTGAAGTACCTATCATTAATCAGCTCGGAAACCCGACCATGAGTCCTGACAATTGGCGACAACTTCCAGTCCCAGGGTTTTCCTCCCTTTTTCCAACAACCATGATTCTAGAATTTTGATACTAGTATCACTAGCAACTACTCTTCTGGATCCATACTTAATGAGGGGTATCGTTTTCCACATTGATCGCCAAATAGGGCTTAGTTTATATCCTAACTTGGCATCCAAAACACTTCCCCCTTTTAGGTATTTGGCGTTAATCATCTTGGATAACGGGGGATTTGGCTTATCCAAAATTCTCCAGCACTACTTAATAAGAAAGCATCGTTAAGGAGCGCAATCCCTGAAACCAAAGCCTCCCTTCATCCCAACTATAGCAAGATCATCCCATTTCTTCCAACAAATTCCTCTCTGTTTAAGAGAGCCAGACCACCAAACTATCTGATAATACTTTTGAATCTCTTTAATCAGAGAGGTATGCAAATGAATGACACCCATAACATAGGAGGGGATGGCCTGAAGGATTAGACTTATAGGATTCCATGCCCAACTATGAAATGAGCTTATCCCACTTTGGATTCCCTAATGGATCTTGTCTCTCACAAACCGAAAGGCTTGCTTTTTGCCTTCCAACCTCACTTGGAAACCTAAGTGAAGCCCTGGGTCAATAACTTCTTGCCCCGCAAAATAAAAGAGAAACTGATTCCTTAAAGATGTAGGCATGTTGCCGAAAACACAACGCCTACTTATCAACATTAATTATGGTTTGCCTAAAGAAGTTTATTAAGTCTCGAATAATCCGTTAGCCGAAACATCAACCCTGACTTATCAACATTAATGGTTTGCCTAGAAGATTTATTAAAGTCTTCAATAATCTTCGTGAATTTGATAGCATTTTTCTGGTTGGCACGCCCAAATAAACACAGTCATCCATAAAGAATAAATTGGTAACGTTGAATCCCAATCCTCTGTAAGAGAATCCATGAACCATTCTATTGCTGGCTGCAAAACTAAGGGCTGGGGAAAAACCTTCATGCAACAAACAAAGAGAAAGGGCGAGAGAGGGTCCCCCTGTCTAAGGTCTCTTTCAGGTTTAAAGCAATTACTGACCTTCCATTGATCAACACCGCAAACGTGGAGGGCGTAATACATTTAGCCACCACCCTAATCCATATTTCATGGAATCCCATGACACCAAGGACAACAATAGTGAAAGTTCATTCGACTCTGTCAAAGGCTTTATCCATGTCAAGCTTTAAGGTAAAACTGGCCCCTTGTAGCAGCTGAAGAGTTATTCATAGAGTTAATGAGCTCATGGGCTATGATATATTGTCATTACTAAGCCTCCTCGAACAAAGGCTCATTGGTCTCCAAAATAATAAATTTCAAAATTTCTCTCATGCGTTTGGTGAGGACTTTCGATATAACTCTATAAATAGCTATTAAAGAGAAATGGGCCTAAAAGCCTTCATGCAGCAAGCCCCGAACTTCTTGGGAATTAAGACGATATATGTGTGGTTGAGGCCTTCTAGCATAAAGCTAGTATTTAAGACTTGAAGGGCAAGATTAACAAAGTCATCACCTACCATATCCCATTAGGTAGGCAGGAAAAATCCTTTAATACCATCTAGCTCAGGTGCTTTATTAGGGTTCATATCGTGCACATCTTGGACAACTTCCTCTATAGTAAACGGTTTACCTAAGAAGTCATGCTGGTCCGTTTGAACCCTATTAGCACTCCTGCTAAAGCGAATCCAAGATAGGGGCATAGGTTGACGGTGTAATCCCAAAAAATAAAGGTTGGCGTTATTAACAATGTCTTGCCAATCCGAGAACCTTCTTCCGTGATCATCCCTAATCTCATGTATCACGTTCTTCCTCTGCCTAGCCTGAAAATTATGGAGAAAGAACCTAGTATTCTTATCTCCCTCCTTTGACCATTTATGTTTGGATCTCTGACCCCATCTAGTTTCGTCTCGAAGGATAAGAATCAAGTTGCTTGTTGAGATCCTTCCAGGTTGATTGGTTGGTATGAGGATAGTCATGGTTGGTTGCTTTGTTAATTTCCTCCTTTAGCTCAAGCATGTGGGCATTCTCTTCCAGAGCTTCCTACAACCCAGGATCTAAAGGCTCTTTCACATATGGCCACTTTATGGACATAGTTCCCTTGGGTAATTGAGACACATTCTACTATGATTCCCTACATTTCGTATCTTCTGCCCAACAATTCTCAAATCTAAAGAGAACTGGTCCTTTCCTAATTTCCTACTTAAGCATCACTTTAATTGGTCTGTGGTCCGACCCCCCCACCGCAAGTGGATATTCCTAGCATGAGGAAAGAGATTGGTCAACAACCTCATTAGTTAAGGCCCTGTATAGTCTGCTTCTATATTGTCTTGGCCACATCTTCGATTTGAGTAAGTAAATATATTTCCAATAAAACGAATCAACCACATGGCAACACTAAGACAATTTCGGAAGGCTGTCACTCTTCAGTACTACGATTCCTTCCGCCTAGCTGCTCATGTCTATATAAAATTTCATTAAGGTCGTTAGTCACCAACTAAGGGGTAGTTGGTCACCTCTTATCAGGGGCGGACCTACATTGGTGGTTGTGTGTCTATTAACACACATTAAAATAATAAATTCTAAAGTTTTACTTATTTATTATAATTATTTGTAATTAATTTACTAGGTGACACTAAAGAATTGGATATATTGTAATGGATTTACAGGATTTGGGCTTTTTAAACACATATATCACTATAATAATATTTTTTAAAGAACAAAAATGTGTGTTCTATAAACTAGACATACAATTTTTTCCAATAAATCCTACTTTTGTTCACATTAACTGCAACACACATCATCACACCTTTCCGGCAACAACAGGTCAAAAATATTATATTCAGTTTCATCACTTATTTATATTAATGGTCTTTCTCAAAATATAGTGGCTACCAATAAGCATGAAAGGTATTTGTTGGTTTATCAACTTTTGAAATTTGCTTTGGTTCTTCCAATAACAACTTCAAATTGTGGAATGAGTTTTCTACAATGAAAATTGTGAAGGCTCGTCTACAAAGCCGAATTGGCGATGAATTCATGGATGATACTCTAGTGACCTTATGAGAATAATGTGTTTCCTACTATATCCGACGATGTTATATTAATAGGTTTCATAACATGAAAAGTCGTAGTAGAGTCTAATTTGATGTATAAATTATAGCTTCTTTAGTATTTGATGTCATTGTTTCATTTTGTTTATTAGTAGACAATGATGAAAATTTTATAACATTATAGTAATGATCTTATATTTTGACACCCATATTATGAAATCCTGGGTCCGCCACTGCCTCTTATGCAACCAATCACGTCCCATGTTCTACATTTCTCCAAATTCTTCGCCCATCCATAAACACCTGTGCAATACCATCCTGATCCTAAGTCGTTGATTGTGTGACCGTCTATATGAGCAAGGAGCTATCAAGGACATTCATGGTAATGGTGTTTCACCTGAGTAGAGCAAGACCTCCTCCCTTGCCCGCACAATCAACTGCAAAGCCATTGTAACAGGGCAACATCTAATAAACTGACGCATCTCTTCAATGTTTCTCTTGGTCTCACTTAGAAAAATGATATCCGACATTTAAGTTCTAATAACATGCAAGGATTGTCTTCTAGAACTCTGGATTCCCAATCCCCGACAGTTCAGAGAAAGAATATTCATCACAGTATTTGACAACCGACAAAACACAACAAAAGCCAAAATAGAACTCAAAGAAAGAACTAAAGGGAACAGAGTAGAGTACACCTATAGCATGCAGCCACTGCTCGCCGCACAAATATATATCAAACACTATAAAATCCACCACTTGAAACTCCTAGCCTGCCAAATCCAATCATGGTTGATGTGGGATAACCTTGCATGCAACTTGCACCAGCTCAATCCTTCAAAAATAAAAAAAAGGATCTGATGTGAGAATGCAAATCGCAAGAACCCTCCACTACTGTAGCTAGATCTACTACTAAACTGGCTCGAAGGTAGAGTACACTAGAGGCATTCACTTACAAGCACTCACACAGACAAAATCCTTTAGATTTAATAGATTGGTGACTGAATGCTAACAAACTGTTCGCAAGGACCTTCACCGTTGAAGGAGAATTAGGGTGGCATGGGAATGAGAAATTGGGTGAGATAGGGACGCAAAGAGAGAGTGAAGACAAAGGATGAACTAAAATTGAACGGGGATGAGCTATGGTGAATCCATAACAATGAGCGAGATTAGTAGAATCTTAATTGCAGGCTAAGTGATAATTGACAAAAGGAGAATGGGGAAACTGGATGGGAGAAGGCTAGAGAAAAGGGGAGAGCTTCTCACTCATCTTTTTTACATGGCTCACAAGAGAGCAACTACGAGTAAATCGTCATTATTAGGTGTTATAAGATAATATCAAAAGACAAAAATGAGAATTACGAAAGTGTGATAAAAACTAATAAGATAAGTTATAGTTTGGGTGAATGTATCCAAATATATCCATATACTTGACAACCACATATATCATGAATTTTCCTTAGATATGGTGTTGTGATTCTTACTTCTCACGTAACTGGATCTCCTAAGTTTGAGTAATAATTAGAATACATAGAAGGTTACTACTTATCAAAACCTAATAGTAGATCAATATACTGTCTTTCTAACTAAAATAAAGATTACCAAAAACGGGAACAAACAATCACTTTTGTCCAATTGAAACTTGGCATAACTGACACTAAACACAATCAATTCTTCAGGATTGGGTAACGAGCCTTCAAAATTATTTGAAAGTTATGCTCTTGCTTTCCAGTTCTGATGGAGGGAAAGAAGAAAATTTTTAATTTTTTTAGAGAGTAGGAGAATGACGGCGGGACTGTTAGAAAGCACGTATGTAGGTGTGGGTTGCACTTTTTTTAAAAGAAATATGTAATTATGGCACTCTTAAATTCCCTTTCCTTATTCTTCTTCTTCTTTTTTTGAAAAAGAGATAACAACAACTGACCTTATCTTTTGTAACAAATTTATGGGAGGAAATAAAAGAAAAACTTAAATACCCACTATATTTATTTATTATCCTTTTTTTATTTTGGGTTTTAACATCCCTTATTCCCTTAAAATAATTTGTCCTCCAAAATTCAATGTACCTTAATTTTTAAACAAGTGGGGATACTTGGTTCGTAATTCATCCTCCTGTTCCCATGTGGCTTCCGCTCAAAGGATTAGCCCATAAACTTTCCTACTAGAAATGAATCTTATTTGGTCCAACTTAAATAAAATAACTTTGATTTGAAGAGATTACAATGCCAAAGGTTATGCATAAAGGTGGCAGTTCAAAGAGGATGGTCTCGCAAAAATGCATATGCCGGATGTGATGCCGGATCCTCGCTACCCGGCAGATTCATGGCCTTGAACGTGCCGGATAACTTATACCCGGCATGCCATCGGCATGGTACATTTTGTAAATAACATTTCCAGATTCGGATCTGACAAAAGGAACTCAACATTCATACTTGCATCGTGCATAGCTAATGCCAAATACAACAGAATAATGGGAAATAAGAGATTAACCCTAAACCTTAAGTCTTGCTCCCGCTATGGCGCAGAAGACAACGTTAAAGATTACCTAAATCCTAATCTGTCCTATTCTAGTTGTGAACATCAAATAGGATTTAGAGATAAGAGAATGAATAGCTACTTCATTCTACTTGTAAGAAGATTGGAACTCGGGTTAAGAAACTTGAAAATTCCATAAATGATCATAAGAGTTTTACAAGGAAATCATCCCTAACCAAAACTAACAAGGATTCTGCATCACCATCCACACAACTACAAGAGAGAATACAAAGAGGGAGAAGGAGATGTTAATAGCCTTAACCCTGACAAGGTCTTCTTCTTCTCTTGCGTGGATGGATCTGCAAACGTTCCTTGGACACCAACACTTGGAGTGGGGCGGAAACTGAGATGTGAATGGAGTATAATATGGTGTTGAAATGTGTCAAATTGCTGCCTTCCTCGGCCTATTTATAGGGCTCAAATGTGTCGATGCCGGGCGTCGTGCCGGGTCCCCAATAGCCGGCACACGTGTTAAATGCGCCCAACTGTTAACGGTCGAAACCGTCGATGTCCGTGCGAAACAGTGCTTATGCCGGGTAGGACTTACCCGGCATCACATCCGGCAGCGGTTGGAAAACACGTGGATCATATGTGCTGTCGTATGGTCAATCGAGGCGATTTACACTTATGCCGGATAACATTTACCCGGCATAACATCCGGCAAGGCTTCTTTCTGTTCTTGTACTTATGCCGTGCAGAAAACTACCCGGCATGGAGTCCGGCTTCAATAACTCTTTGCCTAGAAAATCATTCCTTGCACAGAAACTCATACAAACATAAATCTGTACAAATATTATACTTAACATATAATAAGCATAAATAACATAAAATAACTTTATTTAGATAATTATAATACTAAATCTAATGCATAAAATATGATAAGTCTGCGGCTTATCAACCACAAGTTAAGAAAAGTCTCGGGTGTTAAAATGGGGTGGTCCGGGTTTAGGTCCTGGTTTACAAACCCGGACCACTCCTTACGCATTACATTTGGTATTGATTTTGACTGGTCCGGGTTTCTGTACTGGTTTACAAACCCGGACCAGTTGTAGTATTTACAAATATGCTAGTTTTGGATTATGTTTCAACTCCAAACTTCTACCAACTTCTTCCCCAATATTCATACATATAATCTAGGGTGTTCTGACCCTAATTAAGCAATCAAAACTAGCCTAATCCATCTCTATACCAATCTGTTACAATACACCATTCACTGTCAAATTTTCTCCTCTATTACAGTTTTTCTTCTTCCACCAATGCTACAGATTTTTCCTTTCCTCTTTACCATTCAATACTCCCTCTACTAATGCTACTCCTAACATCCTCAATGCATTACCTCTATCCTAGTTCCATCCCATTACCTAGCTCTTCTCCAAATCTGTTTCAAAATACTAAACTACTCACCTAAACTCTCCAAATACACCTAGTTACCACCTAGGTTTCCCTTCTTCATCCACATCCAAGTCCTCCAATTTCCATACAAATTTGGGCAGAGGTTCCCATATATTTTTAACATTTCCCACATACATTTTCAGCTCACACATTCATCCCAATGCCCATATCAAGTCACACATCATTCTACACACTATACCACAATATTTTTCCTGCACATACACATACATTACCCAATGTTTTACCAAGCTTTTAAACCTTCAAAACTCTTACATTCTCTTCCTCATTATACTACAACATACTTATTATTCATTCTTATATACACTACTCATTTCTAATACTCAAAACTGTTACACTACACCATACAAATCTAGCTCAAGGTAATCCATTTACCTTGTGATTTTAGTTCTTCTTTCTTTCTTCCCCTTCTCTTCCTTTCTTGTTTCTTTTCCTTCCTTTCCTTCATGTTCTCGGTTTCCAAATGGAGTCCACACTCCAATGCTACAGCCCATACCAATACACAAATTCTAACTTTGCATTCATTCTTAACTAACCCTAGAATTTAGATGTTTTTAGGGTTTAGAAAGAGCATTACCTTCCAACCAATGAGTGAGGTCCTTGGTTAGCAAGAGAGTGAGATTTCTAGCCCTTGGAAGAAGCCAAAATCGGCTGGAATGCAAGGAACAAGACAAGGGTGCAACATGAATTTTCGTTTTGGCAACAAAGGCTAGAAAAAGATTAGTTTTCAAGATTATTTTTACCTCAAAATAATAAGGAGATGAAGGTGCTTCCAATGGTGGTCTCAAACGTTCAAATGGAGAATACCCATGGAGATGAAAATGGGTGTTTTCGATTTTTGAAAGGAGGAAGATGATCTCCTTTGCAAGGGGAATTCAATGGTGTAATTTTTGTTGCATTTGGAGAAGGATTGAGCCTTCAACAAGAGGAGAGAAGAGGAGGGTTGTGTGAGGGTTGTAAAATCACCTTGGCTGTCAGCTTGAGGAGGAAGAAAATCAGAGGGTGAGGGGTGAGTGCAGTACGTGAGAGAATTAGAGAATGAGGGGGAGTAGGAGAGAGAAGGTATAAAGTAACTCATTTACTTTTTGCTTTTTGTCCCCTTATTTAATTAGCTAGTATGTGAGTGTGTGTGAGAGCTTATTTATCTCTTAAAAACTGGCCCCCACATGTATTACTAGTTGGAGCGTTTTTCGTCTTTTACAGAAAACGCTCGTTTATTTACCCAGTTTAGCACTATGCACTAACCGGGCCCGTTTTCCAAAATTTCCTCGTTTCTTTAATTTTATATTGGTTATTAAGCTTCCATTAATGCTTAATAGTTGTTATTTAATGATTTATAATTTTTACGGGTTCGTTTGACCACTTAAAGTCACGTTTTCGGGTTTTCTCGAAAAATGTGTGCTAAAGCTCTATTAGCGTTTTAATTCATTATTTGGATCCGTTTTCTTCGGGAGTTGTTCCCATATATTATTTAGGCCTTATTAAGCCTTTATAATCCATATAGTACGCTAACCGAGGTCTCATACCTCCTATGGTTATCTAACGCTTATTTAGCGTTTTTCGCTTTTTAAGTGTTTCTTTATTTCTTTTGGATTTATTTTTCCTTACCAATATTACTTAGGCGTTATTAGGCCCTTAAATACAGATTATAATAATCTTACTCACTATATTTAAGTTTAGGGTATTTCAGTTTTATATGGGTGATCAGCTCCCCTCTCAACTAACTAGCTCTTAAATTAATAAGTCAAAAGTAAAAAGCAAAAAGGGAAAGGAGAAAAGTAAATAAAAAGCACTTTACTCTCTCTCCTCCCTCATTAATTTCTTTCCTTTCTCTCTTTCCTTCCTCTTTCCTGCCCTCCTCCCTTACCCACCATGGCTGGCGCGATTTCTCCCCTCTTCTCCCATGGCTTCTTGTCATTCTCTTCTTTGTACAAGATTCATTAAAGCTCCAAATGCAAAATAAACACATATTCTTGCTCCCCTTACCGAGCTCTACATTCCTCTCTTTCCATAATCCCAAAATGGTGAAGTTCATCTCCATGGGTATGGCCCATTGGAAGAGAAAATTAGAGATTCTTGAAGCTTGGAGTCTCCTCTCTCCTTTAAGGTAAAAAGATTCAAGAAAAATTCATTTTTCTTCATCCTTCTAGCTTGGCCGATTTTGTCCCTCTATAATGCTGTTTCTTTCTTTGTTTGAGCATTTTCCAAGCCTTAAATGGTGGTGGAAATTGTAACACCCCATATGGGTAACTGTCCAACAACCTAGCTCTCAAACCATTTAGGCTTGAAAACTAGCCACTTTAGGCCCTCAATCCTCACTTGGGCTTAAAAGTGAAGGTCTTGTTGCTGTAGTCAACCCATATGTATCCTTATAAACCATTCACATTACTACTCATATCCCGATGTGGGATGGGGTATCACATACTCCCCCACTCAAAGAATGTGACGTCCTCGTCGCAAGCCTAACATCCAAGTCCCATGGACCTCCTCGGTAGGTGTCAGGTAGCCCATCCCGACACGGTCCCGAGTCCGCTCTGATACCATTTGTAACACCCCATATGGGTAACTGTCCAACAACCTAGCTCTCAAACCATTTAGGCTTGTAAACTAGCCACTTTAGGCCCTCAATCCTCACTTGGGCTTAAAAGTGGAAGGTCTTGTTGCTGTAGTCAACCCATATGTATCCTTATAAACCATTCACATTACTACTCATATCCGATGTGGGATGGGGTATCACAGAAATCCCTCATTTGATTCAAGATTTGAAAACCATTCAAGAACTTCCAAAGGTAAACCCTAACCTTGTGCTTTAAGCCTCTTTTGAATCCTAGGGTTAGTTTAGTGTGCCTAAGAGCTTGTACTTAGTCCCATTGTCCTTTTGAATGGTAATTTAGTGTTGTTGGCATTGGAATTGCCTTGTCTGATTTTGGAGTCAAGATGGTGGAGAAGAGGAGAAGAGAAGAATTAAAAAGGGAATTTGAGAATTCTAGGTAAGAAACTTACCTTAATGTTATCCTATATGTTTTAGGATTTAGGATGGGTTAAATTAAAATAATGAACCCAAGATATGTGAGAAATGTGTTTGGTGAAAGTAGGAGAGAAAATTGTGAATTGTTATTTGAATTAAGGCCTTGGAGCCAAGTGAATTGAGTATATGCTTATATTGTTGTTGGATGAATTTTGAATGAAAAATGTGTGCTGGTAGGACCCTTTATGGGTGTGGCTAGCTTTAGATTAATTAGGTGAAAATTGATGAATTTGGGTATGTTAGAATTGTAGGTGAGTTGTGGCAAAATTTTGGTAGAAATAAAGTGTTTTAGGTGTGTTAAGGGTGAGAACAACCTAGGGGATTAACTAGGTGTATCTAGGGATTTATTTGGCTTAAGTAAACACCCATAGATGGTGGCTGAAGGCTTGGAAATGGTAGGGTAAAAAACTGTAGCAAAATAGTGTTTAGTGCCTTGGAAAAACTAGAAAAAAGAGTAAGTGCGCATAGCCTTGGAAATGGAGGATGGACTTGGGTATAAGTAATGCGAATGTATAGGAAGGATTAGGAATGATCAAATGAGCCGAGGGTATAGTAAACTACCTAGGGAAAAGGTTGGAAATGCACTAGAGTGCATAAGTGCAAAAATGAGAATTTGAGTTGTAGAATTGGGCAAGAATGGAGTATGAGTATAACTAATGATTTGGGATTGTTTAAGGAGTGTTTTAGGGTGCTAAAACATGTTAGGAAACATGTGGAATGATTAGGAAAAGATTGGGTGAGAATTGAGGTGAATTTGGAGTTCAAAGTGAGTGGTTAAAATGAGTACTGGGCCGGACCGACCTTAGGACCGACCTTGGTAGGGTCGGTCGGCCTTGAATTTGCAAACCCGGGAGTCTACTGACTTCAACCGACCTTAGGACCGACCTTGGCAAGGTTGTTCGGGTTGAAATTATGTAGAACGGATGTCTACTAACTTCAACCGACCTTAGGACCGACCTTGGGAAGGTGGTCGAAGTTAAAATTTCAGAACCCCAACCTACTGACTTCGACTGACTTTGGGACTGGCCCTAGGTAAGGTCGGTCGGGTCAAACAAAAAAAATGGCATTAGTAGTAAGCCATTGGTAGAGTAATGATGATAAGATAAATATGCCCATAAGAACCAAAGATTAATGGGGTAACGGGGTAAGTACGAGAGTAATAGTCGTTTACCTACCGTAAAATATTGATGTTAATAGAACCATTTGACATGTAATCAGTGGTTCGAGAGTAAGACTCGAGGAACATGAGGTGACGTGGTAAAGTTAACCCTTGGTGTAAGGTATGATTTTCTCATGCCCTGTATGCTAACGTGGTTACACTGATTTGTGTGCTTGTGTGCCGACTTAATCAAGATAAAAGCATGAAAAATGTTGTATTGCTTGTTTGTATATCTTGATGTATGCTATGTGTACTAACCTCTGTTGTATGACTTGGCGGTCTAACTTAGCGTTGTAGACCGACTCATAGTTGAGTAACGTTTGGTTAGTGACTCGTAGAAAGAGTCGTTTCGCAAAATAATGAAAACGTGGAAACACACGAAATCTATCGAATTAAGAATAACGATAATGCAACCTATGAACTCACTAGAATGTGAGAGAGTTGTACGGGACTAGTAAACTCCCGATAATGGTTAGAGAACTGAAATGAACAATCCACAAAACAATCAATAATGGAAAGGATTGATGAAACCTCTACTAAGAGATTGGTGATAGTTCAAAGATATGAACTTTTGAGAGAAGTAAGAATGAGAAGGGACCATCAAAATCCCTTACAAAAATAGTCGACCTACAATATGACGATCCGACCTAACTTGAGAAAATGTCCCGAACATAAAGTATTCGATAAGTTGGGTAAAACCTTAAATCTGAGAATACTAGACAATGAGAAAATTCCTTAAGCTATTAGAAGATATCGAGAGTGATACTTCTAGGCTAATCTATGAGATTATGAAATAACTCCGAGAGAGGAGTTTTGGGAATCTGAGTAGTCCGGTAGAGAAACAGACATTTGAGAATTTGAGGAGCTAAGAGTGTAGTTCCATTTAATAGTCGAACCTTCCCACCATGCTAGACCCAGAGTAGGGTCGAAACCGGGGAAGTAAGACTTGTATTTGAAAGCCCGGTGGTGAGTCTTGTGTATAACTCTGCCCGGAGGTCATGGGTAATGACTTAAAAGATATCTATTTGTGAATTGAACTTGAGATTTAAGACTTGGGAATTTAAGAACTGAACTTGAGAGTTGAGAATAGAGAATTGAGATCGAGAACTTGGGAGTTGAGAATTTAAATTAAGAATGGAAGAACTTGAATCGGGATTGAGAATAAGAGAACTTGAGTAAGAGTAACCCAAGAGAATGGGTAGGATTATGAATGAGGAACAAAGGCATAGTGAGATAGAAACCCTCAAGGCCTAAGAGTAAGTTAATGCCAACTAACAAACTTGTTGTGTTAGTGTGATTGAATTCCTTGTTGAATGCCTTTGAATGCGAGCATGTTTATTGAATTAAAATGAACCGCATGTTCTTAACAAGTAGTCGGCGTACCCCCGTTAGCACGCGGGGTATGCGAATTTCATGCCAGCAATTTGCTGAGCCCTTAGGGGCACCGTTTTTATTTTACAAGTACTTGAAATACCCCAAACCTAGATATGGTGTTTAAATGATAAACTAAGATATAAGGAGGCTAAATAATGCCATAGAAACATTAAGAAACATTTCTAATCAAAGAAGATATAAGGAAACACCAAAAGAGCAGTTTAAGCAAAAACGTACTCTAAGCTTGGAGAGACTTGGGAGAGTACCCAAATATTGTTCTAAGACCTTAGTAATATCCTAATGGTCATTTTAAATCACTTACCAAAGAAAACCAAGGTTGAAAACAAGTTAAAACACAAAATGTGCTTTAAGAAGTCTTAAAGCACATTTTTGAAAAATTGTCTTGTAAATGAGTTTTGAATGGCTAAATGTCCATCATTACTCTTTAATTAACATGTGTACTATATAGTATCACATTTGGAAGTCTACATCAATGGGAAATCAAAAATTTCACAACAATGTGCCTTGTTTTGTGAATAGTAACTTAATTAAGCTAGTTTATAACATAAGTCAATACAAGTGAGATATTTGGTCAACAAAGACTTAAGTACCCTTATTATTAAATGGGGGCCGGTTTCTTATAAGGTGAGTCACCACCTTTATGAGTCATTAAGCAAATAAGAAAGCAAATAAAGAGTTATAAAGCTAAAGTACTATTCACCCTTTAACATAAATATCCCATTTACTCACCTCTCTCCTCACCTCTTCATTCTCTCTTGTTTCCCATGATTTTCTAAAGCTCTCTCCCTTCTCCATTAACGTGAAGAGCAACTCCATGCTAGCTTCATCTAGCTTTGCACACATCTTGCTCATTTTAGCTCCAAAACCAAAACAAATCACATATTCTCCTTAGTTAGCTCAAGCTCCTTCTTTCTATCTTTTTAAAACTCCAAGAGCTTTGATTTGGTGCCAAGCCAAACCACCATTAGAGGAGGAAATTCAAGTTTGGAGACTCCATTGGCTTCTCCATTCTCTTAAGGTAAAGAAAGTGTAAGAAAATCTAGGGTTCCATCACTTTTCTTCATAACCGAAAATACATGCTCATGAGGCTTCATTTTAATGCGTTGTTCTAGCTTGTTTTCTACTCTCCAAAGGATTGAGGAGGTCCTTCTTGCTTCATATCCAAGCTTGTCTTGAGAAACCAAGGTAAAACAATCACCTTAATACCTTAAAGCACATTTTTAACCTAGGGTTTGTTCCTTAGGGTTAATGTATTATCTAGTACTCATTGGAGTCATTGGATATTGGTTAGAACATTGGCAAGGAGATATATATTGGTGACCGAGATTGAGCAAGGAAAAATCTAAGGAGAAAAGCTTGTGAAGCTAGTGAGAGAACAAGGTAAATTACTTACCTTAAGGTGTTTTATTGTTTAAGGGAATGAGATTAAGATATGTGATGAGTTTAGTAGAGGGTTTACATTATAAAAGGGTTATATATAACCTAGGAGAAACAATGACTATACTTGTGAACTTGTGACTAAGGAGCAAATGAGAAAAAGAGATAGTTTAAGAACATCAAGGTGAATTACAAGAAGCATTTTATTTCAATGGGAGCCTTGTTGTGTGTATTCGCAGGTTGAAGGCAAATATATGAGGAAATTCAGTGGTTAAGATTATTGTCATTTAAGGGCCTAAGTACCAAGCATTTAAGTTTATGCACCATAAGATGATGTGGTGTGGTTTTGGTGTAAATTATGTGTTAAGGTGTTGTGATGAGAATTTGAGTGATGTTGGTTGTTTGATGGAGAAAAACCAAGTGTTAGGATGTATTATATACTAGAGAAACCATGGCAAAATTTGAAGGAGAACTTAAGTGTTTGAGATGTTCTAAGGGAATTTAATTACTAAGGAAGCACTAGGAAGTTTAGAGGTTGTCTTGATGAAAAAGGGGTGAGATAAGGTGTTTTAATGACTTATAATGACTTAGGTATCACCATGAAGGATTTAGGAATCAAAAGTATGTACTTGGGTATTTAGGACTTAGGTAAATGTTGATAAAGGAAGCTAGGAAACTTTAGTAAGTTTGAAGTAAAAGAGCATAAAACTTTTAGGTGGTTTAGGTAGGAACTAGAGCTTAGAATTTAAGGAAAATCTTGGGAAGTGCAAGAAAAGATGCTTTGGAGATGATGTTGTAGTAGTGAGGGAACATTATTGGCATAGTGGTTATCATAGGTATGAAACACCACTTAGAAAACCAAGGAGAAAATATCATAAGTGTAGGAATTTTGGTATGAAGTGAGTAAGAGTTTAAGGAGATAGAAAATGAGTTTTGTGGATGTTGTATGAGGGTGTAAGTGTACCAAATGATGTTAGAAGACATTATGAGGGTTTAGGAGAAGTTTGGTGAAAATTGGTTAAGTGTTTAAAGGCTTAGAAAATGAGTGTTTTGCCTTGTCCGAACATCCGTCCGGACATGGACGTTCGGACAGGCCCTGTTGCGTAAAGATTTTCAGAGTCTCGACTTGTGTCCGACCTTGGGAAGTCCGGACACAAGTTCGGACGTTCCTGTTTCTACTTTGATATTTTCTCGACCCATGTCCGAACTTCCGAAGTCCGGACACAAGTTCGGACATGCGTCTGTTTTCAGTTTTGAGTCTCGACTTGTGTCCGAACTTGGGAAGTCCGGACACAAGTTCGGACATGCCACTGTATGGACCAAAACCTTGCTTAAGGTTAGGAAATGATGAGGATAATTAGGTATTGATGTTATAAGGTTATTAAGGGCATGTTTGGTGGGTGTAATGGTCATTAAGTGGGAGAGTAAGTGTAATAAATAATGAGGAAATGATGCACTTAGGAGTTAAGTTAAAAAACCATAAGGCTTAGTGAAAAACAATGGGTAAAAGTTGATGTCTAGGAAGGTTAAGTAATTCCATTGAGTTGGATTGAATAATAACCTAAAACTGAATCAATGTTTTAGGCTTTGTGAATAGGGACTTGGAAGGAGATAAACCAAACGATCGTCGACGGTGAACGGTACAATCTTTCTTGTGACCTGCTTGCTGACGTGTCCCTCGGCTGTGTCCCTCGGCTTGTGCTATCTGTTTAATTGCTATGACTAAAACAAGATAAAGCATGCAAACGGTTATATGTGTTCTCGTTGTGTTTGTGTTATCTTTACACTAACCCGCGAGACTTGAGATTGTTACTAACCAAGTTTAGTATTTACTGAGTTAAGAATAAGAGTTCAGTTTGGTGGTTGTTGGTTAATGCCCGTTAAGGCTTAGCTAGCACATGGTGATTAAGATTTCTACTAACTGGAACTTGAGTGAGGAAACCCGGGACCGATCTCCGGTCATGCATGCTAAGGAAAGGGGGACGGTATCTGAATCAGATCTGCCCTCCGCTTAAGGACTTGTCTTCGGACTTGTAGCCTAGGGCCGGTTGCCGGCTCAGCTACGCTGGACTCCCGTCCAGAGTAGGTGGCATTAAGATGGTGCGGTGGGATCACCTAAATCCCAGGTTCGAATTAAGCTACAACCAATCCCTTCCAGGAACGGTTTGTAAACTGAGAATAAGTTGAGATTAAGATTAAGATAAGGTAAGGAACTAAGTTTAAGGAAATGAGGACTAAGGAGAGGGTTACTAACCCACTTGATAAGGGAACGCTTGAGTCGTTCATTGTTTGTGAACTATACTTGTTCATCTGTGGTTATTGTTATTGCACTTCATATTATGCTTGTGTATGTAATCAATTTCCATGCTATCGACAATTAGTCGTCGTAGCCCCGTTAGCTTAGGGGCCATGAGAGGGTGTACCAGCATTCGTGCTGACCCCCTTTGGGGGCTGTTTTTACACTTGCAGGTAAGAGACCCATGAGGACGCACTACGAGAGTAGGAGTGGTTAGACTTAGGATGGGATGTTTATTTTGAGTACGGGATGCGCTTGTGCACCCGTCTGTTTATATTTAAACTGTTGTAAGGTTGTGATTATGCCTTAGCTATTTGTACTCGGTTGGTTGTGGTATTATGGATGGTGATGTTTTGGGTTGGTTATGTATTTTGGATAAGTATTGTAAACGTTAAGGCCGGTATATTTTAACGATCAGACCGTGGCAAGGTCCAGGTGTTTATTATTTCCGCTGCGACGTATTCGATTAAGGGTTCAGTTTTGCGATAACCACGATTGGCTTTGGATGGGGTGTTACAGTACTTGAAGTCGAATACCTTACGAGAGTGTAAGGCGGGGTTGCTACTTAAGCATGAGGAGTTGAATAAAGAAATTGTATTTGTATTGTATTGTTGAATTGTAAGTCTGAAATGTTATCGGAAAACTTGAGAATTGTAAAGACTCGGTATATAATTGATTGAGGTTGTATTTGTATTGTATTTGTATTGTATTTGAACTGGTTAAGGAATGAAATGTATTTGTAATTTTTGAGTACTCGGTATACAAGTCATCATACCAATAGTAGAGTTGTAATTGGATTTGGCCTTGTTAGTCACGTGGGTGACTAACGGCATTTTGTCACCCACCGATTGTACTTTGAATTCCACTGCTTTGTTATTGATGATTGAGACGGGTTAGGAGATAATGGCTTGATTAGCGGTAGGGGTGTTACACTAATCTTTGTTGTTTTCTGTGTGATCTTGCAAGGCTAGATCAAATTTAAAGACTTCATCCTTGAAAGCAATAATGATTGTCCACACAAGACGTGAGTAATCATCAACAATAACAAATACAAACCAATTTCCTCCATAACTTCTAATTCTCATTGGTCCACATGGATCCTTGTGGAGTAGTTCAAGGGGTATGGAAGTACTCACAATGATTTTTGACTTGAAGGTGGTCTTAGTATGCTTACTTCTCACATAGGCATCACAAAGATTGGACTTGGTTTTCTTAATCTCAGGAAGACCTCTTACCAATTGTTGCTTTGACTAATTTTCTTAGCAATGATATGCTATTGTGCCCTAGCCTTCTGTGCCATAATGTAGAGTCATCTATTGATGCAGTTAAACATGGAAGATTT
This sequence comes from Limonium bicolor, assembly GCA_023374045.1. Classification (NCBI taxonomy): domain Eukaryota; kingdom Viridiplantae; phylum Streptophyta; class Magnoliopsida; order Caryophyllales; family Plumbaginaceae; genus Limonium; species Limonium bicolor. Next base: position 337,492,977 of record CM041778.1, read on the forward strand.
AAACTGTCAATATCTTCTAGACATTTCTCCATCTCTTTTCTCTTAACATTTCTTATCCATCACTCAAACATATTATACTACAATTTGTTGAATATAAAAGAGCTGAGTTTCCTTTGTCACAAATTTGAGCTACACTAAGCAAATTTAATTTTAATCCATCAACTAGGTTGGCATTATCAATAATATAATCATATGAAAAACCAACCTTACCTTCACCGATTATTTTACCTTTTCGATTATCGCCAAAGGAAGCGGTTCCTTAGCCTTCTGGTTTGAGTGAGACGAACTTCCATTTTTGTCAGGTGTTTTGAGAACCTGCTGTCGATGTACCAATATGGATCCCTTCTCACTTGATTCTGCACTTGACAAGTTAGCTTGTGGGATTAGGGTTCCAAAAATGTTTGGACCCATTATCACCAACAATTTGTCTATGATCCTCTTTTATTAACCATTTTAATCCAATTTTATTTAGTTGTCAATGTCACATAAATTGTGTGCGATGACATCTAGGGATAAGGTGACCAAGTTGTAAGCAAAGGTGATAGACTCTCGCCTATGGGTGCCCGATAGGTACCCGACCAATTTTCTGTCGTTCCATTGGGATATTCTAGCAATTTTCTCTAATCCTACACATTTTTCTTTGAGAGAGGCTAGTTCTTTCTCCTTTTTCTAATAGTAGAACCTAATTAATCCATTTCAGGTTGTTTTTCGATCTTTAACCTTTCATGAGCAACAAGTATTTCACAGTAGTCATTTTGCAATTTTCTTAACGCATCGTTGAGTTTTGCTACCTTGTTCCTATCTGAGTTTGTTTTTAGATCTTCATTTTCTTTTGAAAACTCATTGTTTTTAGTTTCAAGTACTTCCAGTTGATCAACCAAAATGAAAGAGAACTTTCTAAGCCCTGGAACTTTAGCTTTCAAAATCTTCCTTCTAAGTTGAGAGTAATTTACTTCGGTTAGATTTTCTTCTTTGTTGGATTCTAATGTCTCCTCTTCTTAAGCCATTAATAAGGTGTCCCTAATGCAGAGATGAGCCTTTTTTTATGAAAGTGGACTTTATTACCTAATAGAACAACTGTTTACATCAAGGCTCGTCAAGTGTTTGCTTGCTTCAGGAGGTTCTCTAACAGAGAGAAAACTAATTCACTATCTATAGCTATCTTGGCAATGGAGTCCACCAATCTATTAGCTACCCTACCAATCTTATGGAATTCACACTTGTTGAACCTACAGAGATGAGCCTTTTCATCTCTTGACTTGTCGTTATCTGTGGTTTGATCGTCATCACTGAGCTCTGAGTCTCCCCATGCAGTGACGAAGGCTCATTTTCTTGGTTTCCTGTTGAGAGGCTTCCGGACAGGTCTCCTAACTTGATCGCTGTCCTCTTGGGGTTGTTGTGGATAGTCCTTGATGTGATGTCCCCATTTTGAACATTCAAAGTATTTTTCATTGCTTCTCTTTGGCAATCATCAGATTCCTTGGAATCTTTCCCTGTTTTCAAGTTGTTTCTAACAAACTTCCTGAAGTACCTTTTGGCATACAAGACCATTTCATCATCATCTTCTTCTGATCCATAGTTCTCATTTTCAGCTACTTGTAGGGCTATGCCCTTGCCTTGTTCCTTTATCATATTTTCAGTGTTTCTTAATTGTAGCTTGAGTTCAAACGCCATCAGTGATCCTAACATGTCAGCCAGGGACATCATTGAGAGATCATAGACTTCTTGCATAGCATTGACTTTGCTATTGAATGAAGTAGGTAGTGATCTAAGGAATTTTCTAATCTGATCCTCATTTGAGATAGTTCTACCAAGTACCTGCATCTCATTGATTAGCTTAGTGAACCAGTGTGCATTTGCAGAAATGTTCTCTTACTCTTCTTTCTTAAATAGCTCATAGTGAGTAAGTGAAAGCTCAATGCGAGTTTTCTTGATTTCATCATTACCTTTGTAGGTAACTTCCAATGTTTCCCAGATCTCTTTCGATTTTTTAGCAGAGGATATCTCGGAATATTGCTCAGGAAGTAATGCACAATGTAGAATTCTTACATCTCGTGCATTAAATGCTAACTGTTTGATCTGATAGTCTATCATGTTGTCTACAAATATGTCTGATCCTTGAGCATTTTGAAAAGTGTATTCTCCTTAAGTTTTCACCCACCACTTTCTTGGATCATCAGATTTGATGTGAAACTCCATCTTGTTCTTCCAGTAAGCGTAGTTTACTCCATTGAAGAGTGGTGGTTGATTTGGGGTTGACCCTTCTTCCGATGCCAGTAGGGCTGAGTGAGACATTGATCATCTTGCAAAGCAGTTAGCTTTCTAGAAAAGACCCACTCTAATATCAATTGAAACTGACTGGAGCTCAAGATACATCATCGACCGGTCGTGGACGTGTCGTTAAGTTAGACAGGATAAGTAGTTTTTGTAGAGATGCGATAATTCACAAATTGGAAACTCCTGTTAGATTGAGAATTTACACCCTAGAAATTCACACAATCTCCCTCCGCCTAACCTATGGACTCTGGGACAGTTCTGGACTTATCACCAAAGTCCTTTACCCTTCTTGATAGCAGGCCTATGGTTCCCCAACCGTTCCCTGACTGGTCATTCCACTAAACACCGAAAGTATTAAGTTCATTACATAGTCTAACCACGCTCACTAGCTCCTAAGCATGCACGCACACTAAGATGCACTACTTATGACTCATCTTATACTTGATGTTCTTCTTCTCACGTGTGTATCTCTATCATGTATTCAATATGACAAGTATTGAATATATATACATAAGCAAGTTAACTTATAACAGCCAAAATAAAATAAGCTATATACTAGAGGACGGTTGCCCATTGTTCCCTAAAGGATAGCTCTGTACAAGGTAGGATGATCTTAAACTTGATGGTAGGTGCAGCCATGACATGTGTCGCTCACTGGTTGGACACGTTGTAGGCAAGAGCTCAGGTGGTCGGTTGCTCTTTGTGATGTCCACTTGCCTAGTTCGATAGATTTATTAATGCTACATAATTAATCCCTCTTTATAGCTTCAAATTATGTCTTGTTATCTTGTTCATGATTGTGCTTTGTTCATCCCGCCTTTGTCGTGAACTTTCACCAACTTGAGTGAGATTGTGTGTGTTGTTGGTTTACTTGTTCCTGGTTTATATATCTTGGTTTCTTGAACACTTCCGATGCTGAGATTGGTTGTTGTGTTAAGCTAGTGTCTCTTGTGTGCTAGGAGCTCTGCTTGAGCTCTGAAAGCAGGTGCCCGATTGGTAGGACATTAGTCATGACTAGAGTGTGCTTGCAACCTTGCGTGCTAAGCCACTCTTTGACCTTGTTTACCTGAACTTCATACTTAGGTAAACATGTTAGATAAACAACACAAGTTTGCTATCATTAAAACCTAAGGAACTTGACTTAACACTCGTTGTAACACCCCTACTAACTCGGCTCCTAATCGTCGTATAATCGTCACACTTAAGTAATTAAATCGCAGCAGTAATAACAGATTGTCGTACGAATGTGTTACCATCATCACTCGCTCATACGAGTGATAACTCATTACATGATAATCAACATATGAAACGTATTCCCTCAGTGACCATAAGAGATAGATAGCAATGCTTAAATAAAACCAAAATATATACAACATAAGTCCGTCTTATACATAATATCGTACACGTGAGCATCTAAACCAATGTACACCTCGGTTCACAAAACCCGAGTCCAAAATAACAACCGTATCAGTCCATACCACAGTCTATCAAAAAGTGTCACTAAACAACAGTCGCACCCCGCGTCGACAACCAGCTAGTCTCCTGCAAATAAACATGGTTGTGGTATGAAAACAGCCCCTGCTGAGTATGTTATCACATGCCCCGTCATGCCCCGTCATGCCACCTCAAACCCCTTAATTAATTGGTCTAGAGCATGAGATTCATTTACATGCAATACCGTTTTAACATTTAAACTGTAAAACAAATAACAGTAATATCCATACAATAAACATAACCATTATCATGCATTTTATACAACATAAAACCACATAGCATAACCAATGAACAACAAGGTGAAACAATGAGGATTATAAACAAGTATAAATTCTCATCTTTGGCATACAAGCCCAATACTATTCGCCAAATATACGAGCTAACAAGCTGTTTGTAATTGTTCAGTTATACCTAATGACAATGTCTCGTTAAAACGCCGTGTCTCTAAGTTACCCATATATTATGGCGGGTCACCCACGGTAGTAGCCACTCCAGCAGTAGAGTCTCAGACCAACAAACCGTTCTAGTTCGCGGGAAATTTCTTTCAGTACTTACGGACCCGTACGCGGACATACTAGTATCGTTTTTGTGATCACAACGCGCACCAAGAGCCACATCCTCCTGGATTTGTTCATCTATACCATCACATCGCATTACAATTTTTTTCTAACACAGCAGACTAAGGTCGTTAGTCTTATCCTAAGTGTATGAACTCGGATACAGTGTTAGATACGAGATCGGCGTTAGAAAGGGCCAATGCTCCATAATTAAGTCTTGGATAATATATATATATATCTCTTATTATCCTAATGCTACAACGTTTTCTGACGTTCCTTATATTACACATATAAGATAGCACCATAGCCGCTCGTTCATTATATATATATAGGTCCATATGTACGAACCAATACTATAATCGTAAAAACAGTAAATAATAAGCAGCTTAAATATACAGTTCATGCATATTTATTCACACATTCAGACATTCAATCTTATCACTGAATTCACAGAGTTTGAACTGAGGAAGCCCTTAGAGACAATCAAGGACACGTAACAACATACCGTGCACCAGGATTATAAAACCGTGGAGTATGAATCAGCTAGATCTGATGCTCCTCGAGTCGTCTCTAACAATCTAATAATATGTGTAACTTTACAATTAGCATCCAGTATAACAACATTACTCTACGGTAGCCCGTACCGTCGCTAATCCCTCCCGGTTCATTCCCCGTTGTTTACTAACAACGCTTGTCTGGTTTTCGGTTTAACTCGGGATTTGTTTTATTTCGTAAACGTTATATTGCATGCATGGTTACGTCGTAGTATATTAATATATTTAACTTAAACGTTCATTATCGCATGTAGTTTAATATACATTTGTATATTATATAGTTTGTCACTATATTGAATGTATAATCTTGATCATATATTATACATCTTACCTTAGTATTTATTTTCCTAAGGTTAGTTTTTCCAAGTGTAATGTTGTATAATCCGTATTTAAAATACTTTGCATTTTATAACTCCTTATTATTTCATGTACAACATAACATTAGAATTTCCTTAACTAATGTTTATAATTCTTTTCTCCTTATCTTATATCATTTTAATTATGATATTATATGGTTATTGAACCATATCATATTTCTCATTCCATAACATATGTTTATTTATATATATGTATTATGGGACCACTTATTATATGGTAATTCTATATAATATATTCATTCTTCTTTATTGAATATTTCTTATATTATAAATGTTACAACCCTTAAAACATTATTAACCATATTATAAATTCTCATTCCAAAATACCCATTATTACCGAACAGCCACTTATGTTCTCCTTTAATTACAAAAACTACCACATTATTTATATAACGTTACCTTATAGTTATATAACATATATTATGACATTTATATCATAAAATCATTTATAACCTATAGTTGTAACATGTTATATAATACCAAAGAGACCTATAGCTGCCGGTTTTTATTTAATTCCATTAAACTTCCAGAAATTACAAAACAACCCCAAATATTATTTCTTTGTTACACTTATAACATATACCTTATATTATAATATTAAACCTTATTATAATTATAACCTATAGTTATAATGTTCCAAAATAACCGAAAAGACCCTAGGGTGTGTTCTAAATTAATTTCCACCTCTTAATTTTCTATATTTACCAAATGCCCCCATTTTATAGTATATAGTTTCCTAATGTCATTAAAACTATACATACACATATCTTATTAAACCTCTTATATTATTCTAAAAATCACCAAACTATACCAAAAGGTTATAAATACCATTCCTAACCTTATACTTTCGGTTATTACAGTTTTGCCCCCATATGTTACCCTAATGTAACAATGATATATATACCATATATTATACTTAATATTTCATCTTAACTCCAAATTTAACGAAATAAATTCCTAAAAATTTCTAATAAACCGTGGTCTGTTCTAAACCCCACTGGTGCCCAAAACTTTAGAAATCACTAATCCACCCATATTATATATCTTTTATATTTAATACCTAACTTAATATAAGGTAGTATTTAATTCAATAAATTTCCAAACTTGGTCAAAGTCTCCTATAGTCACCTTGACTTCTAAATTCCATTTTGAGCCCAACTCTTGGTAATTATGTATACCCCAACTTTCCTATTTTACAATTTTGACACAAACTTATAAAATGTTTAATTATTTAATTCATACCCTAAATTTCCTTATGGCCCACATTCATATTTTATCAGTATTACATTTGACCTAATCCAATTTACATTTATAATACTACTTTATAATTATTAATTTATACCTAATCATATTAAATTCTATTTTCCCATACTTCCTTCTCCTTATATAAGCCTATACATTTTACATTAATTTAATAAATATATATACTCTTTATAAATTATTATATAGCCTAAAAACTTTTATTAAATTGTATTTTCTATTATTAATACATATACAATTAAATTATACCTTAATTAAATTTATATTAAATGCCTAATCTTCTATATCTAATTATCTTATTGACCTTACTTATTTATACCTTACATAAACTTATTGCTATATGCATACATTAAATTAATAGCTTTTAAACTTAAATTAAAATGGCCTAATGACGTGGCCTTATTACAAATTTGCTTATAACATAAAATTACACATATAGCTTAGAAATATTATAAACTCTCGGCCTTACCACCAATTCTTCCAATATTACCATTCTTCCACATAATGTCTTAATTTGACCATTATGTTAATTAAATCACTTAAATGACTAGCTTATATTATCTATGTAATCTATGGTCACACTTAGGTTAAAAAATAAATATTCTAACCACTCCACTCTCGGCACATATTATATATGAGCTTAGAAAACATATTAACATAAGATTAAGGTATTTATACCTTGATTTAAGGTGCTTAAATACTCTATATTGGCAAGGCAGCTTGGAGGAGAAATTGGCATAGCACTTTAACATGTTTTATACATCAAAACAAGATATGATTACACTCCAAGCATGAGTTAATCATAAGGAACATTTTAATGTAAGATTTAAGGTAAACTTTACCTTAAAATGACAAGGGTAACACAAGGAACTTTCGGCCTATTTCCAGAACATCAAACGGTGTTAAAATCACCATAAAATCATGGGGATTAACAAGATGACAACAAGGTAACAATATAATAGGTTTTACCTAGGCAAAATGCTTAAAGAATGGATTTTGCTCTTGATTTCGGCCACTCTTGATCAAGGGGGTTAAAACACTAAAACAATATGATAATTGGGAGATAATTAGTCTATAAACTCAAGGAAATCAAATAAAGAAAACCAGATGGAGTCATGAAAGTCATAAGATATGTTTTTACCTTAAAATGGAATTTTGACCACCTTGGTCCTTATTGAAGTTTCAGCCAAGAATAGCCACTAAATCAAGGTTGAAAACACTGATATTGAGCCATGGAAAGTGATAGATAGTTAGATCCATGTGTAGGTAATGAAGAGAAGAAGGAAATGAGCTAAATCATGCCTTAAACCATTACCTTAGGTGGAGTGAGTTGGATTTCTCTTTGATTACTAAAGAAAAAGGATTGGGAGGTTATGAATGAGCAAGTCTCTCGGCTGGAACAGGACAAGGGAAAGAGAAATGCTGAATTTGTGTTTTAAGGAAGGAAAAGTCATAAATGGAATAGTAAACTGATGATTCACTAAACTGGCTTGATATTTTGCTTAAAGATTGATGTGATATCCCCCTCCCTTAATTCTGCCGCCTTACTATAGCTAAATATGGGTCAAGCCTTGACTTTTGACTTGGCTTAGTCAACATTACTTAAATATGCATTATTTCGGTTACTATTCGTAAATGAATGTCATATGTGTGATTTTTTTGCAATTCTTTGAATTAGACCTTCTAATGTGGTACATTATAGTACATTAGTATAACAAGGTTTAATCCAGCCCCTAACACCACTCAAACCCAGTTAGAAAGTCAATTATCTCAAAAACGTGCTTTAAGGAGTTTTAAAGCATAATTTGTGTTTGAACATGTTTTTGAGCTTGGTTTCCTTTTATAATGGTTTTATTGTGTTCAGTACTTAATTATAATACTTATGAATCCACTTTGGATCCTAATTGAGGTCATACAATCTCTATGGTTTCTTAAAGCACATTTTTGGCTTTACCGATCTTAAGGCATGTTTTTGCCTTGTTGAGATCTTAGATTGTTCCTCAATGGTATTAAGATGATTATTAGTCTTCTTAGATCATTAATAGATCAATTAATTAAGTTTTTGAAGTTAGGGGTATTTCAATCTACCCCCTTTAAAAAGGCTTCATCCCGAAGTCCTTATTCAAATTCAGTTCTCCTAAGGAATCTAGTTCAACTAAGTAATCACAGATATACCATCACTAGGGAGTACATCCCACTAGGTTACGACCTAGTCTATGACTATATGTATCATAATTGATACAACACCAATATCATTCCACATAGCCAAGACTCATGGCACAATCTCATTCATAACACAACACTAAACAAGGTGCACAACCGACTTACCAACATAAACACTCAAGGGTACTATATATATCAAACAGGTGCACTGAGGCACATACATACAATGTATCAAACACACAATCAAACTACTAAACAACCATGTATGACGCAACATACCACCAAAACACACCATAAAAACAAGACCTAATGCATAACATATGCACAAGCCAAGTGGCTTCTACCCCCCATAAAAAGGGTTTGACCACGAACCCGTACAAGTATCACATCCACTACTCGAAGAGTGCTGGATACTTTGCTCTTATGGAGTCTTCTAACTCCAATGTAGCCTCCTCCACCTCATGGTTCGACCAGAGAACCTTGACCATGCTAACGGTCTTGTTCCTAGTTTGCCTCGTCTTCGTATCAAGGATGAGGAGTGGTACTTCTTCATATCGTAGAGCGGGGTCCAACTCCAAAGTCTCTAGCTCAAAGACGTGCGATGGATGGGGCATATACCTCTTCAACTGTGAAACGTGAAAGATGTCGTGCACCCTCTCAAGCTCTGTTGGTAATTCTGTAGGCTAACGGGCCCACTCGCTCCCTAATCGCATATGGCCCAACGTACTTCGGGCTCAGTTTTCCCTTCTGCCCAAACCGGAAGATCCCCTTCATGGGTGAAACTCGAAGAAAGACTCTATCATCAGTAGTAAAATCGATGTCTCTCCTCCTGATGTCGGTATAGGATTTCTGCCGATCCTGGGCTGCCTTCATGTTCCTATGAATCTGTAGGACATCCTCCTTGATTTGCTCTAGGTACTCAGGTCTTAGAAGCGTAGTTTCGCTGGCCTCATCCCAGTATAAAGGATTCCTACACGGTTTACCGTATAGTGCCTGGAACGGTCGCATTTGAATAGAGGAGTGGTAGCTGTTTGTTGTAGGCGAACTCTATCAGATGTAGATTCTCTAACCAGCTCCCCTGAAAGTCTAAGGCACATGCTCTCAGCATGTCCTCCAGTGTCTGGATGGTCCTCTCACTCTGACCGTCGGTCTGAGGATGGAATGTCGTACTGAGCTTCAGCTTCGTACCCAAGGCTTCTTGAATCTGACCCCAGAATCTGGACAAAATCGAGGGTCCCTATCAGACACAATGGTCTATGACACACCATGGTGCCGGATCACCTCCTTCTAGAACAAGTCCGCCAACTTCAGGACCTTCCAGGTATCCTTCATAGTGACAAACTTTGCCACCTTCATAAGACGATCTACAATGACCCAAATCGTGTTTAGTCCTCCCTTAGTCGGTGGAAGACTGACAACAAAATCCATCGAGATGTCCTTGAACTTCCAATAAGGAATAGACATGAACTGCACTAATCCGCCGGGTCTCCTGTGCTCAAGCTTAACCTTCTGACAGGTCAAGCATCTAGTCACGTAGTCGGCTACGTCCTTCTTCATCCTGCTCCACCAGAAATGGACCTTCAAGTCCTTGTACATCATCGAAGAACCGGGGTCGACGGATAAGGACGAGCAATGAGCCTCCTGGAGTATCTTCTCCTTCAGATTAGGAGAAAACTTTAGAATACAAAACCGGCCATTCAATCGAATCATGCCATTGTCGCTCTGTTCAAAGTCGTACTTCTGACTCTTAAAACAACCCTCTGCCATTTTCTGCCTGATACTCTACATATACTGATCACTCTCCTGTGCAGCTCGTATCTCATCAATCAGACTGCTGCCCGCTAAAAAAGTAAACAATGAATGTGCTCGGCGGCTCAGGGCATCGGCTACAATGTTTTCCTTGCCCTCCTTGTACCTCAGGTCTATGTCGTAGTCCTTCAAGAACTCGGCCCATCTTCTCTGTCGCATGTTCAGCTCCTTCTGAGTGAAGAGATGCTGCAAACTCTTGTGATCAGAGTAGACGGTGACTGTCACACCATAAAGATAGTGGCGCCAGATCTTCAAAGCGAAGACTACTGCACCCAACTCAAGGTCATCTGTGGGGTAGTTCACCTCGTGCATCTTCAGCTGTTGGGATGCGTAGGCAATAACCTTCCCGTACTGAATAAGCACACAGCCTAGACCGGTTCCAGAGGCATCACAATATACCTCGAACCCATCGGTGCCCTCAGGGATAGTAAGAACGGGCGCCGATGTCAGGAGATCCTTCAGTGTCTGAAAGGACTGCTCACACTCGGCAGACTATAAGAACTGGGACTCCTTCTTCATGAGATTCATCATCGGTTTAGCCACCTTGGAGAAGTCCTTCACGAACCTTAGATAGTAACCGGCCAAACCCAGAAAGCTACGGATGTCTGTTACCGTCTTCGGCCTCGGCCAACTCTTCACTGCCTTAATCTTGGCAGGGTCTACAGATATTCCGCATCATTGATATAATGTGTCCTAGGAATGACACGCTGTCCAACCAAAACTCACACTTCAAGAGTTTGGCATACGTTGGTTCTCTCATGATACTCAAAACCTGCCTCAAATGTAACTCATGCTCCTTCTGGGTCTTAGAATAGACCAGGATATCCTCGATGAAGACCATAACTGAACTATCAAGCTGCTCTCTGAAGAGACGGTTCATCAAGTCCATGAAGATAGCTGGCGCATTCGACAACCGAAATGGCATAACAGTGAATTCATAGTGCCCATACTGAGTTCTAAAAGCTGTCTTCTCCACATCACCCTCTACAATCCTGATCTGATGGTAGCCAGATCTGGGATCTATCTTCGAGTACATACTGGCTCCTCTCAGTTGGTCAAACAAGTCGTCGATCCGTGGTACCAAGTACTTGTTTTTGACCGTCACCGCATTCAGCTTGCGGTAGTCGATGCAGAGTCGCATACTACCGTACTTCTTCTTGACGAACAACACTGGAGCACACCAAGGAGAAACACTAGGTCGTATGAATCCCTTGTCGAGGAGGTCCTCCAGTTGTAGCTTCAGCTCCCTCATCTCAGCCGGTGCCATACGGTAGGGCGCCTTAGCAATAGGGCCCGTACCTGGTAACAAGTCGACGGCAAACTCAACCTCGCGCACAGGCGGCATGCCTGGCAGCTCATCAGGAAACAAGTCCAAGAAGTCTACCACGACCGGAATGTCTGAGTCCATCTCATCGCTCTGTCTCATGTCCTGAACATAACAGAGGAAGACCTGTCTGCCCTTCCTCACATCCTTCATCAGGGATAGCACTGGCACGATCTTGACAGTCGGCTCTTTCCTCACACTGTGGTATGACACTGTCTTGCCTCGGCCCCTTCAGCAGTAATCGATGCTCCGCACAGTGTAGGCGGCCCTTATGCTTCTGCAGCCAGTCCATACCCACTATAACGTCAAAGTCCAAGTTCTTGAACTCGATCAAGTAGATGGGGAAGGTCTCAGTCATAATGTTGATCTCTAGTCTTGTGTACTATCTAGTGCAACCAACTCTCACCTTTGAAGGAAGAGTGACTGAAAAGTCAGAGAGCTGTCCGGGGGCTGCCCTGAGCTTCTTCGTGAATGTAGAGCAGATAAATGAATGCGAAGCCCCGGCGTCGAACAATATGGAAGCACTAACACCATTGATAGGAAAGGTACCTGAGATTATTTCTCGTATTAGCATCGAGTCGGATTAAATCACTTATTTATTGTCGGTTGTTAATTGTCATACCTGTGATGACGTTACCGGACTCCTTGGCTTGTGCCATATCTAGGATGCTTAAGGTACCCTCCTTTTCATTTTCGTGGCCTGGAGTTATAAATTAACGGTATTAACAGATGGAACACATGTAAGACCCTGGATGTTTACCTCAAAAAATAGCTTATGAAAATACAAATCTAACGGCGCAAACGACATTAAAAACGGACTTCAAACGAGTCCTAAAAGAGCAAAACAGAGTTGGTCCGAACTTGTGTCCGGACATGGTAAGTTCGGACACAAGCCGAAGGGAAATAGACTGCGGAAAACCAAACGTCCGAACTTGTGTCCGGACTTCGAAGTTCGGACACAAGTCGAGTTTCAAAACTTCGGAAAAATCCTTACGTGGTCCGAACATTGGTCCGAACTTGCAAGTTCGGACATAGGTCGAAACTTGCAAACTGAACCCGTCCTCGCATGCTGTCCGAACATAGAAGTTCGGACAGATGTTCGAACACAGCCAAACGAAGAAAATCCTTGAAACTTTCGGGGCCTGTCCGAACATTGATGTCCGGACGGACGTTCGGACAGGTCCTTAAGTGCAGTTTTTAAAACGTAAACAGAAACCAAAACCCATTAGAAACTCTTATAATAACAACATGAGGAACTCTTGACCAGGTAATATCATTATCAAACACTCAATACAAAGCTCAAACTTACCAAAACTGATTCATAAATGCCAATAAATTCATTTAGCCAAGAACTTGAATGAACATAACCTCTAACACAGCAGCGGATCTCAAAACGTCCAGGGCATTACCGCCACACCCAATTCCCATGGGTGCTCAGGCTAATGAACTAAATAACACTAAAATCAAAAGTTAACTCAAGTATTGCGGAAGCAAAATAAAAAATCAATGTATAAAACTTTGAGAACAACACAACATCTCCTAATCACTGAAATTCAAAACATCGCCTTAATTATTCGTGGTCCCTAAACTATGTGATTCACCGTCCCGATTCCCACAATTAGTCATTCATACCTGCGATCATAAAACATAGACAAAACGCAGAAAGGATCGCATAAATCAGAAAAACTGAGTAAATTCCACCTCAAACTGTAAAATACATTTTAGAACTCATTTGCCCTTAATAAACAGATGAGAAGGTTTACTGAACAGTTGATGAATTTCCAGAAAACATATCAATACCGAAACCACAGTAGGGAGCTTTCAACATGAGATAACCACAATTCCGAACACGGGGTCACCTATGGGACCCCAAACTACAATTCCAAGACAGTCACCTATGGGACCGTCAAACAACCACCTCACCCTAACTCCTTAAGTGTGCACACCCCCTATGAGACAGCAGTAACATAGAGTAGATCAAAGGGCTTAACCGCAACAATGTGTGCAGCGCAAATAATAACAATAATGGGGAGCACCTATGGGCTCCCAAACAACGGAATACAACCTGTGAAAGACTCCCAAAAACCACAACTGAAATACCACAATCTCAATCCAATTCCTCAATTCCAAAACGTGGGAAACAATCCCAAATCTTCAAACCACAATCGAGAACTCATAAAACACAACGGAACCTTTTCCAATTATTTTACAAGACATCAATCAAACGATCATTGAGCATAGAATTTACCTGGAACAACCAAATCCCTCAAGATCCCAACTGCTCCGGACTATTGATATCACTCGTCGATGTAATCGGCGTCTAGGTAACCAAAATGACAATCAGAATTCATCAAACAACGAGTAGATAACTAAACAACTAAGTAGAATACATTACCCGACAATCTACCAACTGGACACCAGGGAATAATCAGACCTCGACGGAACTAGCGAGAATTCACCAAGGGTTTGAAGAGAAAGAACGTGAAAATAATGGGCAGAGTGTAAACGCAAGGGCGGCGTATTGAGGATGGAGAATAATGAAATGGTATAAAATCCCTAAGTTCCCAAGCAATCTTCTCGAACAATTCACAGATCAGAATCCTAATCGTCGTCAAGCTCTTCAAGTTCTATCGGTTTACTTGTTACCGAATGAAGAGAACACACGAGAAAGAGAGAGATAATAGCAATGCAATAGTAATGCAGCAGTGGAAATTCTCAAGTAATGGTCGCGTGCCCTTTATTGAGGGAGTGAACCCCTATTTATAGTGTTTCTCACAGGCCTCCTGGGCTATCACATTGTGCCAGGCTGGCGCATAAATATCTTGACAGGCCTACAAAATATCTAATAAATATCTTAAATATCTTATCCTAATTTCCCCACTTTCGATTGCTACCTGCGCTTGCCTCGTTCTCATATCGACCAGTCACACACCGGTTCGCTATTCGTGCCATACTTAGCGTATTTAGCGACCGGTCGCTTCTTACATTGTATCCTGCGTTCCTGGCATCCGGTCACGAACGACCGGACGTATCAACGTTCTTAGTGACCGGTCACAGGCGACTGGACAATACTTTCTATGTTATGTTCTAGGGCCCTTGGTGACCGGTTGAAATTGACCGGTCACTGCTTGTGACCTGTTTGGTCCTAGACAGGGACGCCCGGTCGTTGCCTTGACCTTCCTCTTCCTTTCTCTTTAGCTCTACTGAGCTATTGCTTTTCTTTGGGGCTTCCGGGCATATTTTCCCCACTTCAATAATGAAGAGAAATCAACCCTTAAATAAAATTATTTGTATAATGAGAAGAGAATAAACTAATTAAATATTTATGCTAAAAAAGGAAATACAAATAAAATAATTAAGAAAGAGTTCTAACTCTGGGAATTTAAAATACTTCCAAAGGATAGATCTCGATAAATTAGGGAGATCAGTAAAAGAAGATTGGTGAAGTAATTCAAGAAAGAATAAATCAGAAACGAGAAACAATATCAAGAGGTCAATTATTATAAACATTTATTTGAGGGAGATAATTTAGAAAGGAGTAGATATGATATGTTCGTAATAATTTGAAGGTTTAACAAAGGAAAAGAACAACTCGTTAAAAGGGTAAAAGAAACACCAGTAATAACAATTACTAAGAGAAGAATAAGGAGAGTTAACATAATAATATTTTGAGCAGTCAAATAGAATTCGAACTCTGAATACTTAAAATAAGTTGGAAAGATATTCTGGAATAGTACTTCGGAGTTCAAATAACTTAGGGAACTTAGGAGAGAGAAATAATACTATATCATACATCATTCGAAATATAATTAAATCCATCAATGCAAAACATTACCAATATTCAGAAACACTTTATGGAGAAAGATTAATTCCCTGGGCCACCTTAACTAACCTCAAACATGTCACTCATACCATATACTATATTATTCCTAGCTTGAAATTTCCTGGGTATTTCAACACATATGCTTGAAGGACGTATACTCTTATTTCATTTATCCAATTGGCATTACAACATGGTTACACACTTAGCTATCAAAAAATCAGTACTGTCTGAAAGTTAAATTTTGGGGCGGGTCGGATGTGGGTCTCATTCACTAGAGCTGGTGGGGCAGTATTGAGCTTAATGCTCTTAATCCCATGATATATTAGCCTTGATTCTCCACCAAATACCAACACATCCCCAGATTTGAGGATGATATTGCTTGCTTAGATCCATCCTCTTCTGGTCTCCATAGATGAACTTAGCATCATCACCAATGGAGAACGACACAACCTGTATTCCTCTGGTGATGGACTCGGTCGTCTCGTCACAGTCTTGGTGCATCCCAAGCCTTTCTCCCTTCTCGTAGTAGTTGATGATGCAAACATCGGGTGTCATGTCGGGTAAAGGGTAAGTCACAGTCTTGAGCAATATCCATCGCTTTTTCCACCAAGGTTTGGAAACTCTCAGGTATCATAGGTATTGATACGCCATCTACCATCCTCACCTGTCTGTAAACCCTAGCTTGCGGATCCCAATTCTTCCCTAAGCACATCATGTGCAGCTTTATCTTAGAGCCACTACTAAATATAGGGGTATAAAATCCTCCCAAACTCTTACCTAAAGCTCTACACTCCTCTACTATGGCGATTTATTCATCTAAGGCTAGGAACTCATGAGAAGTATCATGCCCGGTCTGACTACATGACACAACTCACCATGGTACTCTCGTCCTTCCTACGGGTCTAGGTGATCTCGGTCTTGCGAGTGTAGGATAGCAGATATCGAAGTCTCCTAAGAGGTAGAAGGTTTCCTAGGTAAGTCGTTTGTCTAAAGCGGTAATTAAAAACACACATCCATGCTGAGGTAAAGTGTTTAACACTTAGTCATGCTCTCATACAATGGTTTAAGGTTTCAAAAGCTAACCTTGACCGCGATAAGTACTAGTACCAGCGTCCGAAGCTCCTGCTGCATTCAGCGTGCGGTTGATCGGCAGACTCATCTTCTAGGTCTGTTGCTGCCCTTCTGGCCACATCGAGCTCCAGCTCCACCAGCTGCTGTGCCCTGAGTCCCCTAAGCTGGGCGGTACGATCGGCTCTCCGGATTCGCGAAGCATTCGAACGACCGATGGCCCTTCTTCCCACAATGGTGGCAGTCCACCGCTTGCCCGGCGCAGTCAACACCCAGGTGGTCTTTACCACATCGCTTGTAGTGGAAGTGGCGCTGGGGTACAAAACCGATTATCACGCAACGATTGGATTAATAAAAGAATGGTAATGGATAGTTTAATTCACAACTCATTTATGAGGTTAGATCACTAACCCTTGAGGGGTACAGATCTGAGAGGTTGGACATCGTAAGTAGGTCCGGTCAGCATCGGAACCTTCTCCTTGCCCTTCTGGCTGGCCTACTCCTTCTTCTTCTCCTTCCAGGAGAACTTCTTCTTCCTGTTATCGTCAAAGAGTTAGGAATTGCAGGTATAAGAGCAGGCAAGCAAGCAAAGTAATTAATAACTTAAAAGCGGTTCTTACTTTCTGCCCTTGCTGCCACTACCTCCAGCCATAACCTCAGCCTCCTTCTCGGGGGCCTTACGCACTAGTGGAAAAAATGTTTTATACCACGGCTAAAAATGAGTCTTATAACACGGCTAATCGCCGTGTTATATGCGCGCGTCGTATATACTTTAGACTTATAAACACGGCTATAAAGCCGTGTTATAAAACCGCATCATATGACACGGCTAGCCGTGTTATAAAACTCTGTTACGCGCCTAAATTTATGGTTTTATGACACGGCTATAGTCTAGGCGTGTTATATAATAAGACTTTATAACATGGCTAGAATATAGGCGTGTTATAAAGACCCTTGATCCCGCCAGAAATTGAAGCTTTATAACACGTAAGGACGGATGTAGGTAATAAGCTGGTATAATTATTATACACCCCCCCTTACCCGTGGTATAAAACATGTTATATAACACGCCTAATTCTTTAGCCGTGTTATAAAGTTCCTTGATCCCGCCAAAATCAAAACGTTTTATAACACGGCTTACCAGTAGCCGTGGTATAAAACCTTTCTATTATGAAGCTTTTAAACGCATTAGGATGAGCCGTGTTATAAAGTTATAGTTTTTTTTTAATAATTTTTCCGTTTTTGCTTCTGTTCCACACATTTGACAGAACAACCTGTATAACATTCACTTAAGACATCCTAATATCGTATCACAACAACTAGACCATCTTTAGAGGTCATCATATACCTTATAATTCTCAAACAAAATGCACATTTACAAAACGTCTACTCAAATGTTATCACAATATCAACACCTAATTCCAATATCAAAAGTCTAAACAAAGCTTCATTTATATCTACTATCCAAAGATTATACAATTCCTAACGTCCAGTCTTCACTTACAAAATCTAGTTGTTTCTTGATATAGGTATGTGGTTGGTTGTCAAAATATTGATACACCTACAGAAAAGAAACAAAAGTAGTTAGAATATGAAAGACTTTATTAAATGCTAACAACTTGAAAGATACTAGATTCACAACCCATTCACGAAATAACATATATCTCATCATATTATAAAGCAAAGCCTTTCCACACAATGTCTACAAGGCCTCAATCAAAATTAAAGACAATTTTCCTTATCAATTCTACACACACAGATGCTGACACATCATTATAATATGTTTCAACATGCACAAAAGCATCACACTTCTAGTGCAGTATACGACACATTTAATTGAAAGCTTTTATTAACATTGTCGAGTTGAACTATTCTATCTCTGTTTAATGAAACAATAGCAACAGCAATTCAGAAGTTTTTACCCAATTAGTTAAGTGTATTAGGAAGGTTTTAAATTTAGAAACAACTCAGAACAACACTATTATCACTTCAGTAACTTCATTATACAGAAACTGTTAACTGCAGAAAACTGTTGACATTCCTAAAACCTCTTATACAGAACTGGAAAACTGCAGAAACTGCAAACACAAAACTGGGTAGCAGAATACACAGATTTATCTCTACAGGGATGCAAAAAGAAGAAGAGAATAACTAACAGAATACACAACAAAGAAAATGGGATAGCGTTGACTGTATCACGAAACCATACCTGAGGATACAATTCCTACAAGTGCTGAAGTATAAATATTGCCAAGTCTTCTCTTACAAAATCTAGTGTTGTTTCTTGGTGTAAGTACGTGGTTGGCTGTCAAAAATTGATGCACCTACAGAAAAGAAACAAAAGTTATTGTTTGAATATGAGTCACTTTAGTAAATGCTAACAACTTGAAAGATACAATACATACCGTTTTGGCATCTTTAAACTGCCCAAGGTTAGAACAAAAACATGCATAAACTTCAACATGTAATAACCACATGTGTTGTAGTCTGACTGCTTAGGAACCTATTAAATTAAAAGGACACATTTCATATAATTGTAGATAAGTGCTAATAAAATAACATGTAGTGCATATGGTTGAAAAATTAAGAGACACTTACCGGTATAAGAAGCACTTCCCAATCTTGAGGTGGAATAGGCTCCATATTATGTAAGTTGAGCATTAATAAAGGAGAGGCAGACTGCAGACAATTTTTATTTATTAATAACAGTATATATATATAGATAAAAGATTTAAATGATAACCAATCAAATTTATATTTCATTACCTCCTAATCATGTCTTTAACCTCAATTTCATGAGATAACTGTCCCATAGGGTCAAGCACCAACAAACCGGTTTTGCATTGTGACAACAAGAAGGATCTAGTGGTTACTAAAATGTAATAAGACGTATTAAAGTTAGCAAAATTAAAATAGATAACTAATAGCTATGTGTGAACATACTTAAAATGACTCACATTTGATGAAATCAGCACGAATTTACTCTTCTCGTCATAGCGACATTGAGTGCTTTTTCCACATACTCCATAAAACCCAAGCTATCCCTTTTGCCTCCTCACAAGAAGTTATTTGCGGGCAAAGAAATTGTACTACTCTACTAGTCCCCCTCTGAGTTAGCTTCTGACTCAAGTGCCTTACCAAAATTTAAAAATAATTAACAATATAAAATGAAAGATAAACAGAAACAAGAAAAGTTGGAGAACACTTACAATATATATGCTTGCACTAAGGTCAACACGATCCACTTCCACTCCATCATATCTCTGAGTTCTTCAAATCCAATTGATGGTGTTGATCTTCCTTATAATGAAAGAACGGTGCAGGCAATATCAAAGGGATGTTGATCACGGATGGTGGAAGCAACATAATCTGGTCGTAGACCTTCCTTAAGTTAGCACTTAGCTTCTTGTAACTGGCCTTCATTAGAAGCGGTCTTCTTTGATTTGCCATTCTCGGGTCAACAGCTAACTGAGGTTGTGGTTGAGTAGTTCTTTGCACAACCTTATTTACTTTTGCATGTTCCTTTAAAAGTTAAGTTGAAGAAAAAAAATTAATGACTACAACAAAGAAAAAAAATTGCAAAGTGAACAAAGTAAATTGCACCTTATTGACGACCGATATCAAGCTCAGCGGCCAAGGCACAAAAGAAGATTTTGCTTGAATCAATGTTACCCAATTGTTGATTGGTACCGGGAGATTAACATTCTCGAAGCCCGCCAAGATCGTGTCGAGTGACACACGGACATAGTAGGGACGCAGGGGAGTTTGATGAAGAGTAGAAGAAGAGGCAGATTTCACAAACAAAAACCATCAGCTACATGTACAACGACATTATCAATGCAGAGCGAAAGGCAACAAGGTCTTGGTTCCTACACATTAGGAAAAACATATGATTAATGTTTATTCAAAAATGGTTTTCAGGTATTATTCACGTATTAGAATGTACACAAACCTCAATGTCGGAGAATGGATATGGATTCATCATAGTCGGTTGAGGAGTTTGAGATAGAGGTTGGGAAAGAGGTTGAGAAGAAGATAAAGAACGAGTTTGAATAGAAGGTAGAGAAGAAGGTGGAGATGGAGGTTGGTTGGGCTGGGCTGGGGCTGAGGCGGGGGTAGGGGCAGGGGCTGGGGCTGAGACTGAGGATGAGGATGGGGATGGGAATGAGATTGAGAAGAAGACTGTGTGAGATCTGTAGAAGGCGGTGGAGTACTATTAGCTGGTATAAGTCCATATTGTGATAATATGGCTTGAATTGTTGTTGTTGCGTCCTCTGGTCATTGGCATGTCTTTCCTCAACTAATTTTTGCTCAAGTCTTTGCTCCACAAGTGCATCCACAAGTGCCTCTACATCTACTTTCCCCATACCGGAATGAGTTCTAGACTTAGGAAAAACATCCCTCTTACGGACTTGCCCCCCCATCCCTCTGACTCGGCCACAATGATCTTTTCTCCCAAATGCTCTATTAGTATATCATCTTCTCCAGCAGGGGTCCATTCGTTATTTCTTCTCATTCTTTTTAACTTGTCCTTTTGATAAAAATGTTAAAGATTCAGCAAATATTATTTTATACATGCTCGGTTTACAATTTTCACACAAAAAGTAAGATTACTTACAACTTTTTTGGCAAGCTCCTCCGTCTCACGAACCGGAAAGTATCGATGTCCTTCAGAATCTTTCTTTTGTCGCCCCAACAAAAAGCAGTCACCTCTATCTGCTTCATCAGTTGACTGAATGTCTTCCTCTTGCCCGTCTTCATTGATCTTTTTTAGCAGACCCTCATCTTTCCATATAGGTATGGACCCTGTGTATCCCTTCTTGCCCATATAATGTGGATAAAGATTTTTTTCTCGATTTGCCCTCGCCTTCGCTTGGATTTCCTATTGACATATTTATCGGAAAAAACAAAGTTAGTTACATTAGGCTGAATTTGACATACAATGATTTCTTTTACGTTATATAAGATAAGTATTAGGAAATACTTGAATTCTTCAGTGATGCGGTTTGCGACAAACAAATCCAAATCAGCTTGTGAGATCATCCCTTCATAAGATCCATGGAGGTCTAAGCTCTGGGTTTCGTGTCTCCGGGTTTATGTAACGTCTGACTAGTGAATGTCTAAACTGTCTAGCTTTCTCACAAATCAAAGACAAAACCTTATCCTTCAGATCTTCAGGTATGCTATACTTATCTCTAATTGTCTCCCACATCAAATCTTTGCGCTTTTCATCAATGTCATCCCAACATGAATTGATGTTGCCGTTAGTCTTGGATAGTGTGCCCAACATGCTAGCAAACTGATCTTTTGACCCACCCCCATGTCTAAGGTAAGAATCCCATACCAGATCACATGTCTTCGTTTTCTTCGCTTTCAACCCTCTAGTAGGTCCCCGACCCTTTCGCTTAGATAATGAGGAACTACCATGATCAAAAGGCCCTTCGTCATTCTGACCCTCAGTATGCTCCTCCCTTATTAACTGCTTGTTCCGCAATTTGTAAAAATTCTTCTGGGATTTTTGGTACTTGCGCTCCATCTCCATTACTTGTATCCTGGTAGGTTTTGAGTAAGGATTCCAATCCTTTCCTAAGCACATCATTTTCAGCTTCATTTTTGATCCTCTTGGAAATTCTGGAGTGTAGAACCCTCCTGGTCCTGCTCCCAATCCTTGACATCTTCTGATGATTGCAAATTGTGTCTCCGGTGTTAGGTATCCTTTGAGTAATATCAAACCTGGTTGGATAACCTTACATCGTTCGTTCGCTGGTTCTTGTGCTTTGATAATATTTTCTTCCAGGGGAGGGGGTGGTGAGAGGATAGGAAAGCATATCTTATAGCTTCCTACGTGGTTTAAAATTCTACTAGTGAGTCTTACTAGTTCTTTCTACTCAATTAGGCACTTAAGGCATGCAAGCACTCATTCACAACATTCATTGCTCAATGACATGTTCGTATGCGTTTAGAATTACCTGGGTTGGTGATGAGTGTCCAAATGAGCATGTTTTAGGGATGTATTTCATATGTTTAATCAACATTTTCATGTTCATTTCTCCACTCTAGCTTGTTTTCCTCTAGTTTTGTGTTTCATTGGTATTTTACACATTTATTGTTTAAACAGGAAGAGTAACATAGCTAGGAGTAAAGTAGACGAAAGAGAGAAACGCGTGGGCGCAAACAGATCCAAAATCGGAGTTAAAACGAAGAAGATACAGCGTTTTGAAGTTAGCCTGACTCCGACCAACCTTAGGACCGACCTTGCAAGGTCGGTCGGGTCCAAATTTTGCCCAGATTTGCGTTTTTGAAAGCTACTGGAATCGACCGACCTTAGGACCGACCTTGCAAGGTCGGTCGTCGAACTTAAAAACGCACCTGAAAATCGCTACTGACTCCGACCGACCCTAGGACCGGCCTTGCAAGGTCGGTTGGGTAAAAAATTAGCCCAGATCTGCGTTTTAAAACGGGAATTTTGGGAAAACTTCCCCATTTTTCATTCAGTCGAGTTCCGCCCCAAAAAACGAGAGGAAGGGCGATTCTAAAGGGAGAAGAAAAGAAAAGAAGAGGAGGAAGAGAAGAAGAAGAAGAGAAGAGAAGGGAGGAGAAGAGAAGAGAAGCTCACCTCCTTCCAAGCTCCATTAATGGCTACTTCTATCCCTTGCTCTTTTATTTTCTTCCTATGGCTGTGTAGAATAATTTGTAGCGAGGGATTGGGGATTTGTCCCAAAATCCCTAAACTCCATTGCTAAATCTTGAACTTGTGTTTGTGCTTTATTTTAGTCTTTGAGCTTAATGAAGATGATTATTGAGTGTTTATGACTTCTAACTTGTTGCTCATGATTTGGGATTTGTTAAGGGTTTTGCTCAATTTGTCTTCTATGTGTTAAATTGGTTGGTTTGGCCTACCGATTAGTTTAGCATTATTGTGGGATTCTATCAAAATGATATTCTGAGATAGAAACCTAAACCGTTGGGACTAAATCAATGTTAGCCGATTTTCACTGATTTGAGATGAGGTTCTCATTGCAACTTAGGGTAGATTTGTGCTTAATGCTTCTTATTGAATTGGGGATTTGAACGAACATCCAGTCCCCGTTAAATTGGTTAGGATTAATAGACCTTGATTGGCTATTAAAATTTCCCTTTGTTTAGCTATGAGTTCGAGGTTCGACAATTGGTAGAAAGGGGATGACGGGTGCGAATATCCTATCCCGAGCTACACCTATCCTAGATTAGATAGTTTAGTGTTTATTGCTTTCCTTTATTTCTCCAGTTACAACCCAAAAAACCCAAAACCCATAATTTACATTTATGCACTTTTGTATATATCCCCTGCATATTTACTAAGCTTATAATTAGCTAGATAGTTACGAAAGTCCCTGTGGATACGACCTTGTTGTACTACAATGATTGGGTTCACTGCCCATAGTTAGCAAGATAGTTTCACACTATTTTGCTCAACAAGTTTTTGGCGCCGTTGCCGGGGACTTCGGTTCAACTATCTATTTATTATTTGTTTAGTTTCTGTGCATATTTTCATTTCCTTTATTCCCCTTTTGTGTATAAATTTGTGTTACTTTTTTTAGGAACCTATCTCTGATGGATGGTCTTGATGATCAAGCAGAAGATTGTTACGGCTACACCTCTGGAGCAACCTACGACCAATACATTGATTGTCAAGGGTGTGGATCCTTTCATATGTGCCCTCCTTGTGAGGTTCTAATCTCAAGATCGGAGACTCTCATGGAGAACCGGTTCTTATCTGTCAATCCAAACCCCACTGAACAAGACATCAGTCAATGGATCAGGTGCAAAGAGAGTGGAGGAGACCAGAAGAGTGCTTATTGTTTTGAGATCACGGCAAGGGTAGATTCACCCACTCTGGAGGATCTTAGTGCTAGAATGAACACAATCAACATGAACCATCTCATTACACTAGCTCGAAGGGGAGCAACAACCAAAGAGTGAAATGGTCCATGAAGTGGAGCAGCGGACTAAGGAAAAAGACATCGACATGAACCAACTGAAGCTCTATGCCAAATTAGTAGAGATGAACACGAGATGATGGAAGGTCTACTAAACCTTGCATCGCAGCAACCGGAGAGCGAAATGGTTCATAAAGTGGATCACCTTACTGAGGACTTGAGTTGCTCTCTATCACCTCCCCCATTCAAACCTGAGCAAACGTCATTCAACCGTCTGCATGAGTTTGAAGACAAGCCATCAGAGGACCGCTTCCACCTTGACTTCATGGAGTCTCCTCCCTCTGAAGTCAACTACCATTATTTCACCTCTTTCTCTGTGCTCCACCTAGAAGACGAGGATGGATACATCCTCAACCTTGAGGAGGAGGAGATGCCGCCTCCCTCCGAGCCATCAGAGGAGAGTGCTATAATCAACTTCAAGGAGCCACCTCCCTCTAAAGTTGATTTTCATCAAGGCTCTTCCATGAGCCTCACCAAGAAGTTGAGGACATTTACATCCTCGAATTTGAGGAGGAGGAGGAGCCATCAAACTTTGATCTTCACTTGAAGGATCAAGCCCCCCACCCGTGCACTAATGAAGTTGGGTGGAAGCTCAACGCACACCTGCTAAGTGTGGAGGCCACCTTCCCATTTGATCCGGGACCAAAGATTGAAGACAAAGTCCGCCCGGAGTTCACCCTGCACTCACTGAAGATAAGGATGTTTACATCTTGAATTTGAAGAGGAGGCTCCACCACAGTTTGATCCTCGTACCAAGGATCACCCACCTCAACACTTCCACCTGATGAACGATCGGTGGAGTTTACACTTTCACATCCTAAGTGTTGAGGCCACATTTCCTTTTGATCCGGGTCGTTCTTCATTGCTAGATGATGCCCGCCCAACCCACCCGTTGAAGCCGACTTCAACGTTCATATTCGATCCCGGATGACTTCACGGTGGTATGGTCTAGCCAAAGACCTTAAAGAAGGGCCGCTTACCGGGAGGCAACCCGGATTTCATTTCGTGTCTTGTCTTTTAAATTCTGTTAGTTTAGATTTTGCATTGTTTTCAATAATGGGCTATTTTGGCATTCTTTGGACTTGCCCTTTTACGCCCAATTGGTGGCGTTTGTGTTGTGAATATTTTGGAACAGGTAAGCCCCTCTGAAAAAGGGATGGAATTAGGAACAATTACAAAGGAACCTCTGGCGAAATTTCCAAGAGGACCTTCATCTCCAACGATTGAAGGTAGAACCTCAACGACCCCTCCCACTAGCAATTGTGCGAGCACCCTATCTTCCATCCGCATCTTATCGGGGAGTACTCGTTTCACTCTTCCTTTAATATTTTCCCACAACGACCCCACTATTTTTATTTCCTGTTTTTGTTTTCGTTCTCCTTTGGTTTTGTTTTTGCTAACCCTTAACTCCAGTTTTAGTTTGGTTGCTTCTAGTGTTTTATGCGGGTGCAACTTCCATTCCACACCGCAATCAAGCTACGCTACTTGAGGCTGAAGCTCAAGTGTGGGGGAGTTCTACAAACTGATAGCAATAGCAATCTCAGGGGAGTACTAGTTCCTTTTAGTT
Organism: Limonium bicolor; assembly: GCA_023374045.1. NCBI lineage: Eukaryota > Viridiplantae > Streptophyta > Magnoliopsida > Caryophyllales > Plumbaginaceae > Limonium > Limonium bicolor. The sequence continues at coordinate 337,519,229 of CM041778.1, forward strand.
TTTTCCATCTTCTCTAATTTTGAATCTGCAAATCTGGGGATAGCTTCTGTGCTATACTGTTTGTTTGTGTCCCGTGTGATTTTCCTTTTGTCTGCTTCCCGCAAAGGTCTTCTAGAACCTTCCCCGGTTTTGATTGGTGAACAATGGGGACATTGTTCAATTTAAGTGTGGGGGAGTGACCTTTTCGGTGAATTGTGTGCTTAAATTCTTAATACTTCATGCTTATCTTGCGATTGTCCAAAAAAAAAACTTGGACCCTTGTGTTGTGAGTTTTTCTCATTAAGAACAAATACTGTTATGAATTGTGGGATAAATGCTTAAATTTTTCATTTTGATTGCTTTTGAGGAGCATTTTACACGCGGTGTGGCCAAGTGATCTTGTATGGTTGGATTTTTATTGCTTTGGGGTTCCTTCTGTCTTCTTTCTTAGGGATTGCTAAGGGGTGCTTCTTTGTGAAAATCCATCAAGGGACTTGTGAGACGCCATTGTTAACCAACAATGAGAGTTGAGTGTTCTTAAATGCAAAGGCTTGATGCCAAAATTTTATCTTCTCATCTCTTATGCAAAAGTGAAACAAATGCATAAATCTATTTTTCCTTTTGTTTTCTTCTCAATGCCCATTCTTGAGAGAAGTTGGACATGGTAAAAGCTCTCCAAGTCACCTAATCTTTAGAACTTTGAAGCACTTCGGATCATACCCCGAAACTCTAATTTTGTTTTGCCCTAAGCACACCCATGCCACCACTAAGAGATGGTTCACACTCCTCAAAGGTTTTAATCACTTTTTGCTTCTTCTTTTATCCTACAATTCATGTTAGTGTTTGTTAGTCTTGAGCATTCCTTACTTGCATGGGTGCTTGGTTTTGCTTGAGGACAAGCAAAAAGGTAAGTGTGGGGGTGTGATGAGTGTCCAAATGAGCATGTTTTAGGGGGTATTTCATATGTTTAATCAACACTTTTCATTCATTTCTCCACTCTAGCTTGTTTTCCTCTAGTTTTGTGTTTCATTGGTGTTTTACACATTTATTGTTTAAACAGGAGAGTAACATAGATAGGAGTAAAGTAGACGAAGAGAGGAACGCGTGGGCGCAAACGGATCCAAAATCGGAGTTAAAACGAAGAAGATACAACGTTTTGAAGTTAGCCTGACTCCGAACGACCTTAGGACCGACCTTGCAAGGTCGGTCGGGTCCAAATTTTGCCCAGATCTGTGTTTTTGAAAGCTACTGGAATCGACCGACCTTAGGACCGACCTTGCAAGGTTGGTCGAACTTAAAAACGCGCCCGAAAATCGCTACTGACTCCGACCGACCCTAGGACCGACCTTGCAAGGTCGGTCGGGTCAAAAATTAGCCCAGATCTGCGTTTTAAAACGGGGAATTCTGGGGAAAACTTCCCCATTTTTCATTCAGTCGAGTTCCGCCCCAAAAACAGAGAGGAAGAGCGATTCTAAAGGAGAAAAGAAGAGGAGAAGAGAAGAAGAAGAAGAAGAGAAGAGAAGGGAGGAGAAGAGAAGAGAAGCTCACCTCCTTCCAAGCTCCATTAATGGCTACTTCTATCCCTTGCTCTTTTATTTTCTCTCCTATGGCTGTGTAGAATCATTTGTAGCTAGGGATTGGGGATTTTGTCCCAAAATCCCTAAACTCCATTGTTGAATCTTGAACTTGTGTTTGTGCTTTATTTTAGTCTTTGAGCTTAATGAAGATGATTATTGAGTGTTTATGACTTCTAACTTGTTGCTCATGATTTGGGGATTTGTTAAGGGTTTTGCTCAATTTGTCTTCTATGTGTTAAATTGGTTGGTTTGGCCTACCGATTAGTTTAGCATTATTGTGGGATTCTATCAAAATGATATTCTGAGATAGAAACCTAAACTGTTGGGACTAAATCAATGTTAGCCGATTTTCACTGATTTTGAGATGAGGTTCTCATTGCAACTTAGGGTAGATTTGTGCTTAATGCTTCTTATTGAATTGGGGATTTGAATGAACATTCAGTCCCCGTTAAATTGGTTAGGATTAATAGACCTGGATTTGGCTATTAATTAATTTCCCGTTGTTTAGCTATGAGTTCGAGGTTCGACAATTGGTAGAAAGGGGATGACGGGTGCGAATATCCTATCCCGAGCTACACCTATCCTAGATTAGATAGTTTAGTGTTTATTGCTTTCCTTTATTTCTCCAGTTACAACCCAAAAACCCAAAACCCATAATTTACATTTATGCACTTTTGTATGTATCCCCTTGCATATTTACTAAGCTTATAATTAGCTAGATAGTTACGAAGTCCCTGTGGATACGACCTTGTTGTACTACAATGATTGGGTTCACTGCCCATAGTTAGCAAGATAGTTTCACCACTATGTTGCTCAACAGTTGGTAGAAGTACCAGCTTCATCTGAGCGGTCCATGACATGCAGGGCGGGTCCCGATGCTGGGCCTTTGCCCTTATTTCCCTGAGTTTTGTTTGTTGGTGGAGGGCGAGTATCGCTGGCTCCATTCTTATGCCCGGTGTTTGTCTTTGCTCCCGGGCGGTAGTTCCTGCTCTCCGGGTTCTTAATGCACTCGAAGGCTCGGTGTCCCCATATCTGACAATGGCGGCACTGGACTTTCTCCCCTTGGCAGTCCACGCCGGGGTGATCCTTTCCACACTGTCTACAGTTGAAGTGGCGGACAAACCTCTGGCCCGTGTTTGAGCCATGTCCAGAACCTATTACAATCGAGGTCAATTATATATTCCAACGGTACTGAAGTAATCACAAAAGTTTCAAATTTAACTGCTTGTTTAGAGTGCCTACCCTTAGATGGGTAGGTTTTCTGTGAGTTTGTTGCTCCGTAGGTTCCTGACTGGGGGTTCCCAGTAGTTTGGTTCCCCTTCCCTTAATAGGACCCCTGGCCTTTTTGAAAGGGTTTGTTCCTTCTGTTGGACTTTCCCTGCTTGGCATCCTCGCTGCCAGGTCCGTCCTTTCTCTTTTGGGAGCTCAAAGCATCCCTTCCCTTGCATGTGATCTCCACATTGGAGGCAGCATGGTAACATTCCTGAAATCTTAAGGTATCAGTCTCCAAATCTCCCATGACGGGGTATAGTAGGTAATAAAATTTCAACTGGTTTATGTCTCTCCTGTTTTACCTGTAAGCTGGTGGGAATGATTGGTCCCATCCCAAACTGGAGTCGATGACTCAGTCCCCCATAGAACCGGTCGACCAAAACCTGGTCCGAGTAACCTAATCCGGGCAGTAGTCGGAGTAGTGAAGTAAACTTCGCATAGTATTCATCCACGGTCATCTTCCCCGTCTGCTCCAGTGCATCAAACTCCCTAGTCTTCACAATCCTGGTGTTGGCCGGGTAGTACTTGCCCCTTAGTAGTTGGGTGGTGTAGTGTCCCCAAGTGAAAGTTGGGTCATCCAGGTGGTCGGCCTTCACCATATTCCACCAATCTCTTGCTGCATCTTTCACGTAAAAGGCAGCGAGTCTCACTTTTTCCCTAGCTGGGACTGCAAGTGTCTCGAATGTGGTTTCCATCTCCATGATATAAGTCTCTAAGTGTGCAGGGTCAGTCTGTCCCTTGAATGTAGTTGGCCTTAGATCATCCAAACTCTTCACCCAATCTCTCTCTCTCTGGGCGGTGGTGGTGGAGGTAGCTGCTGCTGCTGCTGCGCAACCCCCGCCTGTGCAAATGCCTGAGCTATCAAAGTAGAAATATCTGCCAGCCTGACAGGCGACTCCTCAGCTATCTGTCTGCGGCGTCCTCCTCTTCCTGACATCTGCAGGATGTTGGGGTATATTAGATACTGTGGTCACAATCTTGGTCTTGGATAGTAGTCTAAGTAAAAACTAGCTTAAACTTCTTTCTATACTATCTCTCAACCCGTAACCTAAAGCTTTAGAAATCCTAATCTCGGTGTATTCTCGTATCCAGAGCGTAACTACGCTCTGATACCACTTTTTGTAACACCCCAACCCGAAATCCAATAACCTGAACGACGATCGCTCCCAAATAAACATAAACTGCAGCAGAATAAAATACAATAACCAGGCGGTATTACAATGCCGTTGGCCACCCTTGTGACCAACAAGGCTAACTCCAAATACAAATCTCTAGAAGTCACGGTCCGAATACGAATACAATCCGAGATACTAGATTCAAACTCAAAGGTACAATAATTAAGTAAAACAAATAACTAGTAGGAGACTCCCATAGCTTGAATCGACCCCACCTACACTCGGTGTGGTAATCTTCTCAACTTCAGGTACCTGAAAAATGGGGGTGCCCCCAAAGGGGCTCAGCAAACAATGCTGGTATGGAAAACGTGCAGCCCATCGGCTACCGGGCCACACCAACTACTTTGTCGAATACATGCAGTTCATTTTTGTAAAGCTGTAAGCAAGCATAATATGATAATAACAAGTATCCATACAAGGACAACAATGTCACATAAAACAAGACTTCAACAGGTCAAGTTAGGTGAACTGTAATCATTTGATAATAGTCGGGTCCACACGATGGGACTGACTGGTGTATAAGAGTATGTCAATATAGTGAAGGTATAGTGACCTCGTTATAGAGAAAGGTTGGGTAATTAGTCCCTCAGAAGATAACGTAGTTAACTTCTGTACTTTAGAAAGGTGGGAATCGAACCCTCGAGAGGAATAAAGTCTTCCTCCCCACTTGTACTGTTCCGGTACGCAGCCGGTGGATGACATATTGCACCCAAAACTCCCGTCGCGACGTAAATTGAATAGGAGACGACCTGAGACAGGTACAACTCCTGTAGCATGCATGGCCAGATCCAACTGGGCTCCTCGTTCTCGTGGTATAGAATTGTTAGGTGGCATACAAGGACATTAATCAAGAACACAATGTGTATTGTCAGTTATCACGTTTAGGATAATGACGTCTGTTATAAAGTGAAGTTAGTGAGAGACTTGAGTACAAGTTCTCGGTATAATAAAGCGCAGGTATTAGTCCACTGGTATAGTAGTGTTTGTATGCGTGGGACATACACGTTGTAGTTAGCATCATTCACGCACATAAAATAATACAACAGTGCACAAGAGTAAAACAACATTCTACATTAATTATCTTGGTCGTTATTTCAAACAACAGATAGCGCACAAGCCGGTGTAATCCGGTAGGCAACAGGTTGCAAGAATCCCATACCGTTCACCGTAGACTGTAATTGTTTAGTTCCCGGTCAACGTCTGGTCAAACAAAGTCCTAGAATAGGATTAACTGAGAGGGTTAATCTCTGTACCCTTATATAATAATTTTATTGGATCATTCAACAAATTTCGTATTGTTATTTCATGTGAGGTTTATTTCTTTTAATTACCTCATGATGTTATGTATAATTATTTGTTATTCCTTTTGATTTATTATAAATCATTTAATGTAATATATGTATTTATTTATTCATGTACTATATTTGTTATTTATTTTTAATTGTCTAGGTGACATAGCAACTTATAATTTCTTAACTATATTTATATGCCATACATAGACATAAAATTCTTATAGTTTTATATTCTCCTTTAACCATAAATAATAATATTGGTTACCTTTAAATTCCTTATAACTATATAAGCCATAGTTTTAATTCCATAACTCCTTAAATCAAATTTTTCTTTCTAATTCCTCCAAATATCCACGTGGGACCTAGATTTATTTAAATCTAAATTCTTACCCTTATATTCGGTTATTTACAAAAAACAACCACATTAATTCAGAAACTTTATATTTTTAAATTCTAATTCATTATATTATATAGTTTTAATTCCTTATTAAATATTACAAAGCACAACTAAATATTGGTATAGCTTATGAATATTATATCTTTCGAAAAATTACCACTTAGCCCCTCAAATTCTGGCCCATATAATTTTCTATAATTACAATTTAACCACAAAATCTTATAATCTAATAATGCCGTAAACAAGTTGTAATTTTTCTCCATAATGCCGAATATATATATAAATTCTTAAATTACAAATCTAACCCAAAGTAATTCGGCTTTGTCATATACTTTCCATTAATTACATTTTCACCCCAAAACTTTATAATAGTTACTTAATAACTTATAAACTATAGTTTAAATACTTAATTCTTCAAAATTTCGAAAGTGAACTTCATAATTCTCTTAATTATGAATTCGCCCATTATTAACTCCAAACTTTCATAATAAGTTTTATAAATTACATAATAGCCAAAACTTTATAAAATGTTATTTAACATGTTTAAATTATCTAAAATTCATAAACTTAATTCCTAACCTTAATATATCATATTTATCCCAAGGACACCCTTAACTCTCGGTTTTATAGTATATGCACCAAACTTTGTAAAAATTACATTTTAGCCACATAACTTAATTAATTAGCCATTTAAGCACTAATAAAATATTTTTAACTCTCCAAACTTTATAATATAAGTTTATATACATAAGTAGCTCATTAAAACTTATTTATCACTTAGACCATTCGGCCATAATTAAATAGTTGCCATATAGTATATAAAAGTAGATTTATATGTCAAAATAACTATATATAAATTCATATGAGTTTTATAACTCATGTAAAAATTATTGTAATGTCTTATATTGATTCCTAGTTCAAAAATAGAACATTTTACCCTTGACAATTTGGTATGAACAAGGATGTAACCTAGGTAACTTTTATGACATTAAAAAGTGTCTTAAGGTAAATTTTTCCATATATGTTATAGATTATATTTTTGGTACATTATACCATATAGTTTCGGTTTTAGGTACCCTAGGAGGTGTACATAATTTTTGTATAATTTTTAGAAGCTTAACAAAGCTTAAAACATAAAGATTAGCTTAGTAAACTTACTCCTTAATAAAAGGTGGTTAAGTGCTTGAACTCTTCTTGAATCTCCAAGCTTTCTCCAAGGAAATTTTGATGCTCCACTTCGGTTATATGCAAGTGGTGAAGGAGTTTAGGAGTTAGATCTTCAATAAAGATCTTAAGCAGATTTGTAAGTAGTTTTCCAAGGATTTACCTTAAGCTTTTCTCCTTATAAATTCGGCTCACTTAAGGTGGATGAAGAACCAACTTTCCTTCATGAAAATGAAGAAGAAAAGAACCTTAGAAGAAGTAGAAATCGATTGCACCTAAAAATGTGCTTTAAGGATTTTCAAGCATGAAAACTACCTTAAGATAACCTTGAGATGCTCCTTGGATTAATGTTGGTTTAGACAACCTCCTTGGAGTATTAGTTGATGCCGAAATGCTATGGTGTGCTAGGAAGAGTTTTGCTTCAAGGCTTGGCAAGAAATGCTAGAAAATTACCTTAAAGATGAAGATAGAAGTTAAATCTCCATTAATGGACTTAAGAGCTTCAAAGGAAGAAGAGAGATTTAGGAACCTTACCAATTCGGAAATGGAGTGGGCAAGGGAAAGAATGAGTGCAACCGTATAACATAAGGTATGTTTGCTTGATTTTTGTTTTGTTAATTTTTAATGTCAATTGACTAGTCTTTTCATTAGTTTATTCCATGGGTTATTGGCTCAATAAATGCCCATGTTATATGCATATGTTCGGCCATGTGGTGAGACAAGGCAAGGTGGAAGAAAATAATGTGAGCTAGAAGACAAGGAAATTTAGGTAAGGTTTGTTCTTTTGATTTTTCTATGTTTATGCTTGTCTTCTTCTTCTCTTGTAGGTGGACGAATTCAAGGGCTGAATGGAGCCTCTCAACCGGTAATGAAGAGCCAAGGACAAGCAAAGGTTGGTCACATGAATTTAAGAAATCAAAAAGGTGGAATCTAGATCTACTTTTTGCCTTTTTCATTTAGTTTTTGTCTAGCTAACATGGCCTTGTTTCCTTGCATTATTTCGACAGCATGGAGGTCAAATGAGACCTACATTCTTTTGCCATTAAGTAATATAGCACATGGGAAGGTGAGTCACCATGTTTTATGCCTTTTATAAAATTTTAATGTAAGTTTTATACTAGTTTTTGGACATAAAATCGGCCCCTATAGAGCACCTTTTTTGACACTTCATTCAACTGATTTAGAGGGTCAATTTAACCCTATTTAATATTCTTAATTCGTGGCATGTCAAAAACTACAAGGTAATTGCGTAAAACGCGTTTTAGTGACACCCGAAGGTGTGTTTTTGTGCTCTAAGGAAATTTTGGGAAATAAATTGTCTTTATGAGTGCCAAGTGTTTATAAACACTTATTATAGTAAATAATGATATATTAAGATGTTGCATTGAGTTATATGGGGTTACATCAACCCACGACATAATTTACGGGCCATCGGGACACTCCCGGGCAAAAAGGAGCGTTAAGAAATTCCCCCAAGCACTTTGTTAAATTTTGAGAAACTAGCTCATGGGATCTCTTTAGAATGATTATTAATGATGTTATGAACTATAAGAATTAATTTTATAGGAGTTCGTACCACCTCGGCACTCCTCCGGGCTTTTCATGCTTTAAGGGGCGTGCGTGAGCACTCCCAAGCATTTTACGTTTTTGACTGAATATAGCCTAGGGAATATGTTTATATATTCATATAATGAGTGTATGACCATTTGTTTTGAGTTTTAGAAGGTCATACAAGGTCATGCTTGATCACATTTTTCTAAGGCGTTTTAGCGTTTATGGTGAAACGACTATTTTTACGTAACGTTCTCATGCATGGGTTTGCATGCGTACTTGAAATGATTTATATTTGGATTATTTTCCATTAAATAATGGTTTTATAATGTTAATTAGATTTGGGGTATTTCAGCCCCACTCCTCTGGTTTCGACAATAGACGCCTCCATCCACCCACCCTCCGCCCCTCCACCGTCCTCCTATCCCACCAATCCCACTTCGCTAATTAAACCGTAGCTATGTATTTTTTGATTAGTGGCTGATTTTTTGTGCTTTGAGGAGTGATTATATCGTTATTAGTGGGTTGTGTTGTGTCTCTGTATGCAAGAAACAAAAAAACTGAGAAGAAGAAATGTTAGAACATAAGAAAGATAGTGTAGTAGTAGTAGTAGTTAGCGAGAAGAAATACTCAAATAGTATCTGCACAGTAGTGATGATGAGATAGAGAGTAGAGAGTTACTACGATTACAGTTGGGTAAATCTTTCTATGGGTTGTTGGTTTCGACGTTGTTTTGATTATTAGCAATTAAACAACATTAATATTAACGACATTATATATTCATGCATATTAATGAATTAAAAACCCAAAGTAATTAATAAAGCATAACCTTGTTGGTGGTGTATTAATATTGTTGTAAGTGTTGCTGTTTGTTGCTATTATTCTTGCGGGTGTTATAATTATTGCATATATTAATTTTGTTGTACTTGTATTGGTTTGTTTTTGCCGAAAAAAGTGTGGAGTGTCTAAAAAAACGCAATGGTCATGCCAAATTTTTCCAGGATTTAACCTTATTCTACTTTTATTGAATAGGTGTTACTATGGTTGAACAATTCCTCATCCATCACATTTGTGAGTTGATCATCCCTACTCATTAGATTAGTTTTTTAAAAATGTTTCAATAACATGGTTTATTCAAAATATATTCGTTTGTTTATTTGTTCAATTATTCATATTTTTCAAATTAAAACCTTATATTCTAATTTCATTGAATAGGTGTCACTACACACGGTCGGATTGTCTACTTGTCGCACCATCTGCTGCTGTCAACCTCTGCCACCGGTTTGCCTGATCAGAACCCATAGTAAAACACTTGCGTTTCTGATTATGATTTTAGAAACAAATACTTATATATTGTCACGAATAAACGTTGTACTAAATTATGCTTGTATTCTGCAATCATTAGAATATATATTGCATATAGTGCGGTGAAATGTGAGATTAAGTTGAAATGGGGTGGTTGTTTTTGTTCATTGATCATATATATTATTATATACTTGTCTGTCTAATAATTTGTATGGTTTACTGAGAATAAATGTTCTTGCTGCTACTGTGTTTGTTTCTGCCTTAAAAAAATGTGGAGTGTCTAAAAATACGCAAAGGTCACGCCAAATTTTTTCTAGAATTTAAGTTGATTCTAATTCCATCGAATTTAACTTTCTTCATAATACTTACAGTTTCAGTTTCAGTTTTTTCATCTCTTGCAGGTTGCTCTGAGGTAGAAGACAATCAAATTAAGACGAGGAGAGCAAAAATAACCGGTAATAACATTAGCTATGTTCGTTTGTTTAATATGTTCAATTATTCAAGCTTTTATAAAATTAAAACCTTATTATTATTTCATTGAATAGGTGTTATATACTACGTGCAAGAACATCTGTCTACTTGTCTCTTCTCTATCTTGTGTTGTTCGCGCTGACCATCCAGTACTCATCAGGTTGGTATTTAAAACGTTTCAATTTATTTTTGTTTTTCTATTAAAACAATGGAAAATCAATTCAAACAAAGAATTACCTGTCTGAGATTTTCCTGATAGAGGTATGTCTTAGATAGTCCCTGTTGGGGCTGCCCAATGACCTTTGATCTCACCATCTAGGTTGTGAATGAGTTAATAATATACAGTAGTTCAGTGATAATTTCAGCAGAATTACCGTGGTGTTCTTCTAGTGTACATATATATATGTGAATTGAAACAATTCATATATATTTATCTACACTAGGAGAACTGTAGGGTAATGCTGCCAAAATTATCACTGAACTACTGTATATTATTAACTTGTTCCTAGGTGAGATCGAAGGTGATTGGATAGGTTTAGGTTGTTAAATCTATAAATAAAAAAAGAGGAGATCAATGGAACGAGTTCACGACATCTGGTGTGTGTTGAAAAAGGAGATGGAGCGCTCAGTGATGTACAGTGACATTGGACATCAAGTACCTAGAAGGGGTCAATAAATTTTACAAAGTCCTTGTTGACAATCTTAAACCAAGGGATAAGGGATATATTCGATGTCCTTGTGTCGATTGCAAGAACGACTTCAAATACCAAGGTGTGGACAAGATTAAGGATCATCTGATTCGCAGAGAGTTTACAGATGATTATGAAGCCATAACAATACTGCATGGTCAACATTCAGTACAAGTGTTTGAATGTGCTGATAACGTCGTTGCAGAACAATCAGAAATGGATGCTTCACACGATTTTGGGGATACTCAAGATGATTCACTAGTTAGTGATTCAGATGATCAGGAGGACCTTAATGCAATGATGGAAGATGTTGAACAACATTTTTCCAACAAACCCAAAACATTCGAAAATCTGATGCAAGCATCAAAGGAACCGTTGTACAGTGGATGTGAAACGCAAACACAAAACAAATTGAGCGTTGTCCTAAAACTATTCAATCTGAAGGCGAGACATGGATGGAAATGTATTTCCCTCCTTCGTTTTTTGATATTATGGTGCATCTACTTGTTCATCTTGTTTGAGAGATCAAACATTGTGGTCCGTTATACCTTCGATACATGTATCCGTTTGAGAGATATATGGGTATAGTGAAAAAGAAAATGAAAAACCGTCGACATCCAGAGGGAAGTATAATTGAAGGGACAGTAACAGAGGAGGTAGTTGACTTCTGCACTCACTACTTACACGGTGTTGATGTTATTGGATTACCAAAAGCAAGACATGATGGCAGGCATAAAGGGGTTGGTACCTGTGGGAAAAAATTATGCAGAGTTGATATTGATACATTGAACAAGGCACATCTGTTGTGTTGAATCATTCTGAAGTTGTTGAGCCGTATTTCGATGCACACCTTGCCTACCTCAAAACAAAACACAAAACGATGAGTAATGCCAAATTAAAAAAAGAGCAGAATGCGACATTTGTCAAGTGGTTTAGACAGAAGGTGTTGTATGAAGATTCAAGGAACGTGGATGAAATGATGCAGTTGTTGGCCCTTGGTCCAAATCTCGATGTGTTGTCTTATGAAGGATATGATGTAAATGGATTTTTTTTTACACTGAACATCAAGATTGTAAATCGACAAACCAGAACAGTGGTGTGCATCTTATCGCTTCACAAGACATTTTCACAGGAACAAGTCGTAATACACTGAAGAACGAATATTATGGTGTTATTGAGGATATCTGGGTCTTGAATTACACAAGTTATGAAACTTGCGTATTTCGTTGCAAATGGGTGGACAACAAACAGGGATATCGTGAGGAGGATCATGGTATGAAGCTAGTTGATTTAACGACAGCGGCTCCTACTGATGAACCCTTTATTGTTGCGTCAAAGGCAAAACAAGTATTCTACTGCCGTGATCAGTGTAATGCCAGATGGTCTATTGTAATGCAGAGTAAAAGATCGATTGTTGGGATTGATAATATTGTTGATGAGGATGAATACGATTGTGAAGATGAAACAGATGTACCTATTCGGTTGCCGATGGAGTGTAGATAATGTAACTAATTTTGAATATCGAAGGTCCGACCACAATGAAGGATTGTGGATTGAATGATGAAATGTTATTTTGTAAGTCTGATTGACAATATTATATTATTTCATTTTTGTCATGTTTCAATATTTGATTCATTAGATATTCGTATTAACCTTGTTAATTATTGATTATTTTTCAGATTATGGATCCTGACGATAGAGTCGAAGAGGACTTACTGTTGGGGTTGGATGATATTGACAATGACGTCCCTACTGAAGAACCACCAGCTGCATCTACTTCGCAAAACCCTCGGAAGGGACGTGGACCGACCCGTGGGTTGAAGGTGAAGAAGAATTCTCCCATCGATTTGGTCTGGGACAAGTACCTCCGACATCGTGGTGGGTCAAAGCAGCAGTTTGCTTCCTACTTGGGATTGCTGGTAAAATCCCATTGCTCGATTAATAAGGATTGGAAAGATCATGAAAAGGCAGACAAAGACATCATGTGGCAGATGGTGCAGAAGAAGTACAAAGTCACGGATGAACTTCGGACGAAGATTGAATCACTTCTAGCGACATCGCTGCGATAGTTCAAGCATCGGTTGGTAGATGGCTGGATTACCAAACCGGGCTCCAAGAGGTCACTGCCGTGGGTAGTGTATGATGGTATGATCACGGAGGAGGACTGAAAGATATTCTACGACTATCGCTAGACTGAAGAGTTTAAGGTACTTTTACAATTATTCTTTCTTAATTATTTAAGGAATAAAATTTAACAATTATTTTTTTATTATGTATAACTTACAAATATACAAATTTTGTAACAGTTACGTCAAGAACAAGCGAGACGTAACCGGGCGAAGAATATATATAAGCACTTCATGGGGCGAGCTGGATATACGGGGCGGTTGGAGAAGTGGAAGAGCGAGGGGCTTACTGACGAAAACTAATGAAGACGACACTCAGTCAGTTATTGATGATGTTGACGATGCAAGCAGGGTGCAGACATTTATGCTGGGTCACATGAAGAAAAATGACGAGGGAGTATATGTGTTCCCGCAGAGCGAGACTGCTGAGTTGGCTTCAAAGATTGTAAGTATATATTTAAAAGTTGTTGTTTACTAATTAGTAAGTTCATTTCTAATATTTGTGTTAATTTAAAATTAATAGTCTGGATCTACTGAGCGATGGGAGATGCTTCCGGCCCCTCCATCAGGATGATCCACTGAATAAGGCCCTTGGGCAAAAGGATCATCCAGGGCGAGTGCGGGGGCTTGGAAGGGAGATTCGCCAAAAAGACGTGTTTCCTACGTCTCGATCGAGAGTACCACAGGCTGACATGATAGAGAGAATGGTGGATGAACGGGTGCATGACCGGTTGGAGGAGTCGGAAAAACGTCACACTGACCGGTTGGAGGAGTCGGAAAGATGTCACGCTGAGGAGCGTCAAGCCTACGAGGAGCGCCTGCGAAGACTTGAGGCTTTAGTATTGGGCCAGGTGCATGCTCCTACACCGACACCTACTCCTACACCGGTGTCTACTCCTACCGCGACGGTGGATACATCGATAGTGGCTGTGTCTCCTACACCGGCACCTACTGCTAGACCGACGTCTGCTCCTACCACGACGGCGGATACTGTCGATGATCCTACACCGACGTCTGCTCCTACCACGACGGTGGATACTCCAATGGTCGATCATCCTGCACCTTCTTCTCCTACCAGAGACACATTTCCTTATCAAAACCTTTCGGTTTGTTCTTTTCTCCTCCTTAGTTATGTTAACATTACTTTTAAAACAATATAATTTTATTAGCTTGCTTACTGTTGTGAGTTGATGTAGATGGCTAAATCATGTCATCTGTTTCAAGTGTTGGACGGTGGGACTGTGCATGTTGCATTCGGTCGGGTTTTACAGACCGGACCGAACACTGTAGTACATTTCAAGCTCATCCCACCTCTCCACGTCGTGTGATGGTAGACGACATTGTGCGAGGTCATGAGGACTCTCCACTTCCGTTGGAGTGGAATCAGTGGAGTAAAATAGGTCAAGCACAATCTTCAGTTGTTCCATGGCCATATTCTCTCATTGATGTCATGAAAAGGTAAACTATTTACATGCTTACTGTTTAGTTTTTAACTTGACTGTTGACTGATATGTTTATTATTTAAATTTTGTATACTATTAGATTGATAAGGAATTAAGACCGGTTAAGAAGAGGAAAGTGGATAAGGGGAAGGAAGTTGAGAAATCAAATGAGGAGAGTCAGAGTGTGAGAAAGGAGTGGTGAAACCTTTCGATATGACTCCTAGGAGATCCCCCATTCTGACATCCAAGTATCTGAAGAAGTTGACAGTCAAACAAAAAATGTTGTATGACTTTTTCATGACGAGGCCGCAGTCTGTCACCAACTTCAACATGAAAGTGTCTAAGCATGTTTTCCACTCCCTGAGCCCAGAGATCTGATGATTACCGTGAGCGATCTAAGAGAATTTTTGATGGGAGACCTGCTTAACATCTTGTGATTCAGGCCTATTGTGTGTAAGTATCTTTTAAATTATTACATTATCTTTCATTTTTTTAAGCTATTTAACATATCTTATGAAAAAATGTTGTTTAGGTGGTTTGACTAGTAGACTGCTAGCGAGCAAGAGATTATTTGCCATCTCTTTCTTGTGTCCGCAATTGATGTCAGCAAATCAGCCGGCAGAAATGAGCAGGATGTGTAGAGCATGTGAGGCAGGGATTTGTACCCGGTGCGAAGAAGAAGAAGCAAATATTGCTGATCCCATATCACAGATGTAAGTGCAAACGATTATTTGAGGTATTAAAGCCTAGAAATAAATCCTAGAATCAATATTTCAATAGATCGTCAGGTTGCAAAAATCCCGGTCGAAATAGATAGCAATTTTGAAGCGACCGGCGGGGGTCAATCCACGGGACTTGATGTGGTAAGTCTAGCCTTAGATAATGGTTAATCAAAAAGGGGGTGTTTTGGTTTTGGGTTTCACAATTAGAATTACAAGACAGCTAAATAGCAGATAAATTAAAGCATAGTCTTAGGAGGGTGAACGGTACTCTAGGTTCAGGGAGTGGTTTCACTAGCTAGGCTGCATATTCTACTACTGAGTGGAGATGGATCGGCTTGTAATTCTCAAGGTTATTATGTATTAAGTCGTAATCCCAGTAGCACTCATCTAGACAGGGCATGTAGTTCTAGTCTAGACCTAGCAAGTATATCTAGATGGTTTATTGCACAGAATTACTAGTCTGGTTTTGGTCGGACTAAAGCTCCTAGTGACTAATGTAATCTATCCGATTGCAATTATCACAGGTAACAGGTTAATAGGACCGTCAATGCTAATCACCTTATCTGATCATAACATGATTCGAGGGCTATAATAAATTCATGACGTTATTAAAAGAAACTCTTAAAAGCATTAACTGAACAATCCAAATTGTCTCAATAAAGCAGTAAAATAATGCAGAGTTTAACTAATTACAAACAGCCACTTCCCTAGCAAATCCTTTTAGCTAGACATAGCGATTATAAATCATAATGAGAGAGAGTTGAGAGAAATCATTGTTATGAAGATCTCTTGCTCGCTCCGTCCTTGTCCTTGCGCTGTGTGGCTTGAAGGTTGGTCTTGGTGATGATGGAGTGAACTGGGGTGAAATGGGGCGAGTGGAAATTTTGGGTGATGTTTTGTGAGTTGCGGATCAACAGGGTCGGACGCGATCCGGACGTGAGTGAAAGGGGCGTGTCCGGATACGCCGGGTCGGACGCGATCCAGACTTTAGTGAATGAATGGGTGTGTCCGGCTAAGTCCAGGGGAGTGATCGGACGTGAGTCGGTTTGGTGTGTCCGGATCCGGACAAGGGTCGGACGCGGTTAAAAATCTGGTGAATGGATGCGGATTTGTGTGTGGTGAAAGCGAAGGTTTGCGGAGAAAATTTAGCGAATGGATGAGATGGAAATGAGTGAAAGGTGCAGGTTTATGGAGGGAGTCTATGAGTGGAGATGGATGTACGTGAAGAGGATATGCAGTGAGGGGACGAGAAGAGGATTAGGACTCTGAAGTCTCGGACGATTTGAATGAAGGCAGGAGATGGTTTATATAGGGTTAGAAAGGAAACACAGATTAGTGGGAGTTTGGTATAGTAGGTGAGTGGATAGTTTGATTGATCCTCTGATTGAGCATGGAGCCTGGAGCATCGTCAATTAATGCGCCGCTCCCCTGTCTTCTTAATGCGCCGGCTGATAATTAGCCGAAAGGCTAATTATCAGTGCGTGCCTTTTTATTTTTCAATTCTGTGTGACGTCCAGATCGTGTCCGGATCCAGACGTGACACAGAGTTTTAGATCTGAAACGTGAACTCCGGATCTGGAATTTTAGGTCACGTCCGGCTCTTGTCCGGCCAAACAGATCCGGACAAGAGACGTCCGGCTTTGTGTCCGGCCAAACTGATCCGGACAAGACCAATTTTTGCGTCTCTTCTCCTGATTTGTTCCCCGTTTGTTGTGTTGTAATCCTTATGATGTATAATCTTTATTTCCTGGGTTTTTCCTGTATTTAGCATATAAAATACATTAGTTCTTATCAAAACATCAATCTTAGGAAAAACACATAATAAGTGGGAAACATTGCCTGAATTGTTACAAATTATAAGATATTTAAACCCTAAAAAGCCTATATGTTTCACACTTATCAACTTCCTCACACTTAAGCTTTTGCTTGTCCTCAAGCAAAATAGGAATAAGAATATCTCTAAAACCGTCAAATAATCTCAAATTTTAAACAAGTGCAGAGCGAAATCAAACAAAGTGATGAATGAAAGAATAATCTTGCTCTCTAGAGGTAGGTTTTCACAAACAATGAAGCAAGAACGATTTTGTAAAAGCATAGAGAAACTAGATTGTAGAAAACAAGTTAACTTAGCTTGGGACTTTCCACCATTTTCATTCCACTAACCTTTGGATGACAAGGGGTGTGAAGTAATGCCTTATTCCGCAATACCTTTCAACACCACGTACTCATGATCAAAAACAAAAATTAAACTGCAATAAACTTTTCTTTCCCATGCAAAAACATTCTTCTTCCAAGAACTATATACAAAACAAACGAATAATAGTGAATTGCAGAGTTATTCCATAACCCAGACTTTTCTCTCTATCCTTGTAACGGTGTTGGGCCAACTATCCCAGATCACGAGACCTTAGGTAGATAGGTGTTAAGGCACCCTTAAGACTTAATAACCGGATAGACGAGGCCTGCTATTGTTAGGAAAAATTTTTGATCAGTGGAGTACCTTGCCTTATCCTTTTCATTCCAAACATTCATTTCATTTCCAAGATCCCAAGCTAAAATAATCCGATTTCCACAACTAGCCAATCTACCATATTATTTTTTTATTTTTATTTTTTTGTAAAGAGAGTATTTTTAAATTAAACAATTTTTATACAAACCTCATCAAGCAAAAAGATTCCTACGGTTTTCACTTTGATTTAATATCACTCGGTGTGCACAGGCATTAGAGCAGCAAAAAGCAAGTGTGGCATTAAAGAACAATTAGCATGTTTTCAGGGAAAGGTCTCTCCTTCCTCACACTTAAGAGGAGCAATGTCCTCATTGGTCAAAGAAGAAAAACAGGGAAAAGAGCTTTCAAAACATGCTATACTCATAATACATGCATATGCAATAATTTACCCTCAATGCAACAAAGGTGGAACATCAAATAAGTGAAAGGTGGAACTGAGACTCCCCTGGTGTTATGGATTGAGGAAGATGTTCTTCCTCACACTTGTAGTTTGGCAGGGGTCGAGAGATTCCTTATGAGTCACAGACAGTATGCGTTGTTTGCAGATTAAAAGTTGCTAAATTTTCACTGGTAAGTACAACCACAGAATAAAGTGCATTAACTCGAACTACAGAGAATATTTGAATCGAATGAGTTATATTTAGAGAAAGAATACTCCCCATAGTTTAAGCTTAGCAGACATTCGCAGGTAGTGTGGTTCCATTTCCTGTACTTATAGCCATTTGTTTTGCAGTAGATGTGACATGTAAAATAATCATTTTAGAATGCTGCACTGCTCAGAGAAACAAGAATTTTAGCAATTTAGAATGTAAAACTCTGCTTAATTTATCTAATACCACTTCACCTGCATGTCCGTGTTTTCACTGTTAGTTTTAACAGAACAAAAGGAAAGCGATGCAGAAAAATAAAAATGTAAAACAAATAAAATAAAACAAAGCAGTAAAGAAATGATGGCTGTCACTGAGGTGGTGGTGGTGGAGGAGGTCTCGCGCCGAACTGGGTCATGAGCATCTGTAAGATCTGGGTGGTCTGGGCCTGATGAGCGGCTGTCTCTCTCTGCAAAGCATCACTGTGCTCCATGCGCCCTGCGAGCATAGTCTGTGCGTCGCGAATAGAAGTCTGCTCTACCTGAAGGTGCTCCTGCGTCTGGCGGATGTCATCTATGCGTCCCTCCATGCGCACCTGGCGCTGCTGGACATCCCCGAACTGCTGCTCCATCCCCCCAAAGCGCTGCTCCATCCTCTGCTGCTGCTGGAGTAGGGCGTCCATCATAGTCTGCATCTCAGGCGGGATGCTCATCACTGGGGCAGTGGGGGGCGCCATGGTAGTAGTGGCTGGAGTAGAGCTGGAACTCGCAGATGTACCAGCGGATCCTAGGCCTGAGCTGCCCTTCACCCAGCTACCGTCATCGAGGCGTAAGAAGCCCCATCTCCTGAAGGTCGTAAGGGAGATGGGTGTCTCACCCTCCCTCACCGCCATATCAGTGAAGATCTCCTCGGGGAGGGTAGAGACAAGAAGATGCTGGATGAAGATAGGAAAGATAGGGGTAATCTTCTTCTTCTTCGTCCACAGATATGTCACCACCTTATGTAGCTGTCTGAACATAACGAATGGGATCGAGATCTGCTGAGCTGGTGGATGTGGTGAGGCCAGGAGGTAGTCTAGGAGCACACAATCCTCGTCAGAAGCATCATTCCCAGCCTGAGGCCGGATCTGATGACTGAGGATATCTGCTAGGGTCCTCTGGGGAAGGGAAGGAAGTATAGCATACGGGAGTACAGCCTTACTCTCCTCACCCCGTCGGCGAGTAGTCCTCCCTGGTTCGTCCTCTGAGGTAGCATTTGATGTGAATTCAGTGCATTGTTCGGATTTCCATACCTCAGATTTTGGTGCTGATTCTGCACCCAGGGTTGCCTGTTGTTGTATTGGCCTATGACATTGGCCTCCTCGGTTTGCCTCATCTCGGCTACTAGTGGGCAATCCTCATACTCGTGTGCATCCCCACACTGAGAGCAGCAAGCTTCGTTGGTACTTGTAGAGATTTTCTTGGCGGATTGCTTGGAGGTCGGCCCCATGGTGAGCTGCTCGAGCATTTTTGCCATGCTTCCCATCGTAGTCTTTATCTGTGCTTGCTCGACGGCTAGCTGTTCCATCATTGGGTCTGGAGCTCGGGAGGAACTATGACCTATTGAGAATACTCGCCCTCCATTGTTGCTCCATTGGCGAAGCTCTTCACAGTAGGACTCCATAGATGCCATGAAGTCCTCCCCACTTTTTGCTAGCAGGTTTCCTCCTAGGGCGGATCTTATCTCGCCTCTGTTTTCGTCTTTTAACCCCTGGAAGAATCCCTGAGCTAATGAGGTGATGTCCTGACCATGGTGAGGACACTGGCGAAGTAGTTCCTTGAATCGATCCCACGCCTCACAGACTGTCTCATTACCCATCTGTCTGAATGCCATCAGGTCGGCAATCATTTGTCGTGTCCTGGAAATGGGGATGTACTTCTCGTAGAATTTGTCCGTCATCTGTTCCCAGGTGGTAATGATGGCTGGCGGTAATCGATTGAACCATTTCGAAGCTTCCCCAGAGAGGCTGTGTTGGAACAGGCTCAGTCTGGCATACTCCTCCAATCCTTGTGATAAACCCAGAGAGTCCAAGTGCACCAGAAACCGATGTACATGATCTAATGCATCCACTGGGTCGGCACCTGAGAATGTTCCTGCAGGATGATTTCGAACAGCATTTGATTGGTGAGAGGGTTTTACCTTTTGCCAATCGGCTACAAGTTCTGCAGTTAGATTTGGCAGAACCACTGGGCCCCTTCTTGGCGTGGCTGGTGGTCTGTTTATCCTTCCCATTGTGTATTGGGTCACTGCACCTCCTCCAATTTGATCGTGATTTGCTGCCATATTGAAGTCAAGCTGCCTTCTTGCTCTCAGAGCTTGGAGGTAGACTCTTTCGATTTCGGGATCGAAGTCTGTATCTGGGGGACCAGTTGAACGCGTCCTACGCATCCACTAGGTGCTTATAATCAGGAAGAGAAAAAGGAACAAAATGCGTGAGTTTTAGAACTAAAGTAATGAAAAACAATTGTATAAAATGGCACACTAAATAAATTAAAAACAAAATATATTACAAAACAAACGATTATAAACAGTTTGTTGCAATAGAGTAACGAATTAACCAAGGCTAGGGACTAGACAAAAGTCAAGTCCCCGGCAACGGCGCCATTTTGCAAACGATTTATTTGAGGTATTAAAAGCCTAGAAATAATCCTAGAATTCAATAATTCAATAGATCGTCAGGTGGCAAAAATCCCGGTCGAAATAGTATAGCAAATTATGAAGCGACCGGGGTGTCAATCCACGGGACTTGATGTGGTAAGTTTAGCCTTAGATAATGGTTAACTCAAAAAGGGGGTTTGTTTTGGTTTTGGGTTTCACAATTAGCATACAAGAAAGTAAATAGCAGATAAATTAAAGTGATAGTCTTAGGAGTGTGAACGGTACTCTAGGTCCAGGGAGTTGTTTCACTAGCTAGGCTCTGCATATTCTACTACTTGATTGGAGACTTGGATCGGCTTGTAATTCTCAATTGTCTATTCTGTATTAAGTCTTAATCCCAGATAGCTCATCTAGACAGGACATGTAGTTCTAGTCTAGACCTAGCAAGTATATCTAGATGGTTTTATTGCACAGAATTACTAGTCTGGTTTTGGTCCAGACTAAAGCTCCTAGTGACTAATGTAATCTATCCGATTGCAATTATCACAGGTAACAGGTTAATAGGACCGTCAATGCTAATCACCTTATCTGATCATAACATGATTCGAGGGCTTATAATAAATTCATGACGTTTATTAAAAGCACTTTAAAAGCATTAACCTGAACAATCCAAATTGTCTCAATAAAGCAGTAAAATAATGCAGAGTTTAACTAATTACAACATCCCTTCCCCTAGAGTAAATCCTTTTAGCTAGACATAGCGATTATAATCATAAATGAGAGAGAGTTGAGAGAAATCATCTGTTATGAAGATCTTCTTGCTCGCTCCGTCCTTTGTCCTTGCGCTATGCTGGCTTGAAGGTTGGTCTTGGTGATGATGGAGTGAACTGGGTGAAATGGGGCGAAGTGGAAATTTTTGGGTGATGTTTTGTGAGTTGTCCGGATCAACAGGTCGGTACGCGATCCGGACGTGAGTGAAAGGGGCGTGTCCGGATACGCCTGGTCGGACGCGATCCGGACTTTTAGTGAAATGGGTGTGTCCGGCTAAGTCCAGGCGGACGTGATCCGGACGTGAGTCGGTTTTGTGTGTCCGGATCCGGACAAGGGTCGGACGCGGTTAAAATCTGGTGAATGGATGCGGATTTGTGTGTGGTGAAAGCGAAGGCTTGCGGAGAAAATTTAGCGAATGGATGAAGATGGAATATGAGTGAAAGGTGCAGGTTTATGGAGGGAGTCTATGAGTGGAGATAGATGTACGTGAGAGGATATGCAGTGAGGGAGAGAAGAGGATTAGGCTCTGAAGTCTCGGACGATTTGGAATGAAGGCAGGAGATGGTTTATATAGGGTTAGAAAGGAAACACAGATTAGTGGGAGTTTGGTATAGTTGGTGAGTGGATAGTTTGATTGATCCTCTGATTGAGCATGGAGCCTGGAGCATCGTCAATTAATGCGCCGCTCCCCTGTCTTCTTAATGCGTCGGCTGATAATTAGCCGAAAGGCTAATTATCAGTGCGTGCCTTTTTATTTTTCAATTCTGTGTGACGTCCGGATCGTGTCCGGATCCGGACGTGACACTGAGTTTTAGATCTGAAACGTGAACTCCGGATCTGGAATTTTAGGTCACGTCCGGCTCTTGTCCGGCCAAACAGATCCGGACAAGAGATGTCCGGCTTTGTGTCCGGCCAAACTGATCCGGACAAGACCAATTTTTGTGTCTCTTCTCCTGATTTGTTCCCCGTTTCTTGTGTTGTAATCCTTATGATGTATAATTTTTATTTCCTGGGTTTTTCCTGTATTTAGCATATAAAATACATTAGTTCTTATCAAAACATCAATCTTAGGAAAAACAGATAATAAGTGGGAAACATTGCCTGAATTGTTACAAATTATAAGATATTTAAACCCTAAAAAGCCTATATGTTTCACACTTATCAGTAAGTACACAATAACTGGAATTTTTTGCTTCCTAATTGTGATATTTAATAATTGTTCTACAAAACATTCTTTGTTTTATCTGTGGCAGCAATCATTGGATGTTGATGGTGTTGTGTATCGACACCTCATGCTTGTTGATACTAGACCCATTGGGCGGCCCTGATGACCTTCGAGAGATCGCTGTAGAGAAATATTTGAAGGAGTGAGTATTCAAAATTTTAATGCATTCTGTATTTATTTTAAGTTTGTCCTAGATTATTGACAATAAATGGCTTCATTTTAAAATGTTGTATTTATGCAGGGGCCATAAGCTTGGTTTAAGTGATGAAAAGAAACCATTCTCCATCTTGGACTTCCAATACATACATGTAAGTAATCATTTAATTTATGCATTTTTGTATCGCACCTAAACGTTTAATTTTTTGATTTGTCTAAAGTTGGTAATCCATGGATGGTGTGATGAGAGTGTCCTCAACTGCCTGATTCACGAAGCTGTGGCTATTATGTGATGCGGTACATGTTCGAGATTGTACAAAATATTGACACGCTTAAGGATGATGACAAGGTAACCCATACCAATCAAAGTTTTAGTTAAAGTTATTGCATTCTAAATAAAATTGTGTACTAATGATGATCAGTTTCTTTTTATGGACAGATCGTTTCTTATTTCACAAAAGCAGGGAGCACGTATTCCAAAGGGGATCTCGACTTTGTAAGAGATCATTTATCGCAGTTTTGGTGTAAAAATTACTTGAGTGTTTCTTAGATCTTATCCTAGTGTAGTTAGACTTAGACTTTTGTTTTTGCTGAAGCAACGTAGACTCTCAAAGTTTGTAAAGTTCAACTCTCTCTTATTTTTGAAAGTTTGAATGGGTTTGTTTGCAATTCGTTTTCAACTGGTATTGCCCTTTGATAGACCTAATGAGTCAATAAGATTAAGTACATATAAGCATGATCTATATGATCTTTGTAATGAGGTAAGCCATGTATTCTAATAAAATAAGATGCATGGGAACTTTAGGGACAAAGTTCTTTTAAGGGGGGTAGATTGAAATACCCCAAACCTAAGTATGCTAAGTAAACATCAAGTTATGATGTAGTAAGGCTAAAACATGCCTTAGAAACATTGGTAGACAATTTAAACCAAGGAAAACACAAGAAAATGTCATAAGGGCAATTTAAGCAAAAATGTGCTCTAAGCTTGGAGTGACTTTGCTTAGCACCCAAATATCATTATAAGACCTTATTAACATGCTAATGGACATTTTAAATCAATTACCTAAGAAAACCAAGCTCAAAAACAAGCTTAAACACAAAATGTGCTTTAAGACTCCTTAAAGCACCTTTTTGAGAAATTGTCTTAGAAATGGGTTTTGTGTGGCTAAATTCCCATGATTACACCTTAATCAACATGTGTACTAATTATTATCACATTAGGAAGCCTAAATAAATGGGAAACCAAAAATTTCACAAATTTGTGCACTAATTTGTGAATAGTGTCAAATAGTGCCCAAATTAAGCTTAAGTCAACATAAGTCAATAAGATGGTCAACCAAGACCATAAATATCTCCATTTAGAGGAGGGGGCCGTTTTTCAAGTGGGTGAGTCACCACATGAGCTAGTAAAGTTAGAAAAGAAGAAGAAATAAGAGAATAGTACTATTTACCTTTTTATGACAAATATCTTTCTTTTAGCCTACCTTCTCTCCTCTTCTTCATTCATTCTCTTCTTCCATGGTTTTCTTCATCTTCTTCACCCTCTCAAACCGTGAGAACCATCCCCATACTTGCTCCACCTTGCTTTGTCCATAACATGCTCATTTTAGCTCCAAAATCAAAACAAAATACATATTATTCGTAGTTAGCTCAAGCTCTTGCTTCCTATCTTTTCAAAGTTGGAAAAGCTTCATTTTGAAGCCATGGGAAATCGCCATTGGAGGAGAAAAAATGAGCTTGAAGATTTCATTAGCTTCTCCATTCATTCAAGGTTAGGAAAATGTAAGAAAAACCGTGTTTCCACCATTTCTCCTACCGAAAATTACCTTCTCATGGGACCTTGTTTTATCCCTTGTTCTAGCTTGATTCTATTCTCCAAAGACTAGAGGAGGTCTTTCCTTGCTTCATTATCAAAGCCATTCCAAAATTCAAAGGTAATCATCCACTTTTAAGCTTTAAAACACATTTTTAACCTAAGATCAAATTCTAGGAGTTTAGGCATGTTGCTTAATACTCATTAGATTATTTGAATGTGGGTTAGAACATTGGCAAGAGGATTAAAGCCTTGGCCGATTTTCCATCAAGAAAACTAAAGGAGGAAATTGAGAGAGAAGCTTGGAAACAAGGTAAATTGCTTACCTAATGGTAGTTTAAGGTTTAAGGGGTGGTATTTAGATAAGTACTATATGTAGCTCTTGGTTTTAAAATACGTGATGCGCTCCGATGCGATTAGGCTCCATAAGTGATGCGTGATGCGCGAGGCGTCGATGCGAGCGCATCCCGTTTGTGATGCGATGTTTACTAAAAAATCACATCTAAATTTTTGTGGACAACATTTTATACACATGAAGTAATATTATGACACAATGGAATAAAAACTTCCAAAAACAAGTCTAAAGTAATCAAGTTTCAAAGTATTCAATCCAAACAACATAAGAAAACAAAAACATCCAAACACATGTATAAAGTAATCAATCCACACAAAAGAATAATAACTTTTAAATATAACAAACTTATGATTAGACTACGTTTAGATATCACCACATGAACCTATTGGATGCCATCAACACAGATCAACTAAATCATCTTCAACATTAGGAGAGCCAATATCCTCTTCAAGTTCTTCCTCCTGATCACTCAAGTTCATCTTAGTATGAGTAGATGAAAAAGCAACAATTTTCCTTACAGCTTGAAGGATTTTCTCTTCCCCTCCTTAATGATATAGTTTTTCTAGTTTGGATCATTAACCCCTATGAGTCTCATAATCATATCATATTACCAATTGTACACAAGAAAGACATCAAGCATACATACAAGACTCATTCAAGATTTAAGGTCATTTTTTATGTTCTTGAGTTTTGATTGCTCTAAACCTAGCAATAAGTGCATAGGGTCAAACTAGGTTGATATATGAGCATGTAGGAACAAACAGGAATAAAAACGGACTTCAAACAAAGAAATTATGGTAAAAACAAGCTCAAGGCGCATCGGGGCGCATCGGGGTCGCATTGGGCGCATCGGAGTGCATCGGGCGCATCGGAGCGCATCACGGACGCATCCTGAATAAACTCGCCTCGCTGCCATGGATGCGTTTTGATGCTCGCATTGCATCCAAAACGCATCAGGCGCGCCTGATGCGCGCATTTTAAAACCAAGATGTAGCTTAAAGCTTACATTAAGTAATGGGTTATATAACCTAGGAAAAAGAATTTAAACAAGCTTATGAACTTGTGACTAAGGAGCCAATGGGAATGATTTAGTAAGATAAGCTTAAGGTGAATTATGAGAACAATTATATTGATATGGGAGCATTGTTGTGTGTAATTGCAGGTTGAAAGCTTTTATATGTGGGAAATTCAATGTTTAAGTTTAAGTCATTTAAGGGCCTAAGAGCCATGTCATTTAAGAGCCTTAGTGCTATGCAATTTAAGATTATTACATTATATTGAGTTTGTTGTGAATGAGTTGATTTGGGTGAGAATTAGGATGAGAAAAAGATTTGATGTGTGTGAGATTATTGAATGAGAAAAACCATGCATATGGACATGATAATATACTAGAGGAGCTATGGCAAAATTTGAGTGAAAATAAGTTAACAACGGTGTTCTTGAGGATTAGAATGACCTAGAGTTGTCTAGGAAGAATTAGAGGTTAGGAGGGTGTAATTTGCGTGCTAAGATTATGTACTAAGGATTTGAGTGTTCATGATTGTATTAAGGGTGAAAAACTAAATGTTGGGTGTAGTAATATACTAAGGAAGCCATGTCAAAATTTGGAGAGGAAACTATGTGTTTAAGGTGTTCTAAGGAGATTTTATGACTAAGGATGTTCTAGTAAACATTAAGGGTTGTTTTGGTGAAAATGGATAAACTATGGAGTTCTTGAGTACTAGGAAGACCTAGGGATGTCTAAGAGGGACTAGGGGTTACAATGGTGAATTTAAGGCACCAAAACCATGGTTAGGGAAGCTAGGAAACTTGTACAAGTTTGAAGGAAAAATAAGGCATAATGACTTGTAAGGATGTAAGCATGTGCTAGATTATATATAGCTTTGAGAAGTTTGAGTAAAGCAAATGGGTATGCATAATGATGCTTGAGGAGTAGTTAAGATGGGTGTGAAGAAACACAATGATTAGTTGAGGTCTTAGGCAAAATCACAAGTGGGAAGTGTAAGGAATCAAGTTTTAAGTGTAAGAATTTTGTAAGAAATTGAGTGACAAGTTTGATGATGATTAAGGGAGGTTTAGTACATGTTTTAAGGTGTTTAAACATGTAGGAAACATGTGGAAGGAGTGTGGAATGAGTGGGAAAAGATTTGGGTGAATTTGGAGTTCAAAATGAGGAGAAAAGCACTTTGAAAATTGGCCTCTGTTTTGGACCGCCCCTGTGGGGAGGTCCAGACGAATTCTGCAGGAAAACTAGCCTCTGGTTGGGACCGCCCCTGGGACCTCCCTAGAGGGGCGGTCCAGTGCAGAAAAGAAAAAAAATTGTTTTAAGGCTTCTAATGATGGGGGATTGGATGGTAATGGTTTTAGATGATGTTTAGGCCTTGTTTGGTGACATATAAAGGCCTCAAAAAGTGTAAACAAGTGTTAGGAATCCCTTGTAAGAATTGAGTAAGTAGATAAGGAGGTTTTAGTGGATGTTTTAAGGTGGAAATTAGGTACCAAATGATGTTAGAACATGTTAGGATATATTGAGGAACTTGTGGAAGAGTTTGGGAACAAAATAGAAACTTTTGGGAAGATTCTACAGTGGACCGACCCTGTCTGGGTCGGTCGGACTGTGTTAAGCCAGGTGAAATCTTTCAGGAATCGACCGACCCAGAGGGTCTTGGGTAGGTCGGGCTGGCCTTGGGTCGGTCGGGCAAAAATTTAACGAACAATATGTTTCTGAGATGGACCGACCCAGGGGTTGGGTCGGTCGGTGGGTCGGTCGACCCTTAAGTTATATAAAAAAAAACTTTAAACTTTAAGAATGTTAAGTGGTATTAGTATTTAACCATTAAGAGGATAATGATGATTAGAAAGATAAGAATATAAGGACTTAAGGGATTAACTTAAGTAAATGGTTTTAAATGTTTAAGGTTAAGTTTGTAAGAACTTAAGAGGTGTTAGATGTGGATCATTAAGGGTTAAGTAACATGGAAGAAATTAAAAACCAAATTGGGTCAATGTTTTAGGACTTGGTAATTTGGACTCCGGAGGAGAGTAAGCAACCGAACGACCAACGGTGAACGGTATGGTTTTCTTGTGACCTGCTTGATAACGAGGTGTCCCTAGGCTTGTGTGCTATATGTTTATGTGTGCCGACTAAACAAGATAAAACATGTAACCGGAATATTATGTTTGTTGTGTGATTGTGATGCACTAACACAACTTACCGTGAGAATTTACTAACAATGTTTAGTAACGAATTGTGTGAAAATAAAGAACACTCCCAAATATTGTTTTCTTAGTAACCGAAAGAGGTTAACTAACAAACATTAACATTGAGACTTCTACTAACTAGAACTTGGGGGGAGTGAGGAATCCGGAATGGTACCGGCACATGTGTATTGGGGGAGGTCGGTATTCTTATCAGATCCTGACTTTCATATATGACTTGTCTTCGGACTCGTCGCCTAGAGTCGACATATAGACTCGACCTCCTCGGACTTCTTGTTCTAGGAGGGAGGCATACTGAGATGGTATGGTGGGATCTACCTAAATCCCAAATTTTAGAAATATTGTTTATTTAACCCAATGGAGCTGATAACTCATTGGCTAGGGTTACTTTTGACCTGACAAAGATAAACAATGAATTAAGGAACTACCATTCTAATTAAAGAACGGTTGACTTAATTAAAAAAAATTTTGAGACAAGATACAATCATTTCTATTTAAAGAATGGTTTTTATTCTAAGACTGAGATAAGGATTAAGATTGAGGTAAGATAAGGATGGACTGAGATTAAGAGAAAACATAACTTAAGGAGTTAAATGATTAACTCACTAATTAAGGGAACACTTTTAAGTCGTTCATTGTGTTTGAACTTTGATTGTTCATATGTGGCTTGTTGTTTATTGCACTTTCTATTATGTTGTGCATCTAATCAACCTCCATGCTATCGACAATTAGTCGTTGTAGCCACGTTTGCTTGGGGGCCATGAGAGAATCGTACCAGCAAAGGTGTTGACCCCCTCGGGGGCTACTGTTTATATTTTGCAGGTGAATGTCAGAAGGCGACCGTCCTGAGAGTAAGATGGGGTAGATGTATACGGGTTTAAGTATGTCCTACGAGTTGTGCATGTACTCTCGTATGGTATTTTAAGTTAGTAAGTTGTATAGGATGTGAGGAGATTGTACGATTTGTTATGTAATTGGTTAAGGCTTGTAAGTACTAATGTCCGGTATATTCGGGTCCATCAGACCGTAGCTAGATCTTGGAGATTGTAGTATGCCTAGTTGGTCACGTGGGTGACTAACGGCGGTAACACCAAATATTGTATGAAATCTGCTGCAAAGTTAATAAAGAGAATGGAGGTTTATGAGATAAGTATGGCTTTATGAGTTGGGGTGTTACACCCTCAAACCCTTCAATTAATTGGTCGAGAGCATGAGATTCATAAATGCAATACCGTTTTAACATTTAAGCTGTAAAACAAATAACAGTAATAACCATACAATAAACACAACCATTATCATGCATTTCATACAACATAAAACCACATAGCATAACCAATGAACAACAAGGCGAAACCACGAGGATTATAAACAAGTATAAATTCCCGTCTTTGGCATACAAGCCCAATACTATTCACCAAATATACGAGCTAATAAGCTGTTTGTAATTGTTCAGTTATACCTAATGACAACGTCTCGTTAAAATGACGTGTCCCTGAGTTACCCATATATTATGGCAGGTCACCCACGGCAGTAGCCACCCCTGCGGTAGAGTCTCCGACCAATGAACCGTTCTAGTTCGCGGGAAATTTCTTTTAATACTTACGGACTCGTAAGGGGACATCCTAGTATCGTTTTTGTGATTAGAGCGCGCACCAAGAACCACATCCTCCTGGATTTATTCATCTATACCATCGCATTGCATTACCATTTTTTTTCTAACACAGCAGACTAAGGTCGTTAGTCCAATCCTGAGTGTATGAACTCAGGATCCAGTGTTAGATACGAAAGCGGCGTTGGAAAAGGCCAATGCTATGTATTTATGTCTTGGATAATATATATATATATCTTATTATCCTAATGCTACAACGTTTTTCTAACGTTCCTTATATTACACATATAAGATAGCACCATAGCCGCTCGTTCATTATATATATAGGTCCATATGTACGAACCAATACTATAATCGCAAAAACAGTAAATAATAAGCAGCTTAAATATACAGTTCATGCATATTTATTCACACATTCAAACATTCAATCTTATCACAAAAGAAGTCTGAACTAAGGAAGCCCTCAGAGACAATCAAGGACACGTAACAACATACCGTGCACCGGGATTATAAAACCGTGGAGTATGAATCAGCTAGATCAGATGCTCCTCGAGTCGTCTTTAACAATCTAATAATACGTGTAACTCTATAGATTAGCATCCCGTATAACAACATTAGTCTACGGTACCCCGTACCATCGCTAATCTCTCCCGATTCATTCCCCGTTATTTACTAACAACGTTTGTCGGGTTTTCGGTTTAACTCGGGTTTAGTTTTATTTCGTAAACGCTATATATATTACATGCATGGTTACGTCGTAGTATATTAATATACTTAACTCAAACGTTCATTATCGCATGTAGTTTAATATACATTTGTATATTATATAGTTTGTCACTGTATTGGATGTATAATCTTGATCATATATTATACATCTTACCTTAGTATTTATTTTCCTAAGGTTAGTTTTTTCAAGTGTAATGTTGTATAATCCATATTTAAAATACTTTGCATTATATAACTCCTTATTATTTCATGTACAACATAACATTAGAATTTCCTAAACTAATGTTTATAATTATTTTCTCCTTATCTTATATCATTTTAATTATGATACTATATGGTTATTGAACCATATCATATTTCTCACTCCATAACATATGTTTATTTATATATGTGTATTATGGGACCATTTATTATAAGGTAATTCTTTAAAATATATTCATTCTTCTTTAATGAATATTTCTTATATTATAAATGTTACAACCCTTATAACATTATAAACCATATTATAAATTCTCATTCTAAAATACTCATTATTACCGAACAGCATCTTATGTTCTCTTTTAATTACAAAAGCCACCACATTATTTATATACTGTTACATTATAGTTATATAACATATATTATGACATTTATATCATTAAATAATTTATAACCTATTGTTGTACAAGTTATTAAATACCAAACAGACCTATAGCTGCCGGTTTTTATTAAATTCCATTAAACTTCCAGAAATTACAAAAATAACCGCAAAGATTATTTCTTTGTTACACTTATAACATATACCTTATATTATAACATTTAAACCTTATTATAATTATAACTTATAGTTATCATGTTCCAAAATAACCGAACAGACCTTAGGGTCTGTTCTAAATTACTTTCCACCTCTTAACTTTTTATATTTACCAAATGCCCCCATTTTATAGTATATAGTTTCCTAATGTCATTAAAACTATACATACACATATCTTATTAAAACCTCTTATATTATTCTAAAAATCACCAAACTATATCAAAGGGTTATAAATACCATTCATAACCTTATACTTTCGGTTATTACAGTTTCACCCCCATATGTTACCCAAATGTAACAATGATATATATACAATATATTATACTTATATAATTCATCCTAACTCCAAATTTAACAAAATAAATTCCTAAAAATTTCTAATAAACCAAGGTCTGTTTTAAACCCCATTTGGTACCCAAAACTTTCCGAAATCACTAATCCACCCAATATTTATATATCTTTTATAATTTAATACCTAACTTAATATAAGGTAGTATTTAATTCAATAAAAATTTCCAAACTTGGTCAAAGCCTCCTATATAGTCAACCTTGACTTCTAAATTCCATTTTGAGCCCAACTCTTGGTAATTACTATATATACCCCAAACTCTCCTATTTTTACAATTTTGACACAAAACTTTATAAAATGTTATAATTTTTATTTAAATTCATTTAAAACCCTAAATTTCCTTTATTAATTCCCACGGCTTCATATTTTACCAGTAATTACCGTTTGACCCCAAACTTAATGCTATATGCATAAATTAAATTAAATAAGCTTTTAAACTTAAATTAAAATGGCCTAATGACATGGCCTTATTACAACTTTGGTTTATAACATAAAATTACACATAAATAGCTTATAAACTATTGTAAACTCTCGGCCTTACTGTAACACCCCTACCGCTAATATCGTCTAATCTCCTCGTACTTCCATACTTACGCAGCGGATACTTCCTTACACAACGGTGGGTGATACAATGCCGTTAGCCACCCCACGTGACTAACAAGGCCTACTTCTACTATAGCTTCGGTCTGATGGACCGGATTACACGAGTATTAAACAATTACAATCCATACTACAATTACAACCCGAATACAACAATCCTCCATTCAATACATTACTTAATACTTTACCAAACGATATACCGAGTTTTCTAAGTACAATACCAAAGTACAACATTCTCCACATGTCCATACATACTCACGAAGAGTCAAACATCCTACCCATTCCTCACAAATCCACATACTTCCCGAATACATAATGGTGTACCCCTTGGTACAGTGGCATTTTAAAGGGCTACAAGCCTTGCACAATTCTCTACTATCCATAATTTATCCCTAGCTATCTAAGCATAGCAGCCTGTCCCTTACAACGACCATAACAGCTTCGGGTACCTGTAAAATAAAAACAGTGCCCCAAGGGGCTCAGCGAAACGCTGCATATGAAATTCTCATACCCCGCGTACTAGCGAGGGTACGCCGACTACTTGGTCGAATACACGTGGTTCGTTTTATTCATACATACATACATGCTCTTTACAATACAATACATTCATTTCGCAAACATACACACATTCAATGCACACAAGGAAGACATTACAAGTCAACCAATCAATACTTACCCGAATACGGAGATACCCTTCTCCAATACTTACACAATACTTGTTAGCTTCTTTACCCACCCGTGGTAAACGGGTGTACATAACTCTTTTACTCAAGGTCAATGGCTTACACTAGCCAAGACCATTACTCATACAATTCTTTACTTACTTACTCAAGTCAAGTCGGTATGACCTCCGGGCAGGGACTACACTGTCCCACCACCGGGCTTTAGGGTGGCTCACCAATCTAGGATGCTACCTATTTAAGGGGTTTGGTCCATAGAAAGGATTCAGGCCAGGATTTGGATCCAACCTCTTGTGTCTCCTCCTCTTCACGCGTGGCCGAAACTATATCGGACTTCTACTCATTCCATTTTATTCATCACTCAAGTTAGGAGTTAGGTGGTTAGGAATTAGTAGAAGTCATTACTTCCATACCAAAGTTAGTACATTACACAAGTACACTACAACGTACACATACACTTCATTCTCATCCATTCATTTCATGAATTATACAAACTAAATGTTCAAGACAATATAACAAGAACAATATAAAACAAGCACAAGTAAGTGCATTAAAATCCGATTCGTGCATTTATCTTATTTAGGTGGTCAAATAAGCACACAAATCAGAGTAACCAAGTTAGGATATAGGGCATGAGAAAATCATACCGTACACCGTTATCCTTGGACTCACCGACTCTCCTTCGGTGTTCAATCATTCAAATCCTATAAAATACATAGAATCAGGAGGTTAATTACCTATAATTAACCCAACCCATTTCATCTTTAGTGTTTCCCGATTTACAACTACTATTTCCTTACAATTCAACTTCATTCACCTAAGTTACTTACTTCTCATTACTTCCCAAGCTTGTTTATGCCCTTAATGACAATTAAACATCATTAATCAAGTCTTAATTACCTTATATTATCATTACCATTCAATTTCCCATCATTAGAATGCATTACAACACATTCGGGGCAATTTTTGGGGTGATCCGGGTTTGTGTCCGAGGTTACAAACCTGGACCAAACATGGAATTCAGTTTCTGGCGCATTTCCACTATGGTCCAGGTATGTGTACCGGGATACAAACCCAGACCATGCCCTGGAGTAAGTTTCTGGAGTGTGTTTGGGGTGGTCCGGGTTTGTGTACCGGTTTATAAACCCGGACCATCCCTGTTACACATTAAATTGCAGTTTTTAAGCCTCCTTTCAACCCCTAGTTCATACTTAATCCTTTCCTAATCTTTCCACATGTAATCTAACATGTTTTTACACCATTTATGCACACTAAACCTCCTTAATCCAATCATTGTACTCATCACTCAACCACTGATAACTTTACACGTTTGTTTCTCTGATAATGCTCCTAAAACTACTGCTACAGATTTTTTGGTTTCTTCCTTTCTTCACTAATCCAATGGTTCTTTCATTGCCTCATTTCCATTATACTCAACCCAAGTCTTACCCAATACAATACTCCCTCCAATCTAGTCCCAAGTCCAACTCTCATTTTCCTAAATCTTGCACACCATCTCATTCCTAATTTTTCCAAGGCATTACAACACCCCTTGCTACAAATTTTTACACACTTTGTCCTCATCCTCCAATTACCATTCCATGGTTACTAAATATCTTTACTTAACCCAATACACACCTTGGTTCTCCCATTCACCAAGTCATCCAAAAAATGCATATTTCCTACTAAAATTTTGCCATAGTTTTCCTACAAATCTAACTTATCCACATTCATCCATTCTCACCAAAAACATTCCTAAACTAGCCACACCCATACAAGGGTCCTACCAGCAATCAAAGTAATCATATTTTACCAATACTTCCTCACACAACAATACCAATACACATACTCAAATTATTTGGCTCTAAGGCCTTTAATCCAAACATTAATTCACAAATACTCTCAAACTCCCACCAACTACATTCCTAGTACAATATTTTGGGTTTATTCATTACTTTACCCATTCCCATTTCTCCAATGCATTAAAATTAGCATTAAGAAGGATTTCTTACCTTAAGCTCATAATTCCTTCTTTTCTTTTCCGATCTCCTCCTTCTCTCTCTCTTGTTCAAAATCGACCAAATGGGAAATGAAGTTGTCAAACTCCATCCCTACATCTAAATTACACAAAAAGGATATAATTAAACTTCTAATCCTTTGGAATAATATTATTCCAATGAAAGGCTTAAATTACTATAAGTTAGGGTTTACCTTTTTGGAACTTTTAAGAGGGGTTTTAGCCCTTGATTCAAGAAGGTGATCCCACCACCATTGGAAGGTTGGAATGATGCTCAAAAGAGAGAGAAAAATAGAGCATTACAATGGGGAAAAATCAGCTACAAAGAGAAATGGAGGAAACATGAGTTTTTCATGGAAATGTTAACCTTAATGGAAAGAGGGGACTCCAAGCTTCGATTTGGTACCATTTTCTCTTCAAATGGGCAAACCCCATGGAGATGAACTTCCTCATTTTTGGATTTTGAAAAAAGAGAATGGTAGAGAATGATGAGGAGATGAAGAATATGTACTTATTTTTGTGATTGGAGCTTTAATGAAGTTAGAGCATACAAGAGAAGAGGAGAAGCCATTGTTGGTTGTTGAAGAGCTTCAAAATCGTCCCCAACCAGAGAGAGAGGAGCAAAATCGGCTGGGAGCGGGAAAGAAGAAGAAAGAGAAGAGGGGAAAGGAGAAATGAGAGATGAGAGAGAGTGTAAAGTGCTTTATACTTTTTCTCCTTTTTTTCTTTTTGACTTGTTAATTAGTAAACTAGTCTAGTGTGTGTGTGAGGGAGTTTATTAACTCTTTAAAAAACCGGCCCCACACAGTAATACTAGTTGGAGCGTTTTTCGTCTTTTTACAGAAAACGCTCGTTAATTTACCCGGTTTTGGTACTATTCACTAACCGGGATCGTTTTCCGGAATTTTCTCGTTTAATTAATTTTATTGGTTATTAAGCTTCCATTAATGCTTAATTATAGTTATTTAATGAACTATTACGGTTTCGTTTGACCACTCAAAGTCATGTTCATTATCTGGATCCGTTTTCTTCGGGAATCATTCCCGTATATTAATTAGGCGTGAATAAGCCTTAGGAATCCACATAATACTCTAACCGAGGTCTCGTACCTCCTATGGTTATATAACGCTTATTTTAGCATTTTTTCCCTTTTAAAGCGTTTCCTCATTTCTTTTGGATTTATTTTCCTTACCAAAATTACTTAGGCACTATTAGGCCCTTAAATACATATTAGAATAATTTTAATCACTATAATTAAGCTCGGAGTATTTCAATCTACCCCCCTTAAGGAACTTTGCCCTCAAAGTTGTTCAAGGTTGTAGGATTACTATACTTACTCATTCAGACATGTCTAATGCCAAAAGTCATACATTCCTCATCCTTACAATTCCCAAATCCGTTACTCAAGGTCTCTACATACAATACCCTGCAAATATACAACAATCACTCCGATCCGCATTACAACCAACCATTTGGTTTTACACTACAAGGTTTATACATACATACAATGCAAAGCTATCCCAAAGCAATGAAATACACACTACGATCCCGCAGGCACTCAGGTCATCTAGACACAGGACTCCTCTACGTCGCGCTGCCCTTGGAATAACAACTAATTATAAATCTTTGTAAAACACAACAACTCCAAATTCCAATTTCTGTTCATTACATCTATCCTATGCGTGATTACTTGTGACCACTTGAGGGGAGCTTCAAGAATAATTCAACCCTGATGTGATCAGCATCAGTGTTGAACTATCTTTCCACCCTAATTTGTGTTTGATTTCCCTTGATCTGATCAGGATCAAGTTTGACTTCCCACATCAGTTTCAAACAATCAAATAATTCAATTATTTTCATTTTCTATCTTTTTACTCTTCCTAGTCATACTTACAAGTTCATACATCACCAAAGGATGGAATTAAGTCCATCAATCATCCTCAATTTACTTCCAAATACTCGACTTCGGGATTCAATGCCTATGGGGCTCATTTCATCGACTTTTGCTACCTTCATTCATTACTCTCCATCATCTCAAATAATCTAACTAAGGAATACAATACTTGTGGAATTCAGTCGTCCTCAATTTACTTCCAATGACTTACCTAGGAACACACTACTTATGGACTCAATTTATCGATTACTCTCAATCATTTTGTACGATTTCTTTAAGGAATACAATACTTGTGGAGCTCCGTCCACTACTCATTCTCAATTGTCTCTAAACAATCACCTAGGGAATTCAATTTCCTCTAGGTTCTACATCAGTTTTATACCGACTCATGCATCGTAATGCCATGTCTAACTTCAAATAGACATACACTATAGGGATTATCATTCCCCCAGGAGTTTCTCTACTCTTCTTTACTAATACTCTCACACTGGACTTACGAAATAGGTGTAATCATCCTATGGTATTCGCATCTCTCATGCCTAACTACCACAATTACAATACGAATGAATACGTATGTTTATTCAACATAAGTACCAATCATCAAATCAATTCTCATTTGTGCTATGCGCATTATAGTTTACGTGTTTTATACGTGACACTTACACTAAGCGGTTTTTCACTCTACCCCCCTTAAAAGGGATTACGCCCACGTAATCTAACATATGTTATTATTGAACATTTGTTCCCTCAATTTAGGCATCCTTAAGAGTTTTAGCTTCCCTACGGTCTATTACTCAATGTATTCTAGTCAAAGGGTCTTAACCGTACTAATGGTTCAGTCACTACACCAAGAATTCCTATTGGAGTTTATTTAACTCATAATCAATTCAGTTCTAGCCTATTAGGCTTCAAGGCATTTACAGTTAGCCATTCTCTCATACTTACTGGGTATATTAAACCTCTGAGCTAGGGCCCACTAGCTTCTGCTGCGCGACCCTGATAACTTGGGTTATTCGACCTTCTTGTTATCCTAACGCACTACACATCACATTTTTATCCCTCTATCGTGGGAATAAGGTTTATTAACCAAGTGTGGTATTCTCTTACCGTGCGTGAACTCAATGAGTTTAGATTTATAACAAGCTCTCTGGCAATCTATTATATATACTATTCGTACTCCCACGATTATTCACTGAGTCCCTCCGACTTATTGTCGGGTGAGGTTAAGTCACTACTTAGCTGTAGTGCTTCCTCTGTTGTCAGTAGCTTTTGAACTATACCAGTTCCTCTGGTTCAGTACAAGTGTTCTTTGCTTGTATGACCTTGCATTTTCTATGTGTTGGTCCTAGTGACTTTCTTAAGTGTCCTTTCACTTTTTATTCCGATGAAATTCACATCTTGTGATTGTTGGTGTGTTTTACACTCTTCGTGCTTCTTTGGCCTTAGGCCGCACGGTTGTTTCTAAGATTTGCTTGACTAGCTTATGCCATGTTCGTTGATGAAATGAAGAATTTACCACGATTTACATTTCCCATATTCCTAGCTATCCCACTAGATCATTAACTGCACAAGTGCAATACCAAAACACTCAGTCCTACAGAGTACATAGGCGTAAACGCTAGGCAGTAAATCTCTTATGTGATCGCAATAGAATGAATATTTCTGCCCGTCATCTCGTATTTAACAATTCCATGTCATTGTGTGGTTATTAACACAGACTAGTCACCTGATGCGCACCATGTTCTTACTCGTCACAGAACATTGTTTTCAAGGCCTACTGTTTCCACTGTTACATTATATACCACTTCTTCATGGTGTAAACACACTAGAAGTTTCCTAGATTCGTTTGTATGGCGGTTGTCATAGCATACCGCAATGTCGTTATTTAAATGTGAAGATGTTCTTCTTCTATTTAGGTTCCACATGTAGGTTAGCTTACTTCACATTCCTTCATCATTTATGATACAATTTACCAAGTATCTTGGTTGACCAAGGTTGAAGTGATCTGTTGGGTCACTAACTCCTTTGATCTTTTGTCATTCGATGTCATATTACGC
Organism: Limonium bicolor; assembly: GCA_023374045.1. Taxonomy (NCBI): domain Eukaryota; kingdom Viridiplantae; phylum Streptophyta; class Magnoliopsida; order Caryophyllales; family Plumbaginaceae; genus Limonium; species Limonium bicolor. The sequence goes on from CM041778.1 coordinate 337,558,388, forward strand.
GCTCTCACTGCTCGTTCTCGACGTTTACGGTCGTCTAAGTCCTGAGCATTGGATATAGGGTCTAGCTGTGCAGTTTTACTTTTGTATGTACATCACCGGGACATCCCAAGGGACTTCAAGGGTTTTCTGGTCCCTTTCTCCAATTGAAGAGTATTCTATCACTGATAAGTGAAAGTTCTTATTGAGAGGTTTGTTTCCACTCATAAGTCTCATGACAAGGTTTACTATGTTAGTCTCTGTTTATGTACTTCCGCCATTCATACAATGGTTCACCATATACTTGGTTGCATATGGAGTATACTTACTCCTTCAAGTCTCTATGCTCTTTAAGCGATGTGCTTCTACAGTCCTCATTATACACATTCTGTGTTTGCTTCTAAACCGACCCATCTTTGGTTTTCACAGTTGCTCTCAAAGTCTCTTTCTAGGCGTAGTGGTTTGGAAATCTCATTTTCTTATTCGATTGTCTCTTGGCAATAACTACATGCGCAAGCATTGTTGTTATGGTAGGTGGAAGCCTTTTTTAAGGTTTCACCTCATCACCGCCTTGGTGATTTTCCATTAACGAGAGGTACCTTCCCTTAGATTTCTCGTAGTGTCCGAGTGCGGACTAGACCAGTGTTGGCATTATCACGACTCTTATGCCTCTGTGCTACCATTGCCACAGAAGGCATGAGGGCAATTAAAAGTCTAGTCAACTGTATACTGGGCTGATGATTCAGTGATAGTGACACTGAGGTAGCCATTACTCCAAGCCACTCATGAAAACTGGGTGGTTCAATTGACGCTCTGTTCATCGCATGAAATAATATCTCTTCCCTTATGGGGCCATTTTTGGCAAGTCTTGTTATTAAATAGTGTGGGTTTTGCAACCATTTAAGTTTACATAACTTGGTTGGTTCATGGCTTTAAGCCAGATTGTTGTGAGCTATGCTCCCTGTAGGCTGTCTACACATGTTTCCACCTCCTAGTATGCCATCATACGGTTGGAGGTATTTACTGGGCTCCATGGCAAGTTTTTGCATTACGCTTCCGTTCATGGGAGGCCCTTTTAGGAAATCTGGTGTTAATCAGTGCCTTTTAGTGGTTGAGGGTATTTCCTGTTAAGTGAAATCCCTTCGGTGTCCTAACCGAGTGTTTGTTCTAGCTCCGGTGCTCTTATCATGACGCTTTGTTCGACTATTGTTAACTCAGACACCCTTCATGAATTGCTCCTGGGTGTTGTTAGGTCACACTGTTACGTTTGGCTAATGTCTATGGTATGTCATGTCCACTATACCGCCTTGCGGTATGGTATTTTGAGCTATCCCCATTTAGGGTTATAACATCTCCCATTCTTGGGTAGACTATTTATACTTTCCCTTAGTGTCCTTGACTGGGTTTAAAATCCTCTTCAATGATGAATTATGCTCCCTGCTAGTCTTTTTAATTGTTCTTGGGAACTCCGTCCTATTTGTTGAAAATCGTTGTGTTCACGTTAGGCATTTGCCTTACAGTGTTTAGGCTGGGTATCCCTTCCAGCTGTCATGTATTTGCTTGAAGTCTTTGAGACATATCCAATGTTATACTTACTAGTCTGTGCTCTTTGCACTTCCTAATCCTCATTCCTTATCTTCAGATGGATTCTCTGAGTTCCTTTATACTTATTACCTAGCTGAGTTCCTTCTCCTTAATCGTCTGAGGTGTCCAGCTGTTCTGCTTTGAACTTACTCATGGTCCGTAGAATGGAGTTGACTCCTTCCCATATTTCGTACACTACATGTATACATACGTGGGGTACCTTGTCGGCACATTACCACTTACCTGACTATCTGTCAGGACCACAAGCTCCTTCGGAGTGCGGCCGTCCCACATCCCGTATTTGGGTACACTCGTAGTGCTCGTCACATGCCTAGGTGAAGTATTCTATTGTCAACTCCTCTTGTATCATTCTATGATACTCACCATAATTCTGTTGGTTTGGTATTTAAAATTCCGAGGTTTAAAAGAAGGGTTGGTTTTGAAAGAAAAATTTTGGGTTTTGAAATAACAGTTCGGTGTTAAAAGAAGTTATTCATAGCGTGGCCATGTCTGAGGTCTTGACCAAGTCCAGCTTCTTGCTGACTGGTATGTTCTTAATACCATGGTCGGGCCGTTAGGCCTTTCCAAGGTTCATTCTTCCAGTTTTTAGGATGTGTGATCCTGTAGCTGCTTCATTGCGGTCACGGTGCATCACTAAGTACTTTTTGTTTGCTAAAGGTCTTCCTAAATAACATGTTATTACTGCACTTGCCGTGGCAAGTGCGTGGTACTGGTGGTTTTTTGGTTAACCTGTACCGGTCACGGTGCTGTTTCCTTGCGTATTCGGTAGCTTTGTCGGCTCTTCTCTTAATTAGCGGGTCTATTACTTCTCAGTGATCTTGACATGGCTGTCATAGGTCAGGGTGCTTCTCCAATCCCTGGGGATTCCTATTTATTTAGTTTTTTGTTTTTCCTTGTTGCTCGTTCCCACACGTTTACCGTGGTTACCGAGTCTTAGCTGGTTTAGGCACTACTTCTGTAGTTATGTCGGATTATATCCTGTGAATGTTCTCGTAGCTGTCTGAGCTATGTTGGCCAGGTATTAAACCTCTTGGCATTATAATTTTGGAGTTTATCCACTCCCGACAATGTCCTTAGTAGGTAGTATACCATTGGTGGTATTATGTAGCTACTACTGTCCCACAGACTTGTGTCTCAGGTTTCGTTACTGCTCCCTTTTCCATTTCATTGCAAGGTGGGTGCTTCTCTTCTCGCTGTTGTTTGACGAGGCAGGTTCTCGCGACTGCTAAGCATGTCACCCCGTGTTGTCATAAGTTGTAGTCTTCTTATGGTTAGGGTACTCGTTCTACTGCTATCAAGTGCGGGTATTGTTGTTCGATCGGGAACCATCTCCGGGACTTCTAATTCTTGGAATCTACTATATGTTGGATTCTTGTCTACCGTATGATGATTTCATGACTGCCAGATTGGGTTTTCCCGAGTATGAGAGGACTTTCCTTCTCTTGGCGCTCTTTCCCAAGTTATACAACGGGGATGTGGAGGGCGGGTCTGGTATTGTAGGTATCCGGTACACACCGGTGGTTCCTAACTAGTGTATCTTTAATGCTATCACTCAGCCCTTAGCCCTAAGCTTCTAATTCCTAACTCGGTATTTCCTAAACTCGGTATTTCCAGTCATCAGAGTGATACTTCGCTCTGATACCACTTTTTGTAACACCCCTACCGTTAATACCGTCATTACCGTCTAATCTCCTCGTACTTCCATACTTACGCAGCGGATACTTCATTACACAACGGTGGGTGATACAATGCCGTTAGCCACCCACGTGACTAACAAGGCCTACTTCTACTATAGCATCGGTCTGATGGACCGGATTACCCGAGTATTAAACAATTACAATCCATACTACAATTACAACCCGAATACATCAATCCTCCATTCAATACATTACTCAATACTTTACCATACAATATACCGAGTTTTCTAAGTACAATACCAAAGTACAACATTTTCCACATGTCCATACATACTCACGAAGAGTCTAACATCCTACCCATTCCTCACAAATCCACATACTTCCTGAATACATAATGGTGTACCCCTTGGTACACCGGCATTTCAAAGGGCTACAAGCCTTGCACAATTCTCTACTATCCACAATTTATCCCTAGCTATCTAAGCATAGCAGCCGGTCCCTTACAACGACCATAACAGCTTCGGGTACCTGTAAAATAAAAATAGTGCCCCAAGGGGCTCAGTGAAACGCTGCATATGAAATTCGCATACCCCGTGTAGTAGCGAGGGTACGCCGACTACTTGGTCGAATACATGCGGTTCGTTTTATTCATACATACATACATGCTCTTTACAATACAATACATTCATTTCGCAAACATACATACATTCAATGCACACAAGGAAGATATTACAAGTCAACCAATCAATACTTACCGAAATACGGAGATACCCTTCTCCAATACTTACACAATACTTGTTATCTTCTTTACCCACCCGGGTTAATCGGGTGTACATTACTCTTTTACTCAAGGTCAGTGGCTTACACTAGCCAAGACCATTACTCATATAATTCTTTACTTACTTACTTACTTACTCAAGTCAAGTCGGTATGACCTCCTAAAATACCCCGAACTTAATTAGGGTGATTAAATTACTATAATACGATATTGAGGGCCTATTAGTGCCTAACGAATTTTGGTAAAGAGAATAAATCCAAAAGAAACAAGAAAAACGCTTAAAAAGCGAAAAACGCTAAATTGAGCGTTAAGTGACCCTAGGAGAAATACAACCTTGGAAAGGGTATTAGATGGATTTTAAAGGCTTAATAATGCCTAAATAATATATGGGAATAATTCCTGAAGAAAACGGATCCAAATAATGAGTTAAAACACTAATAAAGCTTTAGCGCACGTTTTTCGAGAAAACCCGAAAACGTGACTTTAAGTGGTCCAATGAACCCGTAAAATTTATAGTTCATTAAATAACTATAAATAAACATTAATGGGAGTATAATAACCATTAAAATTAAAGAAACGAGAAAATTCCAGAAAACGGGCCCGGTTAGTGAATAGTGCTAAACCAGGTAAATTAACGTGCATTTTCTGTAAAAGTCGAAAAACGCTCCAGCTTACATATATATGTGGGCCGGTTTTTATTTGTGAGACAGCCCCCTCACACACACATTAAGCTAGTAAAGAAAGGAAGAAAAGAAAAAGAAGGAAAAAGTAAAAAGTAGAAAAGGTGAGTACCCCTCTCTCTCCTCTCATTTCTTTCTTCCTTTTCTCTTTCCTCCCTCTCTTCCTCCCAGCTGGCTCCTTATTCCTCCCCAAGCTGCCGATTTTTCTTCTTCTTCTCCAATGGTTTCTTGCCATTTTCTTCCTTGCCCAAGCTTCCTCCAAGCTCCAAATGTAAAACAAATTACATATTTGAACTCCCCTCATCCTCCTCTACCTTTCTCTCTTTTCAAAATACCAAAATCTTTAAGTTCATCTCCATGGGTTTTCCCCATTTGAAGAGAAAATGGCATCAATGTGTAGCTTGGAGTCTCCTCTCTCTCCTAAGGTAAAAATATTCAAGAAAATCTTATTCTTCTCCACCCATTTGTGTTGGCCGATTTTGCCCTCTATTACACCATGTTTTCTTCTTGTTTTTGAGATTCAATTCAACCCTCCAATGGTGGTGGAATTTACCTTTTAATTCATGGGTGAAAGCCCCTTTTAAAAAGCTGCAAAAGGTAAATCCTAACTATGGTGTTTTAAGCCCTTTTATTGAATCAGAATTTATTAAGGCTTTAGAAGATTAATTAAATGCATTTTGTTTTTCTTGGTTGTTAGGATGGAGTTTGGCAACTCCATTCCCACTTGGCCGATTTAATCAAGAAATAGGGAAGAGGAGAATGGAAAAGAAACTTGGAGGATTACGGTAAGAAACCCACCTTAAAGCTTGTTTTAATTGCTTAAGGATTTGGGATGGGTAAATAAATTAATGAACCCAAATTATGAATTGAAATCTATGTGGGAGAATGTGTGTAGTTGATTTTAGAGAGATTTGTGATATTGTGTTGAGTTAAAGGCCTAAGTGCCATTGTATTTTAGATTTGAGCTATATTGTTGTTGGAAGAGGTTTGATGAATTTTGGATTGATTGAGTGCTGGTAGGACCCTTGTATGGGTGTGGTTAGATTAGGATTGTAAATGGTGATGAAGTTGATGAATTTGGATATGTAGGTTTATGGGGAGGTTATGGCAAAATTTTAGTAGAAAATAAGTGTTTTAAGATGACTTAGTGAATGGGAGAACCTAGGTGTTTAGTTGGGTTATTTAGAGTTGAGTAACAACCTTGAAGTGGCATTTGGAGGACTAGAATGAGAGGGCATAAAATCTGTAGCAAACTAGTGAATTAGTGCTATGGAGTTTGGAGAAAAACTAGGATGTAAGAGTTTGAAAGAAATGGATGAACTTGTGTTTTTAGGAGTGCATTTGTCTAGGAATGATTGGGATGGTCATTAAGTGATTTGGTGAGATTGGTAGGAGGTAGACAATATCAAGAAGAGGTAGAAAATGCACAAGTGTGCAAAATGCAAGAATGTGAGAATGGAAATTTATGAAATTAAACAAGAATTGGAGTAAGGATTTGACCAAGTATTTGAAGTGGTTTAGGGCATGTTTTGAGGTGTTTAATTATGTAGAAAACCTGTGGAAAGATTAGGGAAAGTTTGAGTGTGGATTAAGGGTGGATTTGGGGCTTAAAAAGTACCTTAATAGCAGTTTTTAGCAGGGTCCGGGACTTAGGATATGAACCAAGTCCCGGACCGCATCAAAAAATAGGCCGAGAGTGAATGCAGGAATTGATCCGGGACTTAAGTCCAGGACCAAGTCCCGGACCAGGTGTAAAATTAAGCCGAGAGCCACTTTCTGTATTGGTCCGGGACCTTGGGTCCGGACCAGGTCCCGGACCACCCCCAAAATTGCCTAGAAAGTGTCTTTAAGGGTTCTAAGCATGGGCGATTGAATGGTATTGGTTTTAGGAGTTGTTTAGGAGTTTTTTGGTGACCTTTAAAGGTCCTAAGAAGTGTAAACAAGTTTACGAAGTGATTGAGTAAGTTGAGGAACCAAGTACACTAAGTTAAACCGAAATAACGGGATAACGGGGTAAGTATGGGAGTAGCAATTATGTACCTACTGTAACACCTTAATATTAATTGAACCATTTGACATGTAATTAGTGGTTAAAGAGTAAGGCATGAGGAACAAGTGTGAACCGAAGAACGTGAGAACACCCGGTAAAGATAACCCCGGTGAAAGGTATAATTTTCTCATGCTCTGTATCCTAACTTGGTTACCCGATTTGTGAGCTTGTTTGATTGTGTGATCACTTAACAAGATAAATGCACTAATCGGTTTGTTTGCACTTTGTAGTGCTTGTATTGTATTGTTGTTTGTTGGATTGAATTTAAACTAAAGTTTGTATAATTCATGAAATGGCTGAATGGTGAATAAGTTTCTTGCATGTGATTGTGTATTGTAGTGCGACCCATAGTTGGGTCTTGTTTGAGTAGTGACTCGTAGGAAGAGTCAAGTGCAAAATAATAAAATATGGGAACACACCAAAACTATCAAACCAAGAAACGATAACACCGATCTATAACTCACTAGAACGTGAGAGAATTATACGGGAATTAGTAAACTCCCGGTAACGGTGAGACAACCAAATTGAATTAATCCACACAATAATTAATAGTGGAAGTAAATAAAGAACCTCTTCTTAGAGGACTTGATAAATGTTCATACAATGAACCCTGAGAAAAGTAAAGAATGGTAAGGGATCACCAAACCCCTTAGAGTAATAGTCGAACCCCGATGAGAGGATCCGACTAACATAAACAATGTCTCGCACATGAGAGTATTCCATAAGTTGGGTAAAACCCTAAATCTTAGGATACTAGACATTGAGAATTCCCTAAGCTAATAGATGTTATCGAGAGAGATACTTCTAGGCTAATCCTTGAGATTGTGAAATGACTCCGAGAGTGGAGTTTTGGGAATTTGAGTAGTCTGGTAGAGAACTGGACTTTGGTGAACTTGAGGAGCTAAATGCATAGCCCCTTTTGTATTGTAAGCTCGGTGGTGGGTCTTGTGTATGACCCTGCCAGGAGGTCATGAGTAATGACTTAACATATACCCTTGAGCATTGAGTATTGATTGAGAACTTGAGAATTGGAGTATCAATTTGAGTATGTGAGTATCGAGAGTTGAGTTGTGACTTGAGAGTCTTGAGAACTTGAGATTGTGAGTAAGGGAACCCAAGAGAGTGGGCAAGACAATGAGTAATTGAGTAGGCATAGTGAGGTAGAAACCCTCAAGCCTAAGTAAAGAACAATTAAACTAACCTTTTGTTGTGTGTGTTAGTGTTCGTGTTCTTCATTGAACCTTGATTGTTTACATACATAATGTTTTTTGCCTTGCATGCTATTTGAATTTAAATGAATCGCATGCTCTCGACCGAATAGTCGGCGTACCCTCGCTAGTACGCGGGGTATGCAGAAGTCATATGCAGCAATTTTTCTGAGCCCCTAGGGGCATCGTTTTTATTTTCCAGGTACATTGAAGTCGTCAACCGTTCGAGAGTAGGACGGGGTTACTATTGAATATGGGTAGTCATTTAAGAATTCGTGTTTGTTGTATTATGGATTTGTAAGACCGAAAGGTCATTGTTAGACTTGGGAATTGTAGATACTCGGTATAGAACAGTATGAAGATTGTATTTGTATATATTGTAATTGAAGGTTGTATTTGGTTTGAGAATTGTTTAAGGAAATGGAATGTATAGTTGTATAGTGTACTCGGTATAAGACCCATCAGACCGATATTGTATTTGATGGTTGTAATTGAGTTGGGATTGGCCTTGTAAGTCACGTGTGTGACTAACGACATTGTTTCACCCCCGGTTGTATTGGATTTTCCGCTGCTTGTGTATTGGTAATGGAGACGGGTTAGGAATTAATGGGGTGATTACCGGACGGGGTGTTACACCTCCGGGCAGGGACTACACCGTCCCACCACCGGGCTTTAGGGTGGCTCTCCAATCTAGGATGCTACCCATTTAAGGGGTTTGGTCCATAGAAAGGATTCAGGCCAGGATTTGGATCCAACCTCTTGTGTCTCCTCCTCATCACGCGTGGCCGAAACTATATCAGACTTCTACTCATTCCATTTTACTCATTACTCAAGTTAGGAGTTAGGTGGTTAGGAATTAGTAGAAGTCATTACTTCCATACCAAGGGTTAGCACATTACACAAGTACACTACAAGGTACACATACACTTCATTCTCATCCATTCATTTCATGAATTATACAAACTAATTGTTCAAGACATATAACAAGAACAATATAAAACAAGCACAAGTAAGTGCATTAAAATCCGATTCGTGCATTTATCTTATTTAGGTGGTCAAATAAGCACACAAATCAGAGTAACCAAGTTAGAATACAGGGCATGAGAAAATCATACCGTACACCATTGTCCTTGGACTCACCGACTCTCCTTCGGTGTTCAATCATTCAAATCCTATAACATACATAGACTCGGGAGCTTAATTACCTATAATTAACCCAACCCATTTCATCTTTAGTGTTTCCCGATTTACAACTACTATTTCCTTACAATTCAACTTCATTCACCTAAGTTACTTACTTCTCATTAATTCTCAAGCTTGTTTATGCCCTTAATGACAATTAAACATCATTAATCAAGTCTTAACTACCTTATACTATCATTACCATTCAATTCCCCATCATTAGAATGCATTAAAACACATTCTGGGCAATTTTTGGGGTGGTCCGGGTTTGTGTCCGGGGTTACAAACCCGGACCAAACATGGAATTCAGTTTCTGGCGCATTTTCACTATGGTCCAGGATACAAACCCGGACCATGCCCTGGAGTGAGTTTCTAGAGTGTTTTGGGGTGGTCCGGGTTTATGTACTGGTTTATAAATCCAGACCATCCCTGTTACACATTAAATTGCAGTTTTTAAGCCTCCTTTCAACCCCTAGTTCATACTTAATCCTTTCCTAATCTTTCCACATGTAATCTAACATGTTTTTACACCATTTAGGCACACTAAACCTCCTTAATCCAATCATTGTACTCATCACTCAACCACTGATAACTTTACACATTTTTTCTCTGATAATGCTCCTAAAACTACTACTATTGATTTTTTGGTTTCTTCCTTTCTTCACTAATCCAATGGTTCTTTCATTGCCTCATTTCCATTATACTCAACCTAAGTCTTACCCAATACAATACTCCCTCCAATATAGTTCCCAAGTCCAACTCTCATTTTCCTAAATCTTGCACACCATCTCATTCCTAATTTTTCCAAGGCATTACAATACCCCTTGCTACAGATTTTTACACACTTTATCCTCATCCTCCAATTACCATTCCATGGTTACTAAACATGTCTACTCAACCCAATACACACCTTGGTTCTCCCATTCACCAAGTCATCCAAAAAATGCATATTTCCTACTTGTAGACACCAAAAATTCTCACCCCATAAAGCAAAATTCAAAAATAAATAAAATAAGAGGGTCATCGCCTTTCTTTTCAAAACATATTCATGTGCATACCAAAATAAAACCGTCATTTTATGACAAACTTTTTAGATCAATTTTCAAAGCATTAAAAAAATCCTTTTAAAATAAACTCCTAACTTTCATCCGTTTTCAAACCCGTCCCTTTTTGTTTTTTTATTTTTGTTTTAGTCTATTTTGATCTATTTATTAGTTTGTCCAGTCATTTGTTATTTTATTTTATTCATCGTTTTTTATTGTTGTTTTACATGTATCTTATTCATTAGTACTTGCTTTTATTTTATCATCATTATTTCAGTGTTATTCCAAGCATTTTATGCTTCTTTTACTTTTATTTTATTATTTTATGTTGCTTAATCTGTATTTTATTATCTTGTGCCCTTCCAAAGAAAATATTTCAATTTATTGATAATACCCCTTAATCTTTCTCTATGTTCTCATTTCAAAATCTTAGTGTTTGTTTTGTGAAGGCTAATCAGTCAAACGACAAGATATGTTGCTTTTTTAACAATCTCATGTCAAATTCAATTGTTAGCATAATTGGTTGGCACATGCAGGAGGTATGCAATAGGTCTTAGTTTCGAATCTCAGCAGTGACAAGATTTGGCATTTTTTTTCTTTCTTCCCTTGTCTTGACAAAGAAAAACCCTAACCCATCACCAGCCGTCAGTTGTCTCTTTTGATCTCTCATTTTCTTATAAATACAATACAGGGACAAACCCTATTCCCAAGACGGGCAACAGTAGCCGACACCAATCCCAAATATTCTCCCCTGTTCATACACTCCATAATTTCTCTTCATCTCGACAAACAAGAAGCATACAGGTTGCTCTTCAATTTTCTTCACGTCGGTAACTTTCCAAAAAGGAAGGCTAACAAGGAACTTCGTACTCCTGCCTTCTTCATTCTCTTCAAATGTCAAGCGAGGAGCACCTAGGCCCTTATCCATCTTCATTCTCTTCATACAACAAGGAAAGGGATATTTCCTTGTAAATAGCAACAACAACAATCGCGATACACGCTTTGTTGTTGATGTCTATCGCTGAAGAGCAAGGAAAACTTGCAATCCAACCAGCGAACAAAAAACATACATGCTCTGCCTTGGTTCACTCTCCTCACTCTTTCAGCTCTTCACATCCTATGTTCACTCCCGTTAAATTTGCAACCCAACTGGTGAACATAAAATATAAAGCTCTACATCTCCTTCATTCTCTGCATTTACGGCACTAGTGCAGAAAATGTTTTTTACCACGGTTATTTTGCCTATATACCACGGTTAGAAACCGTGGTTTATACTCGCGTGGTATATTGTAAAATTTCAATAAACCACGGTTTGGAACCGTCATTTAAAAGACGGATTATAAACCACGGTTCGTAAAACCGTCGTTTAAAGCCCGTTGTCTCGCGGGAAATCAGACGACTTATACGACGGTTGGGAGAGAAACCGTGGTATATAATGTCGTTCGATAGACTTTTATACGACGGTTCGGGTGTTTAACCGTGGTATATCACTCCTTTATACGACAATTTTATAATAAACCGTGGTTTATACTCGTCGTTCCATTGAGTTTTAAACCACGGTTTTAAGTGAACCGTGGTTTTTTTTTCTTTTTTTTAGTTTTTTTTTGTTTTTTAAGCCTCTACCACAAATGTTTTCCAACACAACCCAATTTACAATCGCATATACAACCTGTACAGGGCATCCAACTGGTATTGCCCTTTGATAACCAACCACACTATATGACCATAAACCAAAGTTGTCAGTTTGAATTGCAACATTGAAAACGAATTGCAAACAAACCCATTCAAACTTTCAAAAATAAGAGAGAGTTGAACTTTTACAAACTTTGAGAGTATATGTTGCTTCAGCAAAAACAAAAGTCTAAGTCTAACTACACTAGGATAAGATCTAAGAACTCAAGTAATTTTTACACCAAAACTGCGATAAATGATCTCTTACAAAGTCGAGATCCCCTTTGCAATACATGCTCCCTGCTTTTGTGAAATAAGAAACGATCTGTCCATAAAAAGAAACTGATCATCATTAGTACACAATTTTATTTAAAATGCAATAACTTTAACTAAAACTTTGATTGGTATGGGTTACCTTGTCATCATCCTTAAGCGTGTCAATATTTTGTACAATCTCGAACATGTACCGCATCACATAATAGCCACAGCTTCGTGAATCAGGCTGTTGAGGACACTTTCATCACACCATCCATGGATTACCAACTTTAGACAGATCAAAAAATTAAACGTTTAACTTTAATACAAAAATGCATAAATTAAATGATTACTTACACGTATGTATTGGAAGTCCAAGATGGAGAATGGTTTCTTTTCATCCCTTAAACCAAGCTTATGGCCCCTGCATAAATACAGCATTTTAAAATGAAGCCATTTATTGTCAATAATTTAGGACAAGCTTAAAATAAATAGAGAATGCATTAAAATTTTGAATACTCACTCCTTCAAATATTTCTCTACAGCGATCTCTCGAAGGTCATCAGGGCCGCCCAATGGGTCTAGTATCAACAAGCATGAGGTGTCGATACACAACACATCAAATCCAATGATTGCTGCCACAGATAAAACAAAGAATGTTTTGTAGAACAATTATTAAATATCACAATTAGGAAGCAAAAATTCCAGTTATTGTGTACTTACATCTGATGATATGGGATCAGCAAATATTTACTTCTTCTTTGCACCGCAGTACAAAATCCCTGCCTCACATGCTCTACACATCCTTGCTCATCCAATGCGGCCTGATTTGCTGACATCAATTGCGGACACAAGAAAGAGATGGCAAATAATCTCTTGCTCGCTAGCAGTCTACTAGTCAAACACCTAAACAACATTTTTTCATAAGATATGTTAAATAGCTTAAAAAATGAAAGATAATGTAATAATTTAAAAGATACTTACACACAATAGGCCTGAATCAGAGATGTTAAGCAGGTCTCCCACCAAAAATTCTCTTTGATCGCTCACGGTAATCATCAGATCTCTGGGCTCAGGGGAGTGGAAAACATGCTTAGACACTTTCATGTTGAAGTTGGTGACAGACTGCGGCCTCGTCATGAAAAAGTCATACAACATTTTTTGTTTGACTGTCAACTTCTTCAGATACTTGGGTGTCAGAAGGGGGATCTCCTAGGAGTCATATCGAAAGGTTTTCACCACTTCCTTTCTCACACTCTGATCTCCTCATTTGATTTCACAACTTCCTTCCCCTTATCCAGTTTCCTCTTCTTAACCGGTCTTAATTCCTTATCAATCTAATAGTATACAAAATTTAAATAATAAAAATCAGCCATAGTCAAGTTAAAAACATAAACAGTAAGCATGTAATTAAATAGTTTACCTTGTCACTGACATCAATGAGAGAATATGGCCATGGAACAACTAAGATTTGTTGCTTGACCTATTTTACTCCATTGATTCCACTCCAACGGAAGGGGAGAGTCCTCATGACCTTGCACAATATCGTCTACCATCACACGAGCGTGGAGAGGTGGGATGGGCTTGAAATGTACTACAGTGTTCGGTCTGGTCTGTAAAACCCAACCGAATGCAACATGCACAATCCCACAATCCAACACTTGAAACAAATGACATGATTAGCCACCTACATCAACTCACAACAGTAAGCAAGCTAATAAAATTATTGTTTTAAATGTAATGGTAAATAACTAAGGAGGAAAAAAGAACAAACCGAAAGGTTTTGATAAGGAAATGTGTCTCTGGTAGGAGAAGAAGGTGCAGGATGCTCGACCATCGGAGTATCCGCCGTCGTGGTAGGAGCAGACATCGGTGTAGGATCATCGACAGTATCCGTCGTGGTAGGAGCAGACGTCGGTCTAGCAGTAGGTGCCGGTGTAGGAGACACGGCCACTATCGATGTATCCGCCGTCGAGGTAGGAGTAGACACCGGTGTAGGAGTAGGTGTCGGTGTAGGAGCATGCACCTGGCCCAATACTAAAGCCTCAAGTCTTCGCAGGCGCTCCGTAGGCTTGACGCTCCTCAGCGTGGCGTCTTTCCGACTCAGCGTGACGTCTTTCCGACTCCTCAAACCGGTCATGCACCCGTTCATCCACCATTCTCTCTATCATTTCAGCCTGTGGTACTCTCGATCGAGACGTAGGAAACACGTCTTTTTGCCGAACTTCCCCTCCAAGCCCCCGCACTCGCCCTGGATGATCCTTTTGCCCAAGGGCCTTATTCATTGGATCATCCTGAGACGGAGGGGCCGGAACCATCTCCCATCGCTCAGTAGAGCCAGACTATTTTAAATTAACAAAATATTAGAAATGAACTTACTAATTAGTAAACAACAATTTTAAATATATATATACTTACAATCTTGGACGCCAACTCAGCAGTCTCGCTCTGCGGAACACATATACTCCTCGTCATTTCTCTTCATGCGACCCAGCATAAATGTCTGCACCTACTTGCATCGTCAACATCATCAATAACTGACTGAGTGCCGTCTTCATTAGTTTTCAGTAAGCCCTCGCTCTTCCACTTCTCCAACCGCCCCGTGTATCCAGCTCGCCCCATGAAGTGCTTGTAGATATTCTTCGCCCGGTTACGTCTCGCTTGTTCTTGACGTAACTGTTACAAAATTTGTATATTTGTAAGTTATACATAATAAAAAAATTTTGTTAAATTTTATTCCTTAAATAATTAAGAAAGAATAATTGTAAAAGTACCTTAAACTCTTCAGTCTGGCGATGGTCGTAGAATATCTTCCAGTCCTCCTCCGTGATCATACCATCATACACTACCCACGGCGGTGACCTCTTGGAGCCCGGTTTGGTAATCCAGCCATCTACCAACCGATGCTTGAACTGTCGCAGTGATGTCGCTAGAAGTGATTCAATCTTCGTCCGAAGTTCATCCGCGACTTGTACTTCTTCTGCACCATCTGCCAATGATGTCTTTGTCTGCCTTTTCTTGATCTTTCCAATCCTTATTAATCGAGCAATGGGATTTTACCATCAATCCCAAGTAGGAAGCAAACTGCTGCTTCGACCCACCACGATGTCGGAGGTACTTGTCCCAGATCAAATCGATGGGAGAATCTTTCTTCTCCTTCAACCCACGGGTCGGTCCACGTCCCTTCCGAGGGTTCTGCGAAGTAGATGCAGCTGGTGGTTCTTCAGTAGGGACGTCATCGTCAATATCATCCAGCCCCAACAGTAAGTCCTCTTCGACTCTATCGTCAGGATCCATAATCTGAAAAATAATCAACAATTAACAAGGTTAATACGAACATCTACTGAATCAAATATTGAAACATGACAAAAATGAAATAATATAATATTGTCAACCAAACTTACAAAATAACATTTCATCGTTCAATCCACAATCCTTCATTGTGGTCGGACCTTCGATATTCAAAATTAGTTACATTATCTACCTCCATCGGCAACCGAATAGGTACATCTGTTTCATCTTCACAGTCGTATTCATCCTCATCAACAATATTATCAATCCCAACTATCGATCTTTTACTCTGCATTACAATAGACCATCTGGGATTAGACTGATCACGACAGTAGAATACTTGTTTTGCCTTTGATGCAACAATAAAGGGTTCATCAGTAGGAGCCGCTGTCGTTAAATCAACTAGCTTCATACCATGATCCTCCTCACGATATCCCTGTTTGTTGTCCACCCATTTGCAACGAAATACGCAAGTTTCATAACTAGTGTAATTCAAGACCCAAATATCCTCAATAACACCATAATATTCGTTCTTCAGTGTATTACGACTTGTTCCTGTGAAAATGTCTTGTGAAGCGATAAGATGCACACCACTGTTCTGGTTTGTCGATTTACAATCTTGACGTGCAGTGTAAAAAGAAAATCCATTTACATCATATCCTTCATAACAACACATCGAGATTTGGACCAAGTGCCAACAACTGGATCATTTCATCCACGTTCCTTGAATCTTCATACAACACCTTCTGTCTGAACCACTTAACAAATGTTGCATTCTGCTCTTTTTTTAATTTGGCATTACTCATCGTTGGGTGTTTTGTTTTGAGGTAGCTAGGTGTGCATCGAAATACGGTTCAACAACTTCAGAATGATTCAACACAACCAGATGTGCCTTGTTCAATGTATCAATATCAACTCTGCATAATTTTTTCCCACAGGTACCAACCCCTTTAAGCCTGCCATCATGTCTTGCTTTCGGTAATCCAATAACATCAACACCGTCTAAGTAATGAGTGCAGAAGTCAACTACTTCCTCTGTTACTGTCCCTTCAATTATGCTTCCCTCTGGACGCCGACGGTTTTTCATTTTCTTTTTCAGTATACCCATATATCTCTCAAACGGATACATGTATCGAAGGTATAACGGACCACAATGTTTGATCTCTCTAACAAGATGAACAAGTAGATGCACCATAATATCAAAAAACGAAGGAGGAAAATACATTTCCAACTGACACATGGTGATCACAAGGTCATTCTGTAGTTTATCCAGCGTCTCCACATCAAGCACTTTACACGAAATTCCTTTGAAGAAAACACATAAATTTGTAATAGTTTTCCTGACATCAGCTGGAAGGATTCCACGGAGAGCAACCGGAAGTAAGTGCTGCATCAGCACATGATAGTCGTGAGACTTCATCCCTACCAATTTAAGATCAGACATTGATACCAAACTTGATATGTTCGATGAGTAACCGGATGGCACTTTAATATGACGAAGAGAACTACAAAAACTTATTTTCTCTTCTTTGGATAATGTATGACAAGCGGGAGGCAAGAATGTTCTTTTCCCTCTTTGTTGTGGCGCGAGTTCTTCTCGTATACCCAATTCAACCAGATCTTTTCTACCCTTTAAATGGTCTTTTGTTTCTTTCCTTTCACGTTTAGTAGTGTCGCAGTACACTTTCACCAATGTTTTTCTCCACGTGCATAGCATCAATGCAATGTCTCACCTCTAAATGTTGCCAATATTCAAGTTCCCAAAATATTGATTTTTTCTTCCAGATGCTCTTTTCAGTGGCTTTAATTGGTGGACCGAAGTTGTTCACAACATTCTTCAACTGATTGTAAGTCTCAGCAGCAGATAGTGGTGGTCGCGACTGCATGATCCGTTTTTCCATCAAACTCTTTTGTCATCTTACGGTATTTGTGCCCTTTAGGAGGAATTTCCGATGGCCCATGTACACATTTTTTCCACTGTGTTTTAACCGTATACTGCAAGTTCTATCTCCACATATAGGGCACGCTAGAGCTCCTTTAATTGTGTATCCCGAGAGGTTACCGTATGCAGGGAAATCATTGATCGTACAAAACAACATAGCCCGGAGCGTGAAGTTTTCCATACCATATGAATCATACACCGTCGCACCTTCATTCCACAACAATTTTAAATCGTCAATAAGTGGTTGCAAAAACACATCAATTTTGTTTCCCGGTTGTTTTGGACCCGATATCAACAGAGAGAGGAGAATATGTCTGGGTTTCATACACAACCATGGCGCAGATTGTATATTGTCAATAAAACAGG
Organism: Limonium bicolor; assembly: GCA_023374045.1. Classification (NCBI taxonomy): domain Eukaryota; kingdom Viridiplantae; phylum Streptophyta; class Magnoliopsida; order Caryophyllales; family Plumbaginaceae; genus Limonium; species Limonium bicolor. The sequence continues at coordinate 337,576,072 of CM041778.1, forward strand.
CCAAGTACTGTGTATACTGCTCAAAGTGCCATAAGGGTTCATCCCATCAGTGCATAAACCAAGTCTTAAGTTCCTTGGGTCTGTACCGAATTGAGGGTATATTCTGTCAATGTTTCTCCATTGTGGTGAATCGGCTGGATGTCTCAATTTACCATCATCCTTTCTATGGGTAGCATGCCATCGGAGGTTCTCAGCATCTTTCTGAACTGCAAACAAACGTTTGAATCGGGGAATTATCGGTAGATACCACAACACCTTCGCAGGAGAGCCCACTTAGTGCTTATGTGGTTTCGTCACCCTTTTTTACATAGCGTGATTCCCCACATTCAGAGCAATGGTCATCCAACTCATTCTCCTTCCAATACAACATACACCCATTTGGACAAGCATGTATTTTTTTATATTCCATACCCATCGGACACATTAACTTCTTTGCCTCATAAGTTGTTGTGGGTATCACATTGTCCTTTGGTAGTACATCCTTCAGCAGTTGTAAAAGATCTGTAAAACTGACATCACTCCATCCATGTCTCGCCTTCAGATTGAATAGTTTTAGGACAACGCTCAATTTGTTTTGTGTTTGCGTTTCACATCCACTGTACAACGGTTCCTTTGATGCTTGCATCAGATTTTCGAATGTTTGGGTTTGTTGGAAAAATGTTGTTCAACATCTTCCATCATTGCATTAAGGTCCTCCTGATCATCTGAATCACTACCTAGTGAATCATCTTGAGTATCCCCAAAATCGTGTGAAGCATCCATTTCTGATTGTTCTGCAACGACGTTATCAGCACATTCAAACACTTGTACTGAATGTTGACCATGCAGTATTGTTATGGCTTCATAATCATCTGTAAACCCTCTGCGAATCAGATGATCCTTAATCTTGTCCACACCTCGGTATTTGAAGTCGTTCTTGCAATCGACACAAGGACATCGAATATATCCCTTATCCCTTGGTTTAAGATTGTCAACAAGGACTTTGCAAAATTTATTGACCCCTTCTAGGTACTTGATGTCCAATCTGTCACTGTACATCACTGAGCGCTCCATCTCCTTTTTCAACACAACCAGATGTCGTGAACTCGTTCCATTGATCTCCTCTTTTTTTATTTACAGATTTAACAACCTAAACCTATCCAATCACCTTCGATCTCACCTAGGAACAAGTTAATAATATACAGTAGTTCAGTGATAATTTCGGCAGCATTACCCTACAGTTCTCCTAGTGTAGATATATATATATATATATATATATTTATATATATATATATATGAATACACTATATATGTACACAGAAGAACTAGGGTAATGCTGCTGAAATTATCACTGAACTACTGTATATTATTAACTCATTCACAACCTAGATGGTGAGATCAAAGGTCATTGGACAGTCCCAACAGGGACTATCTAAGACATACCTCTATCAGGTAAATCTCAGACAGGTAATTCTATGTTTGAATTGATTTTCCATTGTTTAATAGAAAAACAAAAATAAATTGAAACATTTTAAATACCAACCTGATGAGTACTGGATGGTCAGCGCGAACAACACAAGATAGAGAAGAGACAAGTAGACAGATGTTCTTGCACGTAGTATATGACACCTATTCAATGAAATAATAATAAGGTTAAATTCTGGAAAAAATTTGGCATGACCTTTACGTATTTTTAGGTACTCCACACTTTTTTATATATGCAAATCCAAACACAATAACAACATTCTCAGCAAAACGCACACAATAGACATCATCAGAATGGGAAGCATGCATATTATATTTATGTCAAGCAGCAGCAGTTTATAGTGGATCACTCAAATTAGTAAGCATGCCACTAAAATATAGAACTTCCAGAATCATAATTAAATTCGAGTATTATACCAGTTCGATCTGTTTGCTCCCCTCGCGTCTTCAGTCTGATTCTGGTCGAGCTCGAAGCAACCTAGAAATCGCCAGTTCAAAAAATAGTTAGCGCAATGAGGAGGTAACAACGACAGAAAAATGTAGCTTTAGATATATTAAAAAATAATCAATTGGGATGTTTTGGTTTACGTCAAGATAATTAATCAATTGAATCTAAAATAAGTAAGTTTTAGTTCACAAGAAAAAGGAAATTAATTGCTAGCACTATGCCAGAATACTACCGTGGGTTCAGATCAGGCAAGCCGGTGGCAGAGGTTGACGTGCGTGGCAGCAGTTAGGGCGACAACCGGTCTCGTCAGATATTCAAGACTGCGACTTCAATCAAGAAATGATAAGTTCATTTTTATTATAAATCAAAAATGGTATTGTGCAAGAGATGAAAAAATTTAAGACTGTGAGTAATTCTATGTTTGAATTAATTTTCCATTGTTTAATAGAAAAACAAGAATAAATTTGAAACATTTAAATACCAACCTGATGAGTACTGATGGTCAGCTAGCGGGAGGTAGAGGAAGAAGAAACGGGATATGTAGTAACACCTAATGATATTATGATAAGGTTATAATAAAAAAACATGAATAATTGAACAAAGATCAAACGAATAAATTTTGAACAAACCATGTTTTTTAATCATTCTTAAAATACTAACCTAGTGAGTAGTGATGGTCAACTCGGAAATGGCCATGGAAGAGGAATTTTTCAACCGTAGTACGCACCTATCCAATGAACTTAGAATAAGGTTTAATTCTGGAAAAAATTTGGCATGACCATTGCGTATTTTTAGATACCCCACACTTTTTTTGGCAAAAACAAACACAATAGCAGCATCAGATCAAGGTTCAAGTGATTCTCAATAAAACACACAGACATTTAAGCATCATTCGCAGCAAAACGCACAGACACTTAGGGATAAAAATAAGACCTTTGTCATATATTAAGGGCGGGGATCAAGACACTAACCAATTAACAAACAATAATAATGGAGTTGGGCTGCAAATAAATGCTAAAGTTTTACAAATTAATTACCGGAGGGCGATGAGACTCCGGCGGTGGATGGGCCGTGATGGTGGAGGATGAAGACGACCTTCAGGCAGCGGAGAACAATGCAATTTCCCTTTGAAGCAACCTACAAATCGCCAAAGAAAAGAAAAATAGTAACATATAATTGTGTCCTTCAATCTTATTGATAACGAGCTAAATGGCATGTGCAATTTCCAATAATAAAAAATAACTCGGTAACTTTCTAAACAATGAAGTTACTTAAACTAATTAATTAAATAAAGAAATTACAAAAGTTCCCAAACAAATGCAATGAATCTGGTTGTTAAGTAAAACTGTCTGTAGCTGATTGCAACTGCTTAGCTACTAGTATTGACAATTTGATGTCATTTAAGCAGTACAATAGTATATTATTAATGCAACATAAAACTTACATCATAAGTTATCTAGCCTTATCTGTTCCATAAGTCTAGCTGATTCTCATATACAAATCTAGGCACCACACCACCTGTTTTATCTTTGGGGATTAAACTTGTGCTACTCTACTATATTTGTCACATTTTACAGCTGTAATTCTTCAACCGTACAATCATTTATTGTTTGTTATATAGTACTCTTGTTTGTTCATGATCTGTTGTGCCTTTTCTTTTGACAATTGACGAAACTAAAGATATTTGTCAAACACATACAAGTGGATGAAAGATCCTTCTTTTAATTTCCTTTGGCACTAGGAAAAAATAGCAGCTAGGAAAAAAAACAGTAAGTTCACTGCTCGTTTGTGTGTGTATAAATATATACGCATATCAGTAACATAGCAGCTAGGAAAAAAAAAGATAGCCAATTAAATTCAGCAATACACATATATATATATCTATATACACACATTCTCTCTCGGTCCCATCATCTCTTTTTTTTTTCTTTGGCTGTTGTACCCGGTTATTGATATGCATGTAAATATATTTACACTCAACATATAGCTAGGCGTGACTGGCTACCATCTTTCGATTATTGATATGCATATATACTCACACCCATCCCCTATTCATATTTGTACAGAACATCACGTTAGAAAGTTTAGTAGCCAACAAACATTTTCTATTCACTGCTATTACTAGTTTAATATGCGCATGTATATATAAATACACATTGACTTCCGCTAATAACATGCCTATATTCACACAGACAAACTGCTCGTGACTCCCTATTATTTTTCCTAGCCTAGCTGCTATCCTCATTGTCGGTATACATATATATAGATATATAGACACTCGTAACTACCCATTGCTTTCCTAGCTGCTATCTCCCATTATTGATATATATGCATAGCGAGCAGTAGTACATTTGTGTTACATAGATATACACATCCACACAGATATCAAACTTCAAAGGCAGACATATTATATATATCGTACGATCAAAATTTGTAATTCACTCCTCAAAAGCATAATCAGCCACACTAATCAAAAATTGCTAAAACCTGAGTTTAATTACCGAAGAGATGGTGGAGGTGAGCACGCGATTCAAGCGAGAGGGGAGGTTGGGGCGGTGGAGCGCGCTTCACTGCTTGGCGAGTGGGGCAAGTGGCGAAGGAGCTAGCGGAACTGGCGGCAAGTGGGGCGGTGGCGCAGGTCGGAGGTGTGGTCGATTTCGTCTGGCGCGGCCGGCTTTGTCGATGGCGAGCTGGACTTGGCGACGGAGAAACTGGGACGATGAAGCAGAGGTGGCGACGGCGGGTTAACGACGGCGAGGGTGGTGGGGAGGTGGTGGGGCGACGGCGAGTTGAGGAGCTGGAAGAATCGCCGGAAAAATTCAGAGCAGAAGGGAAAATCGAGCGAGGAAGAAGAAGAAAGGTCGGGGCGGTTTTTAAGTGAAAGAGTTTTAAAGACGGTTCACTCAAAAACCCGTTTAAAGTCGTCACTGTACCAGTTTTAAACCACGGTTGTTTAATAACCGTCGTTTTAAAATGTTACGAGGCGCAATATAAACGATGGTTACCCCGTAACCGTGGTTTATTTTTTCACCGCCGAAACTATAAACGACGGTTTCTTACAAACCGTCGTTTATTAGTGCCTAAAAACCACGGTTCTCTGACCAACCGTCGTATAAAGTCTCGCGGTTCTTTGTTTGTGACGGTTTTATTATTAACCTTGGTATATAATTTTTAAACCACGGTTCCCACTAAAACCGTGGTTTAAATGGCGTCGCATAAAATCTTTTTTCTACTAGTGCGGTGTTTCTGCAACCAAACTGGCGTACGTGGAACATACGAGCTCTGCATCCTTTCTTCTTCTTTTCACTGCGAAAACATACATGCTCAACCCTCTCTTCAGTTCTCTGAACCTACGCTGGCGAGTAAAACAACATGCTAGCTCCACCTCTTCTATTCTCATCACTCTCGGCGATTTTGCAACTTGACTAGCGACCAAGGAACTGCAAGCTCTGCGCCTACATCTTTTCTTCACCGTCGGCTGTTTCGCAACCTACCTGGCAAACAAGGAACAAGCTGCTCTGCCCCTTCTCCATTTCCCGTCAGTACCGGTAATTTTGGAACCCAACTGGCGTAACAAGGAACAACTATTCCAGTATGTTGCGACCTAGTACTGTCAAACGGAGAGCGTTCTGCTCTGCACCGCCTTCATCCCTTTTCACAGTAGGTAATTTCACACACTCAAACTGGCGAAGAAGGGCATACATGCTCGGTGTCTTCAACAGCCCATCATGGATTTCACATTTAATCTTTCTGTCATGAGAAAATCTTGATTCAGATACTTGTGGGCTTGGTGTCGATGCTCTAGTCCTCGCCTCTGTTGAAGGTAATGATAAGAATATCTCATCCTATTTGGTCCCGGTTTGGTCTTTGCTTTAGGGTGTTATGTCTGATTTTAAGATATGAACACGACTGTTCGATTTATGCTTGCTTCGTCGGTTCACCACCAATTGTATGGCCCCTGCACACTATATACTTGAGTTATGAAATTTCATTTGACAGCTTTGCTCAGTTTGATGTTATACTGTTTGTGTTTGTCCCTAAAGCTGAGGTCGCAAGTTAATTTGGTGATATTTTAACTGCAGTATTTAACCATTAGTTATTCTGTGCTAATTGAAATTTGAGATTTAGTATATGCTACTTGGCCTGCGGATTGTAGAGCAAACAGCGGATCAATCTTCTTCAAGAATACAGAATTCGTCACTCATATCAATACATATGGACTTACTATATATGATTGAATCCTAGCAAACATTATACTGGTCAGATAGTCACTCCACGTTTTGAATTTGGGTCTGGAAGAAAAGAAATGATAATATACGATCTCAATCTAAATGCAACAACAGGTTATATAATCTGCTCCCAATGAAGAGAGTCTTCTTCGGTTGAGTCTTGAGTTCCAAGCTGCTAAATCGAACGCGAAAATACAGAAGAGAGTACCCACCCACATGGCTTAATTATAGAAAGCCTCATATATAGTCAGTTGATTTTGTTTAAGTGAGGGCACTTTATTTTTTTTCATTCATGAGGTTAGTCACAATCACAAGACTGATTCGACTGGTTTATTTCGTTGAGGATTAAATCCGTATATTCCAGAGTCTTTTTTTATTTTTGCTGTCAAAATACATTGAAATCGTTCTTTTCATTTTGCTAGCATTGTTTATGCCTGATTCTGATTTGTCCCCGTTGAAGGTTCGTTCGTTTTTTTTCTTTTTTTTCTTTCCTTTCTGACTACATTCTGATGTTGCAGTCGACATCCTTGCGAATGACCAATCCAGATTTGATTTTGTTGTGCATCAACTATTTGCAGTTCGATTTCGGCTTCCGTCGAATTCGATATGAGTGATTCAGCTGTAACTTTATACCTGGAGGGTTGATCATTGTCCGATGACATTTACTTATTACCTGCTTCTCTTGGTCTAAGATTATTGATGGTCTTTACTATATGTTTTTCCCTTTCCACGTTATTGCTCTTTATGTAGTGTTTTCAGTATGGAAAGAATTTTGACCCAACACTGCTCGTCCCTCTTCATTGATATTAGGTTTGGAGTTAGGCAAATTAGAGGTTGCGGCGCACCCATACCTAATACGGTGCGGTAATATATGTGGCAATCTTGTCAGTGCTGAGACTGGATTTGTTTATGTGTCAATAAGTAATGATAAAACACTTTGAATGATTATAACTTTTAAAATATAAATCCAAAATTTAAAAAATTATTACTGTTCATCAAATTTAAGCTCTTCAAAATAAGACCAGTCATGAAGATGTTTTAACAACTTTAAAAAGATATTATGTTTTACATGTTATGATGATACATTAAAAGATGTTTTGATTCATTAGTTGATATATGATCCATTAAATTGTATTAATTTATTAACTATAAGTGGTGAATTAGATAATAAATTTCAGACCCGATAAAATCATTATTGTTTTTGTGAGTGTATTATTTATTTGTGTATTTGTATTTTAAACCTTATATGGTGAATCGGTTTATTTTTTCATACATACCAATATTTTTTTATGGTGTATTATTGTGTAAAAATTTTATTCTTATCTGTGTGCGATATACACTAAAATGAACGATGGATTCATTAATTTTGATATATGATTCATTAAAATTGATATTATGATTCTTAACTAATAGTGAAATTAGATAACAAACTCCGGAACCGATAAAAATCATTATTTTTAGTAGTGTATTATTATTGTTGTATAGTGTATTTTAAACCTTATATGTAATCGTGTATTTTTCATACACACCAAATATTATTTTGTGGGTGTATTATTGTGTAAAAATTTTATTCTTATGTTTGTGATGATACACTAAATGAAGATATGATTCATTAATTTGATATTAGATTCATTAAAACTGATAGTATGATACACTAAATGATGTTATGTGTTTTCGATGATACACTAAAATGATCTATGAATTATAATAGTCTCATTGATATATGGTATATACATGTATTAATATAAATTTTAAAAATAGCTAAAAACATATATATGACTGGTCTTGTTTTGAATAGTTTAAATTTTGATAAATAATGATATAATTTTTTTACATTTTGGACTTATATTTTAAAAGTTACAACTATTTAAAGTTAATATAATAAAAAGTAATCCAGTCAGCAATTGACTGGACTGTCAACTAGACTACAGCTGCTGAATAGACGACAACCCACTGGAGCGCACCAAATATAGTGCGGATGGGTCTGCACAATCGAACGCTGTTGGAGTTATGTTGTTTTGAGTTGCGTGTGTCGCTTACATCACTTGTTAGATTTTGTGCGCTACTTACCTCTTTATTTCATGTTTTGACCGAGGTACATGTGTGATCGATTGGACATGGTCAACATTTTGCTTGGCGTGAAACGACATTGGATCTTGCAAGTTGATTAAGTTGCCGGGTTTGGGCATGAGTTGATGGCATTGACCATGACCGGATTTATTTTCTTACATTATATCTGACTGAAAGATAAACCGGGGGCAGGCCACCCCGTAGGTTGGTTTTCTATCACTTGAATATCTTCTTGGTCATGATCACAACATGTATTAGTTTTTTTAGCACGCGATTTACCTCTTACAAATAATTCATTTGGGAAATTAAATTATGTACAGTTTTGCTTCTTCATTTGAGATCAACTTGTTTAGCCTTAATATCAGTGGTTTGATTTTAATTCTTTGTAATCAACGACTCTGAACAACAATTGCATCTGCACTTTTTCTTGCTTTCTGCTACAATCTTTGTCGATTTGCCATGTTCATTTCAATCTCCATGTTTTTCTGCTATCACTGAATATATCACCAACTTCTATGTTTGACTGTTGCTTTGCCTTAATGACAATGAGGAGAGCCCGTTTGGGCTGTTGTAAACTCTCAGCTAAATCAACTTTAAACTCGGGTCCAACTCATTGCTAGCCAATCGGGCTAGAACAGGTGACCTTAGATAGCCTCTAGGTTACCCAATTATTTCTGGGGCCATGAGTTCAGTGTAGAAAAACTTAGAAGGTGTTTTCTTTCGCCATGGCGCATATCCTGATTTGTTAAGTGGGGTTCCCTTCCATCAAAATTTTCCAACAACCCCTTAATTAAGATTCAAAACTTAAAAAAAACCAATCAATTCCAATTCAACTCAAAATTCATTCAAATTCAAAAAAAAATCATCCAAATTCAATAAAAATTCATTCATTCCAATTCGATTCAAATTTATTTATTCAAATTCGATAAAAAATCATCCCAATTCAATAAAAATTCATTCATTCCAATTCGATAAAAATTCTTTCAATTCCGATTCAATAAATATTCATTCATTCCAATTCGATTTAAATTCATTTCAATTTCAAATTCAATTCACAAATCATTTCAACTTCAAAAATCATTTCCAAGAAAAATCCAATTCTAAAATCTTCTTAAAATTTTAGGCCACACAAATTCCAAGCCCAAATCCGGCCACATTCCAAGCACAAATCCGGCCCACATTTCAAGGCCCGAATCTGGCCCATTTTTCATGGCTCAATTCGAGGCCTAATTCGATGCCCAATTCGAAGCCAACTTTCAAACCCGACCCAAATTCAAATTAGCCCAAATCTGGCCCAATTCCATTTCAAGATCAGTCCAAAAATCAATCCAGCTCAAATTAAATCCAAATTCAATTCAAATCCAAATTCAATTCAAATTCAAGCTCATTCAAATCCAAATTCATTTCAGTTCCAATTCAAATCAATATTCATTCAACTCCAATTCAACCTCGATTTCAAATCGTTTTCAATTCCATTCCAATTTCCTCTGCATTCTAAACGTCTCATAGACCCGAGCGTCTCACAGACTTTGTCATTCCAATGATTTGAATGTCTCACAGACCAGAGCGTCTCACAGACCCGAGTGTCTCATACCCAAGCGTCTCACAGACTTCAACATCTCAACGTTTCAAATTCTCATAGACCCGAGCGTCTCACATACTAACATCCCAAACCTGAAACTTCTTGAAACTCCGAATCCTTCTAAATCTCAAACACCTCAAATATCTTCAAACTCCTCAAACATTAAAACTTCCAAACCCAAAAATCCTGAACTACGTAAGGTCTGATCTCAACAGGGAGTTGTGTACGTAGGCAGCCCATCTAGGGTGCGACCCATTCCAATCAAAAACCCCTGTTCCCCACTCTAAGGTGTTCTACCTCTCAAAACATTCAAATCCCCTTCAACTCCCACAAACCCTCGACTTCTTCAACTCTCAAAATCAGACTCCTAATCTTTCATTCTATACTGAATCGAATTCATCAATTCTTCTTCTTGGCGCTAGCTTGGCAGAAAAGCTCGTCTCATCCACTCGTTTTCTCTCCTACTATTCTAATCTTATCCTTGGCTTTTAAATGAATCTCTCTAAAAAGGTTTTGAAAGAAGGAAATCCCGACAATTGGAGACCGAGGTTTCCTCGGGCACCAATCCGAAGTCGTGGTCGTTGCCACTTCTAAGGGGTGTAACCCAGTGCGAACCAAACATAGAATCTCTGGCTTGATTAGATAAGTCCTATCCATAGGCAATAAATCATCAGAGTCAATTAACGGTTCTTAGAACCCTTCTCCTCCCTTCCTAGTTCCTTAGGTCAAACTAGGTGGCGACTCTAGTCAATTCCGCCTTATAGAGGCATAAGTCTGCATGGAGCCCATTGAGAGCGGGTGTAGTGCTCACTAGCATTCCCCTTTATGCTTTCTGGGAAAGACGGACGATCAAGTAGGTACTTGAGGGATACCAGAATAACGGGTTTTCACCCTCCATGGAATGGTATTTTCTAGGATCTAGGCTTTTAGTTAGAACTATTTAGATAGATCCCCCCTCATACCGAAAAATCACCCTCCACACTACTAAAATTTTGCCACAGTTTGCCTACAAATCTAACTTATCCACATTCATCCATTCTCACCAAAATCATTCCTAAGCTAGCCACACTCATACAAGGGTCCTACCAGCAATCAAAGCAATCATATTTTACCAATACTTCCTCAAACAACAATACCAATACACATACTCAAATTATTTGGCTCTAAGGCCTTCAATGCAAACATTAATTCACAAATACTCTCAAACTCCCACCAACTACATTCCTAGTACAATATTTTAAGTTCATTCCTTACTTTACCCATTCCCATTACTCCATGCATTAAAATTAAACATTGAGAAGGATTTCTTACCTTAAGCTCATAATTCCTTCTTTTCTTTTCCGATCTCCTCCTTCTCTCTCTCTTGTTCAAAATCGACCAAATGGGAATGGAGTTGTCAAACTCCATCCCTACATCTAAATTACACAAAAAGAATATAATTAAACTTCTAATCCTTTGGAATAATATTAATCCAATGAAAGGCTTAAATTACTATAAGTTAGGATTTACCTTTTTGAACTTTTAAGAGGGGTTTTAGCCCTTGATTCAAGAAGGTGATCCCACCACCATTGGAAGGTTGGAATGATGCTCAAAGAGGAGAAAAATAGAGCATTACAATGGGGAAAAATAGGCTACAAAGAGAAATGGAGGAAACATGAGTTTTTCATGGAAATTTTTACCTTAATGGAGAGAGGAGACTCCAAGCTTCGATTTGGTACCATTTTCTCTTCAAATGGGAAAAACACATAGAGATGAACTTCCTCATTTTTGGATTTTGAAAAGAGAGAATGGTAGAGAATGATGAGGAGATGAAGAATATGTACTTATTTTTGTGAGTGGAGCTTTAATGAAGCTAGAGCATATAAGAGAAGAGGAGAAGCCATTGTTGGTTGTTGAAGAGCTTCAAAATCATCCTCAACCAGAGAGAGAGGAGCAAAATCGGCTGGGAGGGGGAAATAAGAAGAAAGAGAAGAGGGGAAAGGAGAAATGAGAGGTGAGAGAGTGTGTATGGTGCTTTTTACTTTTTCTCCTTTTTGCTTTTTGACTTGTTAATTAGTAAACTACTCTAGTGTGTGTGTGAGGGAGATTATTAACTCTTAAAAAAAATGGCCCCACACAGTAATACTAGTTGGAGTGTTTTTCGTCTTTTACAGAAAACGCTCGTTAATTTACCCGGTTTGGGTACTATTCACTAACCGGGACCGTTTTTCCGGAATTTTCTCGTTTCTTTAATTTATATGGTTATTAAGCTTCCATTGCTTAATTATAGTTATTTAATGAACTATAATTTTTACGAGTTCGTTTGATGACTCAAAGTCACATTTTCGGGTTTTCTCGAAAAACGTGCGCTAAAGCTTTATTAGCGTTTAATTCATTATTTAGATCCGTTTTCTTTGGGAATCATTCCATTATATTAATTAGGCATGAATAAACCTTAGGAATCCACATAATACTCTAACCGAGGTCTCGTACCTCCTATGGTTATATAACGCTTATTTTAGCGTTTTTTTGCTTTTAAGTGTTTCCTCATTTCTTTGGATTTATTTTCCTTACCAAAATTACTTAGGCACTATTAAGCCCTTAAATACATATTATAATAATTTTAATCACTATAATTAAGCTCGGGGTATTTCACTTACCACCAATTCTTCCACATAATGTCTTAATTTGACCATTATGTTGATTAAATCACTTAAATGACTAGCTTATATTATCTATGTAATTTCTGGTCACACTTGGGTTAAAAAATAAATATTCTAACCACTCCACTCTCGGCACATATTATATATGAGCTTAGAAAACATATTAACATAAGATTAAGGTATTTATACCTTGATTTAAGGTGCTTAAATACTCTATATATATAGCCACAACAGCTTGGAGGAGAAATTGGCACAACACTTTAACATGTTTTATACATTAAAACAAGATATGATTACACTCCAAGTATGAGTTAATCATAAGGAACATTTTAATGTAAGATATAAGGTAAACTTTACCTTAAAATGACAAGGGTAACACAAGGAACTTTTGGCCTATTTTCAGAACATCATAAGGTGTTAAATCACCATAAAATCATGGGGATTAACAAGATGACATCAAGGTAACAATGTAATAGGTTTTACCAAGGCAAAATGTCTTAAAGAATGGATTTTGCTCTTGATTTCGGGCACTCTTGATTAAGGGGGTTAACATACTGAAACAATATGATAAAGGGGAGATAATGAGTGTATAAAATCAAGGAAATCAACTAAAGAGAACCGGATGGAGTCATGAAAGTCTTAAGGTATGTTTTTACCTTAAAATGGAAAATTTGACCACCTTGGTCCTTATTGAAGCTTCAGCCGAGAATATCCACTAAATCAAGGTTGAACACACTGAGATTGAGCCGTGGAAAGGGATAGATAGTTAGCTCCATGTGTAGGTAATGAAGAGATGAAGAAAATGAGCTAAATCATGCCTTAAACCATTACCTTAGGTGGAGTGAGTTGGATTTCTCCTTGATTACTCAAGAACAAGGCTTGGGAGTTTCTGAATGAGCAAGGCTCTTGGCTGGAACAGGAAAAGGGGAAAGATAAAGGCTGAATTTGTGTTTTAAGGAAGGAAAAGTCATAAATGGAATAGTAAAATGATGATTCACTAAATTGGCTTGATATTTTTCTTAAAGCTTGATGTGCTGTCCTCCTCCCTTAATTATGATGCCTTAATTGAGCTAAATATGGGTCAAGTCTTGACCTTTGACTTGGCTTAGTTAACATTACGTAAAAATGCAATATTTCAGTTACAATTCATAGATGAATGCCATATTTGTGATTTTTTTGAAATTATTTGATTTAGACATTCTAATGTGGTACATTATAGTATATTAGTATAACAAGGTGTAATCCAGCCCCTAACACCACTCAAAACCCAGTTAGAAAGTCAATTTTCTCAAAAACGTGCTTTAAGGAGTTTTGAAGCACAATTTGAGTTTGAACATGTTTTTGAGCTTGGTTTCTTTTGAGAATGGTTTTATTGTGTTCATTACTTAATTATAATACTTAGGAATCCACTTTGGATCCTAATTGAGGTCATACAATCTTTATGGTTTCTTAAAGCACATTTTTGGCTTTACTGATCTTAAGGCATGTTTTTGCATACTCACATCTCGCTTCTCAATTACATACTCACTTCTCGTTTCTCAATTACATACTTAATTCTCTCTTCTCAATTACATACTTACTGGATATCTTTTAAGTCATTACCCATGACCTCCGGGCTGAAATACCCTAGACTTAATTAGGGTGATTAAATTACTCTAATATGATATTGAGGGCCTATTAGTGCCTGATGAATTTTGGTAAAAAATAAATCCAAAAGAAACAAGAAAAACGCTTAAAAAGTGAAAAACGCAAAATTGGGCGTTAAGTGACCCTAGGAGAAATGCAACCTTAGAAAGGGTATTAAATGAATATAAAAGGCTTAATAATGCCTAAATAATATATGGGAACATTTCTCGAAGAAAATGGATTAAAATAATGTAATAAAACGCTAATAAAGCTTTAGCGCGCGTTTTTTCGAGAAAACCCAAAAACGTAACTTTAAGTGGTCAAACGAACCCGTAAAAAAATATAGCTTAATAAATAACTATAAATAAACATTAATGGGAGCTTAATAACCATTAAAACTAACGAAACGAGAAAATTCCGGAAAACGGGCCCGGTTAGTGAATAGTGCTAAACCGGGTAAATTAACGAGCGCTTTCTGTAAAAGAAGAAAAACGCTCCAGCTTGTATTATTAATGGGCCGGTTTTATTAATGTAGACAGCCCCCTCACACATGACTAGTTAGCTAATTAATTAAGGCAAAGAGCAAAAAGTAAAAAGGGTACAAGTACCCCTTTTTCCTCTCTCTCCTCCTTTATTTCTTTTCCCCCTCTCTTTCCTCTCTTCTTCCTCCCACGATTTTCCTCCCTCCTCTCTCTAGTTTGAACGGTTTTGAGCTCCTTCCATGGCTACTCCCTCTTTCTCTCCATGCTCTAGCCAACTCCAAGCTCCAAATGCAAAACAAATTACATATTTGAATTCTCCTCATCCTCCTCTACCTTTCTCTCTTTTCAGAATTTCAAAAGGATGAGTTTCATCTCCATGGGTTTTCCCCCATATGAAGAGAAAAGCACATCATCTTGTAGCTTGGAGTTCCTCTTTCAAACAAGGTAAAAATCTCCATGAAAGACCTCACTTTTCTCCATCTCTTAAGTATGGCCGATTTTGCCCTCTCTCTCTTACCTTGTTTTTCTTCTTGTTTTGGAGCCTTGTTTCAACCCTCCAATGGTGGAGTAATTCCCTTCTTGATTCAAGGGTGAAAATCCCTCTTAAAAGCTTCAAAAGGTAAAACCCTAACCTTGTGTTTAAGCCCTTTTAGTGAATTAGAACTTCTTAAGGGTTTAGATCATTAATTAAATGCATTTGTGTTTCTTGAATGTTGGGATGGATTTTGGCAACTCCATCCCCACTTGACCGAATTGAGAAGAGGAGGAGCAAGGGGAGAATTAAGGAGAAACTTGTAAATTAAGGTAAGAAATCTACCTTAAACTTTATTTTAATTGCTTTAGGAATTGGGATGGGCTAAATTAAAATAATGAGCCCAAAACTATTTAAATTAATGTAGTAGTTTGAATTAGAGGGTGAATGTGAAGTTGTGTTGATTTAAGGGCCTAAGAGCCATTGGATTTGAATGTGGAGCTATAATGTTGTTTGGCGAATTTTGGATTGAGTTATGTGCTGGTAGGGCCCTTGTAAGGGTGTGGCTAGATTAGGAATGAAAAGGATGAGAATTAATGAAGTTGAGGATGTAAGATTTATGGGGAGGTTATGGCAAAATTTTAGTAGAAGAATAAATGTTTAAAGATGACTTAGTGTATTGGAGAACCTAGTTGTTTGTAGTGTTGCTTAGAGTTGAGTGATAACCTTGAAATGGCATTTGGAGAACTAGAGGGGAGGAGGCAAAAATCTGTAGCAACATGGCTAAGAGAATCTTAGAAATGCTAGGAATGAGTTAGTGTGCAAGACTTTGGAAACAAGAGTTGTATTTGGGTTTAGTTGATGCACTTGCCTCGGAATGAATTCGTTATGGTCAATAAGGATTTGGTAAGGTGGTAGGAAGTGTTAAACTTCAAAAAGGAATTTAGAAATGCATAAGTGTGCAAAACACAATGTGAGAATGAAAGTTTGTTAAATTTGAGCAAGAGTTGGGTGGTGGATTAAACCAAGGATTTGGAGTGGTTTAGAGCATGTTTAGGGTGATTAATTATGTATAAAACTTGTGGAAAGATTAGGGAAAGTTTGAGGGTGGTTTAAGGGTTGATTAGGGGGTGAAAAATCACCCTTGTAGCAGGTTTTAGTAGGGTCCAGGACTTGGTCCTTGGACAAAGTCCCGGACCACCCCTTAAAAATAGACCGAGAGTTCATCCTGCACCTGGTCCGGGACTTGAGAGATGGACAAGGTCCCGGACCACCCATGAAATTATGGCTGAGAGTTAGACAGTGCATTAGTCCGGGACCTAGGGTCCGGACCAGGTCCCGGACCACCCCTCAGATTTCAACAGAAAGTGTTTTTAAGGGTTGTAAACATGGGGGATTGAATGGTATTGGTTTTAGATGATGTTTATGAGTTGGTTGGTGACTTTTAAAGGTCCCAAAATGTTTAAACAAGTTTGAGAAGTGGTGAAGAAAGTTGTGAGTTGAAGTACACTAAGTTAAACCGAAATAACGGGTAACGGGGTAAGTACGGGAGTAGCAATTATGTGCATACCGTAATGCCTTAATATTAACTGAACCCTCTGACATGTAATTAGTGGTTCAAGAGTAAGACTAGAGGAACATGTGTGAGCCGAGGAACGTGAGAACACCCGGTAAAGTTAACCCCGGTGAAAGGTATGATTTCTTCGTGCTCTGTATCCTAACTTGGTTACCCCGATTTGTGTGCTTGTTTGATTGTGTGATCACCTAACAAGATAAATGCACAAATCGGATTGTGTGTACCCTCTTGTGTTTGTATTGTGATGCTTGTGATTGGTTTGTTGTCTAAACTGAAGTTTGTATAATTCATGAAATGTGGAATGTGAATGGATTGCTTGATTGTGATTGTGTATGATAGTGCGACTCATAGTTGAGTCTTTTTTGAGTAGAGACTCGTAGAATGAGTCAAGTTGCGAACCAACAAAAAGGTGGAAACACACCACAACTATCGAACCTACACACGGTAACATAAACCTATGAACACACTAGAACGTGAAGAAGTATACGGGAGTAGTAACCCCCCGATAACGGTAGATAACCGAATTGACTTAATCCACAAAACTAATAATGGTGGTGGAAGAATTAAGTAACCTCTGTTAGAGGGTTGATGAGTGCTCAAACAATGAACCTTGAGTAAAGTAAAGAATGGTGAGGGATCACCAAACCCTTTAGAAATATATTCAAACCCCAATGAGAAGAACCGACTAAAATAAACAATGTCATGAACATGAGAGTATTCCATGAGTTGGGTAAAACCCTAAATCTTAGAATACCAGACATTGAGAATTCCCTAAGCCAATAGATGTAATCGAGATAGATACCTCTAGGGTGATCCTTGTGATTGTGAGATGACTTTAAGAGAGGAGTTTTGGGAATTTGAGTCGTCTGGTAGAGAACTAGACATTTGTGAACTTGAGGAACTGAATGCATAGCTCCTTTTGTATTTGTGAGCCCGGTGGTGGGTCTTGTGTATGACCCTGCCCGGAGGTCGTGGCTAAGACTTAAAAGATGCCTTGAGTATTGAGTATTGACTTGGGAACTCGAGTATTGAGTATTGAATTGAGTATGTGGGTATTGAGAATTGAGTTGTGACTTGAGGGACTTGAGAATTTGAGTTGAGTGGAGAGTTGAGTTGAGTGTTGTAGACCTTGTTGAGGTTGTGAGTAAGAGTACCCAAGGGAGTGGGTAGAACATGAGTAATTGAGTAAGGCATGGTGAGGTAGAAACCCTCAAGCCTAATTAAAGAACATATTAAACTAACCCCTTGATATGTGTGTTAGCGCTTGTGTTCAATGTTGAACTTGATTGTGAATGTACAATATAATGTATGTTGTATGCATGCTGTTTGAATTAAAATGAACCGCATGCTCTCGACCAATTAGTCGGCGTACCCTCGCTAGTACGCGGGGTATGCGGAAGTCATATGCAGCGTAAGCTGAGCCCCGTGGGGCGATGTTTTTATTTTCCAGGTACAATGAAGCCGTCAACCGTTCGAGAGTAGGACGGGGTTGTTATTGCTATGGGTAGTCGTATAAGAATTGTAATTGTTGTATTATGGATTTGTAAGACCGAAAGGTCAATGATGGACTTGGGAATTGTAGATACTCGGTATAGAACGGATTTGAGATTGTATTGTATATAATGGATTTGAAGTTGTATTTAGTTTGAGAATTGATTAAGTAAAGGAGGTATCTTTTGTATAGTGTACTCGGTATAAGACCCATCAGACCAATATTGTATTTGTAGTTGTAATTGAGTTTGGATTGGCCTAGTTAGTCACGTGGGTGACTAACGGCATTGTCTCACCCCCAGTTGTGTTGGAATTACCGCTGCGTTGTTGTTAATATTTGAGACGGGTTAGAGGATAATGGTGTGATTACCGGTAGGGGTGTTACACGGGCAGAGTCATACACAAGACTCACCACCGAGCTTACAAATACTGGTCTTACTTCCCCGGTTTTGACCCTACTCCGGGTCTAACATAGTGGGAAGCTTAGACCATCAATCGGAACTATACACTTAGCTCCTCAAATACTCAACGTCGGTACATCTACAGGACTAGTCAATTTCACAAATACTCCTATCTCGGAGTTACACTATAATCATAAAGATCAGCCTAGTAGTATCTCTCTCGATATCCTCTAATAGCTTAGGGATTATTTCCAATTACTAGTATCCTCGAATTTAAGGGTTTCCCTAACATTTCGAATACTTTTATGTTTGGGACATTTTCTCATACTAGGTCGGATCCTCATATTGTAGGTCGACTAATTTTCTAAGGGAGTTTGATGGTCCCTTGTCATTCTTTTACTTCTCTCAAATGTTCATACCTTGAGCCATCATCACCCTCTAAATAGAGGTTCATTACATACTTCCACTACTAGTTGTATGTGGTTTATTTCCATTCGGTTCTCTAGCCGTGATCGGGAGTTTACTAATCGCGTGCAACTCTCTCACGTTCTAGTGGGTTCATAGGTTGCATTATCGCTTCTTAGTTCGATAGTTTTTGTGTGTTTACACATTTTCGTTATTTCGAGAAATGACTCTTTCTACGAGTCACTAATCAACCGTTACTCAACTATGAGTCGGTGTATAACGCTAAGCTAGACCACTCCGACATTCAAGTATGTTAGTTCATACATCATACATCATACATCAAGACATACATAACAAATGCGATAAATCACACGCAAGCATACAAATCAACGTAGCACGGTTAGCATACAGGGCATGAGAAAATCATACCTTTCATCAGGGATTAACTTTACCGTATCACCTTACACTCCTCGGGTTGTTCTCGAACCACTGATAACTAGGGATGACAATTTTAAATGGATATCCGCTAACCCGATCCACCTGGTTTAAATAAACGGATGACGAATCGGGTGACGGATGATCGAGTGACGGATCGGGTCGGGTGGTGGATGACATTTTTCCATCCGTCACCCGATCAATCATCCGTTTATCACCCAACCCATCATTCGTTTAAAGCTACATCTTGTTTTATTTCAAGTAACTAAGCAAACTTTACATAAAAAATAGTTGTAACCTTATCATTTACGTTCTATTTTTGTTGTCTCTCTCATACATCGCAAAATTATGTTTAATTTCTTATTGATATTGGTGGAATATATGATTATATTGGAGTAAAGTTACTTAAATTACAAAGAAATTTTACCTTTAGCAATACAAAAAAAATTATATTAATTACTCTACTAAAAAATTATTGTTTATAATATAGAAACGATTATCACCCGATTATCATCCGATCCACCCAAATCACCCGTGGATGACGGGTGGACGGATGATGGATGAAGAATAAATGGGTGACGGATGGATGGATAATGGATGATATATCCTGGTGACGGATGCTGGTGATGTATCACCCGACCCGAACCCGATCCATTGACATCCCTACTGATAACATTTCAAGTGGTTCTATTAATATCAAGATATTACGGTATGTAAAACTAATACTCCCGTAATTAACCCTGTTACCCCGTTACCTTAGGTTTACTTACGTCTTCAACTTTCTCAATCACTTCTCACACTTGTTTACTTAGGTCCTAAGGTGCATATTCTTCTCACCATCATTACACTCCCAATGGCTTATTACTAATGCAATTTTTTGTTTGACCCGACCGACCTTGCCTAGGGTCGGTCACAAGGTCGGTCGGAGTCAGTAGGTTACGGGTGTACAAAATTTCAGTCCGACCGACCCTACCAAGGTCGGTCGAAGTCAAAAGACTTCCAGATTTGAAAATTTAAGCACGACCGACCTTACCAAGGTCGGTCTAAGTTAGAATGCTCCGGATTTGCAAATTTCAGGCCAACCGACCCTACCAAGGTCAGTCCTAAGGTCGGTCCAGCCTAGTACTCATTTTAATTACTCACTTTGAACTCCAAATTCACCTCGATTCTCACCCAATCTTTCCCTAATCATTCCACATGCTTCCTAACATGTTTTAGCACCCTAAAGCACTCCTTAAACCTTCCCAAATCATTGGTCATTGAAAAGGTATAATTGGTTCCTCACATCTCTCAACGAATAGAACACCGAGAGTTATAGTGGTTCGGCCAATAACCCGGCCTACATCCACTTCTTAACAATATCTTTATTCCTTTCTCTAGTATTACAATCCTAGAGAGCTTTCTAGTGTTTTCTCTCTCTGATCTTGTGTCCTTACAAATGAACCCCCCATCTCTATTTATAGACTTTCGAGGGTGAAGTCTATCTCTAATCCTTGTACATGTGGTATTACTTTATTGGAGCAACCCTCCTATTTTTGGCACTTCTCTGCTTGTAAAGCCTTCCGGTCCCAAAGTGTGGGATGCGGGATCCGGTCATAGAGTGGGGCCGGAATATAGGACCCGGTCATGGGGTGCGGGGCCGGGATGCGGGACCCGGTCATGGAGTGCGGGGTCGGAATATGTAACGCCCCTATTTAACATATTTATAGCGGAAATAAAATACTAAAGGCGTACAGACCATCGGGTTCCAAACACCCGACACCAAACCTCACCAAATACAACTTAAAGATTACAATTGTCATGGCCTGAACCTCGAGAAAACTTAACAAAAGTAAAACAGCAATAAAACACATAAACTCTCAAAACCTAATCCCATCCCAGTCACTCGTTCTCTTCGTGGTCACCTGTAAAATAACTCGTACCTGCAAGATAAAACCAAGCAGCCCACCCCAAGAGGGGTGGGTCAGTTCCCTGGAATGGAACTGGTATGATCCTCCAAAAACAAACTATAATACAACTCTTAAATAAAATAGCAGGAAAACAATCACTTAAACCACACAGAGGAATAGGGCATTTCACAAACCACCAAGTCAAGATAACAAGATAATAATAAAGGTTAATAACAGAAAAGCAAAGTTAGTGAACCAAAACCACCTCATGTGTTAGTGAACATCCATTGCCTTAGTTAAACCCAATTCCCGTTCGAGTAGTAGAAAGACCAGATGATCACAAAGGACCAGGAATGATAAGTTAGATCCAAGAATCAATAACTCAAGATTGGAATAATTCAACTGGGAGAGATGGCCCCCACCGCCAGATAAAATGTTCGTATGGACGAGGGATATACAGCCCCCTGCTGTCAAATTAAAAATGTCCTGGTGGACGAGGGATATACAGCCCCCTGCTGTTAATATAAATGCCCCTATGGGCGAGGGATATACAGCCCCTGCTGTACCATTGAAGACACGCGCACGTCGAAACCTCAAGAACCAGCTCATGGATGAAACGATATCAGAGTCAAAAGAAGAATTTACCAAAGTTGACCTTTTCCAAATTCCCACCAGATCACCAACTACCCAGAGCAATACCAAAACACTCAGTCCTACAGAGTGCAGAAGCGTAAACCCTAAGCAGTCAATGTCTAACGGGGCACCAAATAGAAGGAACCAATACCCAAGTGAGTTTCGCATTCAAGGCTCAGTTAGTCACACAAGCTGAGTTATCACACAACCATTTCCTTTTTAGAAATTCCTCTTAAGTCAGTTAGTGTTTTCAAAAACGTCTCATAAGTCAATCAGCAAAAGTAACGGAGTACGAGAAATCGTACCTGGTATGTGAAGAACAATAAATAACTCGATTAAGTGATTCCCCAATAGTAACCTATAATTAAGGTGTTCCAAGTATCGATTAGCTAAAGGACTTATAAACTAAACAACCTCTTTCCTTACTGATTAATAGTTTCAGGTTTACCATTATCCTCTCACAAAGATTTGGTCTTGACTTGTTAACTAAATCCTTTGTTAGGCCCATATCGTTAGTTTGGAATGATTTAGAATTTATTCCTGAGAGTGGCCCAAACTCTCTTTGAATTGTTTAAGTGGGCTTTTGGAGTTCATTGACTTGGGCTTAGTAGGTTAGCCCAAGACCGTGTTAAGTTTATGTTGTGTAATAAAACCCTTAAGTTAATAGTGACTATTTAATTACACACTGATTAAAACTTAAGGTTTATCATACATATATATTCTACTAATTATAACTATCACAAGGAATATTATTTCCCACACCAATTTTAATGTATTCATCTCCATATATTTTCTATATATCTTTAGTTATTAGGTTTATCCATAACATTTTTAGAGAAATTTAATGGTATTTAATTATGTTCAAATAACTTTTAGGCAACCACAACCGACACATGTTTAATAAATAAAAATGTTTCCTTGGTTTTTTTTTTTTTAATTTATTAATATATATAAGTACACATGTATGAGAATTAAACTAAGACATCCCATATGTAACTTATTATATTTAACCTATCTTATTACTACAACCTTTAACTGTATTCCAAGTATGTTTCATAAAGTATTTCTTTTACTATATCTTAGGATCTAGCTCTATAATATCTAGTTATTATAAGTGTTAATTCATTAGTTCCTTGCTTTACTCTAAGTACTATTTTATCCCTTTTTATATATGCGTAAAAATATATATATTTATTCCTTAGTTTAATTAAAAATATTAACTCCCATATAGTATAATAAATAAAACGTAAAAATAATTATATTCCTTGATTTACATAAGTTTCTACTTAAATTGTATATATACATATATGTAAATAATTTCACTTCTATTAAAAACTAATACCTAAACATTTATAAACTTACTGTTATAAAATGTTAATTTAGTGTTCCATATTTTCCCAGCTTAAAAAGTTTATTAACAAACCATTTTAATTTTTGGTTACATTAAAAACCATATTTTATAAGTTATTCTTATGAAAAACTCATAAACACAATTTTTAAAACCTTTTACCATTGCCCAAAAATTCCCAATTTAATATACAGATATACTATAACATTTTAGACATATTATAAAATTTTTATTTCATAAAAATATCTTTTTAATTTAGCCAAATAATTCCAGAAAACCCGTAACTTGCAAAAATCATAACTTACAGTTAAAAACTCCAAAACCATAATTAATTTACATCAAAAAACTAGATTAAATAAGGAATCTATGGTTAAAATTTCAAGTCAAAATATTCGGGAAGGCCATTAATAAAATCAACAAGTTAGAGCTAAATTCTGAAATTTTATAAACTTATAACAATTCTTTAATAACACGATCTAATCTCGGCCGTCCAATCTTTAAAACGAGATCGACGGCCCTGAACGCTGAGTTCATCAGCGAAAGCCAAATCAAACCCGAGTACTAAATCTTCAATATCTCTTAATCTACAGAACGAAATCGAGTGATTCTTGTTTCTATGGTTTCGAAATCAAATTCGGTTCTAATGATGCTAATTTCTCAATTAATATGCAAGATTCAACGGGTTTCGATTTCAGTTCGAAGTTAGGGTTCATAGTTCGATTCGAAAACTAATCTGACAAATTCTCCTAATCTAGCACGTAATTGATTAAATTGAGACATGGGTTAGGCCGGTAACATGATTCGAAAGACAATAACGGAGCAATTTGATCGGAAACTCACCGGAGTTGCATAAAGGAGGGATTCGATTTCGGAAAATCTGGAAAAATTCGAACTTTTCGCAGTTCACGAGGCCGACTTTGAGGATCTATAACTTGCAGTACAAATCGAGTTAGGCTATGTGTAAGGGCTCAATCGAAAGAGTAAACTTAGCTCTACATTGATAACAAGAACTAATCCTAACTCGCAACACACAGAAAGAAATTAAAGTCACAAGTCACGAGTTTATACCTTACGTTTCGGTATGATTTTATGTGCTGGCGAAACCGAACTTTAGACACCTTGTTCTTCCAAACGGTTGGGAATTGGCTTAGGTCATCAACATGAAAGTTTTAGAGGGATTAGAGCTCTTCAAAACGAGCTAAAGAACATGAAATTTGGATGAGAAACGAAGAAGTTATGGCTAGTCGAAGTTACCTGATTCGAAGGGAAAAACTGGAACTGCAGTTTCGGTTTTTGCAGGGTGGCTACTTTGCTCAAATTTCCGGTTGATTTAGAACGAGTTAGGGTTTGTGTGAGTTATGGTTGTTTAGAGGGAATGTAGGAGAAGGCAACAAAGAAGACGGCACTCAAAAATTCCTTAAGATGAGAAAGTTATGAAGGTCACAAGATAGGGCAAAACCTGATTTCTGTTACCGGAAATATAGGAGATAAAACGACTAAGTGTTGGGGCGCGATTCCCGAGACGCGCGATGAGTCAGCAAACCATGCCACGTCAGCCCTTTTTCAAAATTTTGGCTCTAAACTTCATTTGATCATAACTTTGGCTAGGATGATCCGTTTTTGACGTTCTTTTTATCGATCTTCATGGTTTTCCATAACCTATTTATTGGTATAGGTTTCATGGCCTGGTTTGACCATTCTCAAAAAGTCAACCCTAGCAAGGCTTAATAAGCTTTAAGGTTTCTAGAATTTTATATTGACTTTTAAGTTTCAAAACAATGTTCCAACACTTCCTAAAATCTTTATAATATAGTTGGAGTGTTTAGAAATTTTCCCAAGATTTATTGACTTATAAATCTTATTATTAAATTCATAATACTATATAATAATATATAATAATTAGGGTTAAATAGGAGAAAACCCCTAAATAAATTCACAATTCCATATAATAATTTAATATTCATAATTCCATATAATAATTAATATTTAATAAAAGAAATCCCTAAATTAATTTAGGGGTATTTCAGTATATCCCCCTTAAAAGAAACTTCGCCTCGAAGTTTAACAATCAACTAATAGGCACTCACACCGCTTCGGGTGTGCTGAGACAATAATTTCCAATGAAATTCCATACCAATCCAATCCTTTTTTCCATTTCAACATTCCACTCGAGAGTACCGAAATCAAATCAAACTGAATCAAAATATAAACTGAAACAAAACACAAACGTGACACACTACTGTGCCATAATGTAAAACTACGTACATACACACACCTCTCACACTACTAATACTGTTCTCCCTCTACTAACAATGCAACAAGGCATAATCCGGATGAGATAACGAAGGAGGAGTATGCCAGTATATCCCCCTTAAAAGAGCTAAGGTACGCCCTCGTACCGCCATTAACGTGAATCACATCAGGATAGCAGAATATCATGTAAACAGATGTGGGTACTTTACTCTCATGGAGTCCTCAGTCTCCCAAGTAGCTTCCTCAACCCCATGATGCTCCCAAAGAACCTTTCACCAATTTGACTGATCTGCCTCTCGTTTCTCGGACCTTCGTGTCCAAGATCTGAATAGGAGTCTCCTCATACCTCAGTGTAGGCTCAATCTCCAGTCTCTCTGGCTGTAGTACGTGAGAAGGGTCAGGCATATACTTCTTCAACTGAGATACATGAAACACATCGTGTACCAACTCCGCTGGTAGCTCTAGTCTGTAAGCAACTGGGCCCACTCGCTCCGTAATCCTGTACGGGCCGACATACTTAGGGCTTAGCTTCCCCCTCATCCCAAATCTGAAGATGCCTCTCATCGGAGACACTCGTAAGAAGACCATGTCTCCCAACTGAAACTCGAGCTCTCTGGTGCGCTGATCCCCGTAAGATTTCTGTCTGGACTGCGCTGCCCTCATGTGCTGCTGAATAACCCTGACGTCATCCTGCAGTGTCTGAATATACTCGGGCCCAATCAAGACTGCCTCAGGGTCACTCCATGATAAGGGAGTCCGGCACGGCCTGCCATATAGAGCCTGGAATGGTGCCATGCCGATAGACGCATGGTAAGAGTTATTGTAGGAGAACTCTACCAGGTGTAGACGCTCTACCCAACTCCCCTGATAGTCTAGAGCGACTGCTCGCAACATATCCTCCAATGTCTGAATAGTCCTCTCAGTCTGCCCATCAGTCTGCGGGTGAAAAGCTGTGCTAAGTCGTAGCTGAGTCCCAAATGCCTCCTGCACCTGACGCCAAAATCTACTGAGGAAACGAGTGTCACGATCAGAGACGATCGTCTTCGGTACCCCATGGTACCGGATATGCTCTGTGGTGAACACCTCAGCTAGTTTGGGCACCTTCCATGTGTCCTTGATAGGTATGAACCTAGCTGTCTTGGTCAACCTATCGACTATAACCCATATGGCGTTCAGTCCACCTCTAGCTGGAGGGAGACCGACCACAAAATCCATGCTGATGTCGTCAAACTTCCAGCACGGTACTGGTAGTGACTGAATCTGGCCGCCTGGTCGACGATGCTCAAACTTCACCTTCTGACAAGTGAGGCACCGAGAGACGAAATCAGCTACATCCCTCTTCATCCCGCTCCACCAGAATAATTGCTTCAAGTCCTTGTACATCTTGGTGGCTCCAGGGTGTACTGATAATGTCGAGGAATGAGCCTCTGAAAGAATCCTGGTCTGAAGTTCCGTCGCATCCTGAGGAACGCAGAGTCTGCCTCTGACTCGAAGGTGTCCCTCGCTGTCCAGCTCGTAGTCATACTTCAAACCATCATCAACCCGTCTGCTAACTTTTGTCTGATGCCCTGTAGATAAACGTCACTGTCCTGGGCTGCATACACCTCCTCAGCTATCGTGGTCGTCTCTATCAAGGCAAGAAGTGAATAAGCTCTTCTGCTCAGAGCATCTGCCACAACATTTCCTTTCCCTTCTGTGTACTGGAGGTTGAGGTCATAATCGGCCAGTAGCTCGACCCATCTTCGCTGTCTCAAATTCAACTCCTTCTGGGTCCAGATGTACTTCAGACTCTTATGGTCTGTCATAATTTGGACCGTGGCTCCATACAAGTAATGTCGCCAGATCTTCAAGGCGAAGACTATGGCGAGGAGCTCAAGGTCGTGGGTGGGGTAATTTTTCTTCGCTTCTTCAGCTGTCTAGAAGCATACGCTACTACTCGGCCATGCTGCATCAGTACTCCACCAATCCCTCTGCCTGAAGCATCGCAATATACCTCGTACCCCTCATTCCCTCTGGGATAATCAATACTGGAGCTGTGGTCAAGGCGTCCTTCAGCGCCTGGAAGGAGACCTCACAAGCCTCTGTCCACACAAACGGGCTGTCCTTCTTCATCAGGAGGTCAAGGGCTTGGCTAGCCTGGAGAAGTCCTTCACAAAGCGTCTATAGTAGCCAGCCAACCCAAGGAAACTCCTAACCTCTGTCACGGTGCGAGGTCTATGCCAGCTCTTCACTGCCTCAATCTTAGCTGGGTCTACTGAAACTCCCTCAGCTGAGATCACGTGTCCAAGAAATGACACCTTGTCCAGCCAGAATTCACACTTGCTGAATTTGGCATACAATTGTTTCTCCCTCAGTGTCTCCAAGACTGTCCTCAAATGCTGCTCATGTTCCTCTTTGCTCTTGGAGAAGACTAGAATGTCGTCTATGAATACGACTACCGACTTATCTAGCTGGGCTTGGAAGACTCTCTGCATCAAATCCATAAATCTCGCCGGTGCATTGGTCAGTCCAAACGGCATCACTGTGAACTCATAGTGGCCGTATCTGGTCCGGAAGGCTGTCTTCTCTATGTCTGGCTCAGCTACAGCTATCTGGTGATATCCGGAACGCAGATCAATCTTAGAGAACACCTTTGCTCCCCTCAGCTGGTCGAACAAGTCATCGATCCTGGGCAGTGGGTACTTGTTTTTGATCGTGACATTGTTCAGCTCTCTGTAGTCTATACACAGTCTCATGCTTCCGTCCTTCTTCTTGACGAACAGCACAGGAGCGCCCCAAGGTGAGACACTGGGTCTGATGAAGCCCTTATCTAGTAGTTCCTGCAACTGCTTCTTCAACTCGACCATCTCTGCAGGGCCCATCCGGTAGGGAGCTTAGCAATCGGTCCCGTGCCAGGTACGAGGTCGATGTTGAATTCAACCTCTCTCAGCGGTGGTAGTCCAGGTAGCTCCTCTGGAAAAACATCGGGGTACTCCGACACAATGGGAACGTCGCTCCTGAACTTCGGATCCGTCCTCAGATCCTGGGCATAACAGTAGTAGGCAGTCGCGCCCTTGGACACTTCCTTCATCAGGGATAATGCCGATACAACCTTCACAGTCGGCTGCTTGGGTGCATTCGGTATGATACTGTGATCCCTGTGGCTGACTTCAAGAGGAGACGATGCTCTGCACAGTGTAGTCTACCTCTGTACCGCTGTAGCGTGTCCATGCCCACAATTATGTTCAAATCCCATGCCAGGGAAGACAATGGCATCGAGAAGAAAGTCTGCTCCCTTGATGTGCATGCTCAGATTCTTGCACTGTTTACTGCATTTGATCAACTCTCTGGATGGCAACAAAACGGAGCAGTCATGGATATCCTCTGTGGGGGCATTTATCTTAGTATGAAATGCTTGGGATATGAAGGAGTGGGAGGCTCCAGAATCAAACAGGACGGTAGCCTCCACTCCATTAATTTGGAATGTGCCTGCAATTATTGAGTGAAGTTTTAAAGTTTCTAGTTAACTCTTCCAAAGTAGTTATTCAAGGTGAATTGGTATACCTGTGATGACCGTTCCATTGCTCTTTGCTTGAGCCTGGTCCAACACATTCAGCCTGACCTCTACATTTCCAGCTCCTACACGAAGAAATAAGTTCTTAGAATTTCCATTCTTATTGAAAGCTTCATGAGCAGTTTAATGATTACAAAGCTGAAATTGTAAAGTACATGGCTAGATCTGTCTAAAGGTCAGGTTTAATCGGCCAGGTTTCAGGTGAGTCTGGTTAATAATGGGTGTGGGGGCTGTGTTGGGCTTGATTCTCTTCACTCCATGGTAGATGAGTCTAGCTGCCCCACCAAAGATCAGTACATCACCTGACTTCAGGAGGATCTTGGTGGCAAGGTCCATCCTCTTCTGGTCACCGAATAGGAACTCCGCGTCGTCTCCAAGTGATATGGAAACCACTGGAACTCCTTTGGTGATGGATTCTAGGGATTCATCCTTATCTTGATGCAACCCTAGCTTACCTTCTTTTCCATAAAAATTGATGATGCAGACGTCTGAGGTTAGGTTGGGACGGGCTCATCCTCCAATTCTTGTGCTGCCTTAACTGCAGCTCTAATGATGGTCTGCAGTTCCTCCGGGATTGGTGGCACCTCCACCTCTTCATAGCTTTTGGTGGTGTGGTTCCACTTCTTACCTAGGCACATGATCTTCACCTTCATGGTTGAACCATTCTTGAAGGTAGGGGTGTAAAAATTTCCTTCCTTCACACCTAACTCCCTGATCTTGAGGATCAATGCATACTGGACTGCCGGGGTCAGGTACTCTCGTAGTAAGATCATCCGGGTCTCAAGACCTCACACTTCTCTGGTGGGTGTGGTTTGGCTTCAAAAGGGATGTTGGGTGTGGTATAGGGCAAAATAGGAAAGCAAATATCGAAAGCTGAAGAACAATTGCCATTAATAAATAAGTCAAGGTTCACAACTGGAAATGAAAGGTTCGAAACGAAACAAAATGAAGGGTTTATAGTTCATCCCTTTTACATTGACAACGAAAAACTAGACAACTGAATGTAAAGAAATAAGGGTCTAAGCCTCTTCATGAGGAAAATAGTCCTCACCAGGTGAACTCGGGTCATCACTTGCTGCCTCGACGCGGTCCACCATGTTAAGGACCGTGCCTTGCCCGGCCTCTGGGGGTAGTTCTGTCCCGGCCTCTGTGGATGGCTCTGGGCAGGGCGGCTGGTAGATGGTCCAGCACCTCCTGTGCCACCTCGACCTCCTCCAGTAGTAGTAGCAGCTGGGGCTCTAGCAGTGGTCCCGGTGGCGGGCTTGTAGTTCCAAGAATCCGGGTTCTTGTGGCATTCGAATCCCCTATGCCCTTTCTTACCACAGTAGTTGCATTCCACCAGATTTCCTTTACAATCCTTGCCCGGGTGGTCCTTCTTGCACCACTTGCAGAAGTATCTCTTACCGGTCCGTTCCTGTTTCAGTGCAAGGTTAGTGACGTGATAGCATAAATGTAACCATATTATAGATTCTACTTTTCTCACCCCCTGGGTGGTTCGTAGCGGAGAGGCTTAACATTAGCATTAGAAGGGACGATGGCCTTCTCGTTCACTCCCTTGAAAAATTTTCCCCTCCTTCCTGAGTCTGAGGGGGTCCTTTCCATTTCCTCCTCCATTGTCATTCCTCCTCTTGCCTAGCACAGATCCTGATAGGCAATGGTGGTCTCGCAATGTTCGCATCCTCAGCTAGTTCCTGACGTTACAAGATGTTAGTGGGGAAATCTTTGCGCACCAGAAATTTAACTCATATTCCATACCTGTAGGGTCATCCCTCTGGTGGAACCGATCATAGTCATGATCTTGAAGTTCAAGCCGGTATGGAATTTGTCCACCAGATATCTTGGAGCGTAAGCTCCCTCTCCAATGACAGCAAGTAACTCCATAAATTATTGTAGTACTCAGCAACAGAGGAATTCCCTTGCTTCAGCTGCTCGAACTCACTCCTCATCCTCTTCTGTAGATAGGATGGATAAAATTTAGCTCTCAAGGCACTAGAAATGCCTGGAAGTCAAAGTTCGCCTGGGCCGTCAGCTCGGCTCTAGCAGTCTGCCACCATCGATGCGCGGGTCCCTGAAGAAAGTAGGCCGCTATGTCCACCTGGCGATTCACTGGAACATGCAGAGAGGTGAAGGCCTTCTGCATCTCGTCTATGTATTTCTCTAAAGTCTTCGGTTCTGGTTGGCCTTCATAGATGGGAGGACGAAGGTCGTTAACCGCCTTCAGCCAGTTGAACTCCCGGGGACCATTAGGTGGTGGCGGTGGTGGCTGTGGGATCTGAGCCTGCTGCTGGGCCAATGCAGCTGTCACAATCTGCGCTATGACCTCCGGGGTGACAGCGTCGGGTCCATAGCCTCCTGAGGGACCAGCTCCTCCTCTTCGAGACATCTAGCTGGTATGACGGTTTTGTTACTCAGAAGGCGTATTGTAAAGTCTAACTATCTATGTAGTACTATAATGAAATATTTATAACGTCCTAAGGACGGTTCGTATGTACATGAAGTAAGTATGGGGTAGGGTCACGCGCCTTTCTGGAATTCTCACTTCCCAATTCTACCCCAGTTCCCCAGTTTTAAGTGCACCTATAATCTAAGTATTTCACTCGGTTTGTTTTCTCGGGTTCAGAGCGTAACTACGCTCTGATACCAATTTCTGTAACCCCCTATTTAACATATTTATAGCGGAAATAAAATACTAAAGGCGTACAGACCATCGGGTTCCAAACACCCGGCACCAAACCTCACCAAATACAACTTAAAGATTACAATTGTCACGGCCTGAACCTCGAGAAAACTTAACAAAAGTAAAACAGCAATAAAAAAACACATAAACTCTCAAAACCTAATCCCATCCCAGTCACTCGTTCTCTTCGTGGTCACCTGTAAAATAACTCGTACCTGCAAGATAAAACCAAGCAGCCCACCCCAAGAGGGGTGGGTCAGTTCCCTGGAATGGAACTGGTACGATCCTCCAAAAACAAACTTATAATACAACTCTTAAATAACTAATAGCAGGAAAACAATCACTTAAACCACACAGAGGAACAAGGCATTCACAAACCACCAAGTCAAGATAACAAGATAAGAATAAAGGTTAATAACAGAAAAGCAAAGTTAGTGAACCAAAACCACTCATGTGTTAGTGAACATCCATTGGCTTAGTTAAACCCAATTCCCGTTCGGAGTAGAAAGAACCAGATGTCACAAAGGACTAGGAATGATAAGTTAGATCCAAGAATCAATAACTCAAGAGTGGAATAATTCAACTGGGAGAGATGGCCCCACCCCAGATATAAATGTCCGTATGGACGAGGGATATACAGCCCCTGCTGTCAGATTAAAAATGTCCTGGTGGACGAGGGATATACAACCCCCTGCTGTTAAATATAAATGCCCCTATGGGCGAGGGATATACAGCCCCCTGCTGTTACCATTGAAGACGCGCGCACGTCAAAACCTCAAGAACCAGCTCATGGATGAAACGATATCCAGAGTCAAAAGAAGAATTACCAAAGTTGACCTTTTCCAAATTCCACCAGATCACCAACTACCCAGAGCAATACCAAAACACTCAGTCCTACAGAGTGCAGAAGCGTAAACCCTAAGCAGTCAATGTCTAACAGGGCACCAAATAGAAGAACCAATACCCAAGTGAGTTTCGCATTCAAGGCTCAGTTAGTCACACAAGCTGAGTTAGTCCCACACAAACCATTTCCTTTTAGAAATTCCTCTTAAGTCAGTTAGCGTTTCGAAAAAACGTCTCATAAGTCATCAGCAAAAAGTAACGGAGTTTGAATGATTTAGAATTTATTCATGAGAGTGGCCCAAACTCTCTTTGAATTGTTTAAGTGGGCTTTTGAAGTTCATTGACTTGGGCTTAGTAGGTTAGCCAAGACCGTGTTAAGTTTATGTTGTGTAGTAAAACCCTTAAGTTAATAGTGACTATTTAATTACACACCGATTAAAACTTAAGGTTTATCATATATATATTCTACTATTATAACTATCACAAGGAATATTATTTCCCACACCTATTTAATGTATTATATCCATATATATTTATATATATCTTTAAGTATTAAGATTTATCCATAACATTTTTAGAGAATTTAATTGTATTTAATTATGTTCAATAACTTTTAGGCATACCACAACCGACATATGGTTTAATAAATAAAATGTTTTCCTTTATTTATTTAATATATAAAGTATACCTGTATTAGAATTTAACTAAGACATCCCCTATGTAACTTATTATATTTAAACTATCTTATTACTACAACCTTTAACTGTATTCCAAGTATGTTTCATAAAGTATTCTTTTACTATATCTTAGGATTCTAGCTCTTATAATATCTAGTTATTATAAGTGTTAATTCATTAGTTCCTTGCTTTACTCTAAATTACTACTTTTATTCCCTTTTATATATATGCGTTAAAATATATATATTTATTCCTTAGTTTAATTAAAAATATTAACTCCCATAATATAATAAATAAAACGTAAAAATAATTATATTCCTTGATTTACATAAGTTTCTACTTAAATATGTATATATACATATATGTAAATAATTTCACTTCTATTAAAAACTAATACCTAAACATTTATAAACTTACTGTTATAAAATGTTAATTTAGTGTTCCATATTTTCCCAGCTTAAAAAGTTTATTAACAAACCACTTTAATTTTTGGTTACATTAAAAACCATATTTATAAGTTATTCTTATGAAAAACTCATAAACACAATTTTTAAAACCTTTTACCATTGCCCAAAAATTCCCAATTTAATATACAGTAACTATAACATTTTAGACATATTATAAAATTTTTATTTCATAAAAATATCTTTTTAATTTAGCCAAATAATTCCAGAAAACCCGTAACTTGCAAAAATCATAACTTACGTTTAAAAACTCCAAACCATATAATTTACATCAAAATAAACTAGATTAAATAAGGAATCTATGGTTAAAATTTCAAGTCAAAATACCTTCGGGAAGGCCATTAACTAAATCAACAAGTTAGAGCTAAATTCTGAAATTTTATAAACTTATAACAATTCTTTAATAACACGATCTAATCTCGGCCGTCCAATCTTTTAAAACGAGATCGACGGTCCCTGAACGCTGAGTTCATCAGCAAAAGCCAAATCAAACCCGAGTACTAAATCTTCATTATCTCTTAATCTACAGAATGAAATCGAGTGATTATTGTTTCTATGGTTTGAAATCAAATTTCGGTTCTAATGATGCTATTTCTCTAGCTAATATGCAAGATTCAATGGGTTTCGATTTCAGTTCGAAGTTAGGGTTCATAGTTCGATTCGAAAACTAATCTGACAAATTCTCCTAATCTAGCACGTAATGATTAAATTGAGACATGGGTTAGGCCGGTAACATGATTACGAATGACAATAACGGAGCAATTTGATCGGAAACTCACCAAGTTGCAAAAACGGAGGGATTTGATTTCGGAAAATCTGGAAAAATTCAAACTTTCGAGCAGTTCACGAGGTCGACTTTGAGGATCTATAACTTGCAGTACAAATCGAGTTAGGCTATGTGTAAGGGCTCAATCGAAAGAGTAAACTTAGCTCTACGTATTGATAACAAGAACTAATCCTAACTCGCAACACACAGAAAGAAATTAAAGTCACAAGTCACGAGTTTATACCTTACAGTTTCTGTATGATTTTATGTGCTGGCGAAACCGAAACTTTAGACACCTTGTTCTTCCAATCGGTTGGGATATGGCTTAGGTCAATCAACATGAAAGTTTTAGAGGGATTAGAGCTCTTCAAAACGAGCTAAAGAACATGAAATTTGGATGAGAAACGAAGAAGTTATGGCTAGCCGAAGTTACCTGATTCGAAGGGAAAAACTGGAACTGCAGTTTCGGTTTTTGCAGGGTGGCTACTTTGGCTCAAATTTCCGGTTGATTTAGAACGAGTTAGGGTTTGTGTGAGTTATGGTGTTTAAAGGGAATGTAGGAGAAGGCAACAAAGAAGACGACACTCAAAAATTCCTTAAGATGAGAAAGTTATGAAGGTCACAAGATAGGGCAAAACCGATTTCTGTTACCGAAATATAAGGGAAAAACGACTAAGTGTTGGGGCGCGATTACCGAGGCGCACGATGAGTCAGCAAAACGTGCCACGTCAGCCCTTTTTCAAAATTTTGGCTCTAAACTTCATTTGATCATAACTTTGGCTAGGATGATCCGTTTTTGACGTTCTTTTTATCGATCTTCATGGTTTTCCATAACCTATTTATTGGTATAGGTTTCATGGCCTGGTTTGACCATTCTCAAAAAGTCAACCCTAGCAAGGCTTAATAAGCTTTAAGGTTTCTAGAATTTTATATTGACTTTTAAGTTTCAAAACAATGTTCCAACACTTCCTAAAATCTTTATAATATAGTTGGAGTGTTTAAAAATTTTCCCAAGATTTATTACTTATAAATCTTATTATTAAATTCATAATACTATATAATAATATAAATAATTAGGGTTAAATAGGAGAAGACGCCTAAATAAATTTCACAATTCCATATAATAATTTAATATTCATAATTATATAATAATTTAATATTAATAAAGAAATCCCCTAAATTAATTTAAATTAATTTAGGGGTATTTCAGAAGATGGGACTCGGTCATGGGGCCTAGGACCCGGATTGATGCTTGGTGCCCAAATTGGAGCCGGAACAGGGTCCTGAAGGAGGCTCAGGGTCTGGGCGGGGTCTAAGGTCTGGACCGCTTTGACCCTTTGTCTTTGTTACATTCTTGCCCTCTTCATTAGTCCCACAAGTTCTACTTTTTGGCACTTTTAAAAAGTGGAACTTACAAAAAGAAAGAAAGATAAAAAAAATTACATTCTTTTACTTTTCCTTTCTCCTATCTCCTAGTCCCACAAGTTCTTTTTCTTTAGCTTCTACAAAGA
Organism: Limonium bicolor; assembly: GCA_023374045.1. NCBI lineage: Eukaryota > Viridiplantae > Streptophyta > Magnoliopsida > Caryophyllales > Plumbaginaceae > Limonium > Limonium bicolor. The sequence goes on from CM041778.1 coordinate 337,612,009, forward strand.
AAAATGAACTTACAAAAAGGTTGGTACAAAAAGTCCCACAAGTGTTTTTCTTCTGAATTTGACAAATTGGAAATTTTGGGACATAAATCTTTGAGATAATACATCTTGATGGATGAACCCCATAATATCTTTATGGATGAACCCCTGATGTTCTGATATATAATATTTAAGAAGGCCGAAATCCAGAAGTCCAGAATAAGATCTTCGTAAAGAAGACCAATGGTTCTGATAATAAGAACCATTCCCTTTTTGTAAAATAATGTAATGATCCAATCCTTGCTCATATTAGCCATAGGATGATAATTCCCTTAAAGCGAGAATAGAGATAATATATTTTCCCATCTTTGCTTATGCTAGCCAAAGAATGGTACTTCCTTTTAATATATTTTTCCCATCTTTGCTTGTGGTAGCCAAAGGATGGTACTTATGATCATACCCTTCTAAAGTGTTTCTTTTTAGAAGGTATTGGATCGTGGTACGGTGTGGCGTCCCACACCTAATAATTCACCCATTACAGGCGACCAGAGCTCCTGATGGGTCAAGAGATGGGTTTTTTTGTTGGCTGATGGTCGGGTTTCATTTCAACCCAAAGTGTTACTTTTCAAGACATGATAGCCTGCGGCTCGTTGGCCGGTGCTTTCTTTCAAGGCATATAGCCTGCGACTCGTTGGCCGGTGCTTTCTTTCAAGGCATATAGTCTGCGGCTCATTGGCCGGTGCTTTCTTTCAAGGCATATAGCCTATGGCTAATTGGCCAGTGCTTTCTTTCAAGGCATATAGCCTGCAGGTGTTACTTTCTTGGCTCGATGGCCTTTGTTCTCGCTTTCTTCGAATACTTCAGGGGGTGATCAGTCCCTTGGGAAAAGGTACCTGTACTATCTTCAAATTTAAGTTAGTACTTTTGAAGATTTTCATATGCTTTTAAAGCGTACCCTTCTCCTTTGACCGCCTCAATAACTTGTTCTCTCCGGAGACTGCCCTTTAATGTTTAAGGCCTGGTCACGTGCGCGACCTATGGTACTTCCCGTTTGTTTCAGTAATTAGTTAAGCTCTCTGAAGGTTGGATACGAGATTTTCTGGAGATCAAAACCTCGACCTTCGTTCAACTCTCCGGTCGAGACCAGCCTTTCCTTTTGCGGAAGAAATTTATTTGTTAACTTTGGTCCGTGATTCTGACGGAGATGAATTTTGCTATTTTGAAGGAGCAAACCATAGAAGTCCTGCTTGCTTCATGGATTCAGAGCTAGCTGTGCCTTCTCCCTGTCCCAAGACATTTCTTGACGCCTTGGGATACTCTTTCTTTTCTGAGATTGCTTGGACTATATTTCAGACGTTAGCCGGATCCAGGCAATCTTCTTGCTCTGCCTATTGAAAATAAGGTACCGGAGCTGGGGATAACAAATTTCCAGTTTTCACTCTTTTTCCAAGTGCTCCGGCTGCACCGAAGCTTACGGCTCCAATTGTTGTGCCATATATTGCTGTCAAGATCGCTTGTACGTGATCAAAACATAGTTGCGTTCAACTTGGTTATGTTTGGCGAAGTTGAATTTTGAAGACTGCCATGTGCTGCCGGGATCGAGTGCGGCAAAAAATGAGCTAATCTTTGTTAACTCTGAACTCCTTTTCTTTGCGTCTTCCTGTTTGTATCCGGCTCTTTGGATTGAAATGGCGAAGGTAGCAGCTGGGAGCAGTAGCTCGCGCGCGGGAATGATACTTGGAAAATCTGTTTTTGTTTGGACCAGCTCCCACGAAAGAGTTCCTGGTGCAGAGCATCCTTACAAATGACCTGTAAGCTATGAAAAACAGGTTGCCCCTTTCACCAGCTCTTTAGCAAGAAAAACAACTTTTGTCATGTTTAGACTATTGGTAGTGGGGTTGTATAACATATTGCGATATAATAAACCATAGCAAATACTAAAGCCGTAGAAAATCTGCAAGTTTAAACCTTTTTTTCTTGAAAAAAGCAAGTTTAATCATTAAAAGCATATGTCGACCAATACAATGAAATAGAAGCTAAATTACTTATTAACAGCTTGTAAGATGTATTAGCTAGTGGCAAAAGAAAAAAGACCACATGAGCATTATATACTAGAGGCAAAAGTTTTGAGCAGACAGGGGCACTCGGGTACTCGAGTATGTTATTTCAGATCATATTACACTGAAATTATTAGCCACCTGATGTGGCAGCAGGCAACAAAACTTCACAAAACCTGACTCGAAAGAATTAAAACTTCTTCAAGTGGAGCTTATAACCAAAGACAAGTGCAGGTGTAGCATGGTCATAACCCCTAAATACTTTTGATTATGTGCTTTAGTCTGTTGAGGATTGAGGCAAAAGATTGTTGTACGAGAGTTCTAGAATGTGACAGGTAAGCATAATCTGTGGTGTCAAATAATTATGACAGTGCATTTCCGAAAACATCATGTGTGTATCAAGATCATGAAATGAATGCTGGAGCTAGTATTCAGAGGCAGAGACTGAATTCGTGGTTGAGAAACGATAAAGCTGGTGCTCCTTGACAACAGCAATTATTAGGTGTAATTAGTTTATAAATCAATAACGACAAACTTCTAAAATATGACAACTGTAAAACTATTTGTAGGATGATCCCACCAACCCTTACGGTTCAGGTCCAACTGGTAGAATAAAGACATGGAGAACAGCCTCATCATCTAATAATCAGAAGCTTTTATGGCATATGTTTGTACACCGCTTATTTGAAATTTTGCTCGAAAAATAAGCATTATCCAGGGGTAGGAAATGGAAGCAACTTAGTCTTTGAAAAATTTTCGTAACAGATTTCACTAACTTTAGGAATTAACCAGTTCATATCTATGATTGATTTAAACTGGCCAACCTACCAGAGGAACTTTCAGAAAATGCTAATCTTTTGCTTGTGCAAAAATCAATATATTAGTTGTATCCAGGAAGCAGAACAATTGCAAACTTCAGAAAATGACACAACAGGTGATACGTAAACCTTTCCAGTCGATCAATCATGACTTGAATTGTATAGCAAAGGATTTTTGATAGGAATATAGACGATTTTAATTTAATACAGACCTCTTTAACAAAGGAGATCACTGGCGAATGCAACAAATGTTTTGCCTAAAAGATGATTCTTAAAATATAGAAGGTAGAATTTGACCAAAAAATATAGAAGGTAGAATGGTGCATATTTTGTTATGTAGAAATTTGCTTTGAAATAAATTGATGCTGAACATTTGTAATCAGAAGAGTGCTTTATCAGAGTGAAATCAATTTGAGTAAGATTTCAATATGTGTTTGATCCTGAGGGTTGTAAAAATGACCTGAAGTAAGATCAGAAACCAAAATGCATGACTAGGAGGGCTAAAAGCAAAACAGGTACAGTTTTTGCCATGCTCCTCTGGAGACATGATAAAAGGTCAAAACTGAACCATGCCCATTGCAAAGCAAATGCTTATACAGGAACTTATGTTTGCACTTTTCACCAGAAAAAATATGAAAACTATTTCAATTTTGGGGCGAAATTATAAACAGACTGACTAGAGTTAAAAATATGGGAACTATAAACTTACCTAATCATTGGTTGCAAAACAAACTGTTTAGAACAACAGATGTAAATTCTGTAAAACAATTCGCATTTTAAGCTATGATAGACCAAGGTGATTTGCGGTCTGTAGAAACTAGTTTAATAATGCATCAGCAGAAAAAACTTGAAGAATCAGAGTTCAAGATTGATCATAACTAAAGAACTTTCAGCGTAAAATAATGCTAAGATAGGAGGACAAAAACAAAAACACTTTCTACTGACAGCAGGTAGGTTGCTGAAATTCATTTTACCTATAGAAGTAAGCAATGGAAATATGAGATATAAGAAACATGCTTAACGATTTTGAATCCATGAAAATAGGACATAATGCCCTGTGTTTTGTAATCACAGCTTTAGAGAGAAACTGTTATTAATTAGCAAATGCTATCTCTTTAAGGAAACACAAAGTGGACAGCTCTGTAAGATATATTTATTAATCAGTTTTATGCAAAAATTATCCGTTAAATCTGGACAGAATATAAGGCTCAATCTTATTTTGACAACGTCAAGCTCCTACTTTGTTGTGCCTTATTCTTTGACCAGTTAGTAAAAAGCAACAAAGGTTTTAACAACCATGGACAGTCTTTACCCAGTGCAGATGAAAAACATAGAACAAGACCATTAATTTTAAAACTCAGCAAACAGAGGTTTTTTCCTTCTATCTTTACAGCTTTGTCGCAACAGATGCCTGAGATGAGATGTGATATCTTTTTGCGTATCAGACCTTGTGCCAATTGTCATGATCAATATCGGGCAAGATAACACATGAACTATTTTATGCAAAAACAAGGATGGATGGACAAGAAGAATGAAACCAGACTCAAAATTATTGACCAGGAAATGCTTTCAAGTACTCATAATCTCATACCTATCATCCTTGATTTTACAATAAAAATCACAACAGGAGTAGTAAACACAAAAGCAATCGTATAATTTTTTAATCTTCTGAGATGAGAGGTCGTTTTTTAGACTTTTAATTACGCCTTATAACACCAAGAGAGGCGACAGATCGTTCAACAGATCGTAAAATATGAGTTAGCTTTTAGGATCGGTGGACTTATCTTTAGTGATTCTTCGATGTCGTTCCCCTGTTAGTAGACCTTAGTTGATTTGATGACTTCTAGCCCTTTCTTCTTTGCTTTAATCGGCTCCTAGTTCTGCCTGGAGGGAAGATGTCGCTGGTGGTTTTGAGTCGAGGACATCATCCAGCCTCGTACTTGAGGAGGATGCGGTCAAGGGAGTAGAACTGTCTTCCGGTCCTGAAATGAGACTAAGAGCGGCCAAGGAAGTACGCGCGGTCAAGGAAGTCCGGCGCGGCCAAGAAGTCGGCGCGGTCAAGGAAGTCCGGCGCGGCCAAGGAAGTCAGGCGCAGCCAGGGAAGTCCGGTGCGGCAAATACCGCCGCCGCATGTCCCTTCCCCATCTTTGGCTTTTTCATGAATTTCCCGAATTGTTGAAGCTCGTGGCTTCTGAGGCGGAGTTAGTCTTCCATCATGGTTGACAAAATTTATTTTTTGCGGCAGACCGCCACCAACACGGATTGAATTGCCGGAGTCATTGGGGGTTGAAACATTGCCCGCACCAACATCGATTGAATTGCCGGAGTCATAGGGGGTTGGAACATTGCCCGCACCAACATCGATTGAATTGTCGGAGTCATAGGGGGTTGAAAATTACCCGCACAAACGTCGATTGAATTGCTGATGAAGTCGTTGTGCACGACGTTAGGCTGGAAGAAAGATGCCGCCGGGTCGATGCTGCGCCCGGTTGTTGTTGCGCTGGTCAAGGAGGCTGCTGCCCGGCTCTGGAATTTGGACGTTGGCCGGCTCAAGGCCGATCTTTATTTCAAGTCTTGCTATCATAAAACCTGGAGTAAAAATTGGTCAGAATGAGGAAAAAAACAGGAAAAGTCGAAGTAATGACATAGAAGTCATCGTAAGCCAGAAATGAGAAATTTCCCTTTAGAGTTAGCCGGATCTACAATTTTCACGATATTTTGAGTGATGCGCCCATCTTGAAGTCCGAGGAATTCGCCACTTCTTGAAGTGAAGATCAACTTTCCTTCATCATTATCTCATATTTGTTCACATTCTTTCGGTTCTCAACCTCAAATTTGTTATTACTTGCCTTCTTGATGATCGAGACTCGAGATCGCTCGCGGTTTCACCGGGGGATAATTGCCTTATTTCCGATCAAACATTCCCTCAATTGAATTACCCTAGACTTATGATATAATCGTGGTTTACTTCTAAAAATCCCGATTTGGTGTGAGACTTCACAAATCCCTTTCCGTAATGTGTTTTGAGCCTGAGAGAATCGAATCTTCCAATCCTCGGGAGTTTGATCTTCTTCCCACCCCCTTAATTCTTTATATCCTAATCTCAACTGACGCTTTGGATTATCTTTGAGAATAACTCAAAATACTGATAGCTTCGAACTTAATCGAATATCGTGTCCGATTGAGGCTGGAATCTCATTGATTGACGGAAGAGTTGGATACCTATTCTCTGTTGTTGAGAATAGCAATTTTGATAGATTTGTTTGTCACTTCGTTCGCTCTTTAAGTCTGGAGAGCTTCCACTCTCCGAGGGGACGGCGATTGCTCCCTCGTGGCTTGCGATCTGGATTACAAAGATCTACTTTCGTTTTGCCGTCCCTGCAAATTCGATCTGAATCGATTTTCCTATCTCTGCTCGTATGCCTGTTCGATGCTTTGGTTGCCTTGTGATCCATCCTCCCGCGGATCTCCCTCTTTTTTGACTTCTTGAGATAACGGTTAGTGGCTTTTACCACTTCAAATTCGATGTAGACTTCTTTACTCTTAAACAAAAATCGTCAATGGAAACCGTGGCTTGATTGAATCGTCGGTGGTTGCCTTTTTTGCTGTTCGTTTCCCACATACGGCGCCAATGAAAAGGTATAATGGGTCCTCACATCTCTCAAACGAATAGAACACCGAGAGTTATAGTGGTTCGGCCAATAACCCGGCCTACATCCACTTCTAACAATATCTTATTCCTTTCTCTAGTATTACAATCCTAGAGAGCTTTCTAGTGTTTTCTCTCTCTGATCTTGTGTCCTTACAAATGAACCCCCCATCTCTATTTATAGACTTTCGAGGGTGAAGTCTATCTCTAATCCTTGTACATGTGGTATTACTTTATTGGAGCAACCCTCATATTTTTGGCACTTCTCTCCTTGTAAAGCCTTCCGGTCCCAAAGTGTGGGATGCGGGATCCGGTCATAGAGTGCGGGGCCGGAATATAGGACCCGGTCATGGGGTGCGGGGCGGGATGCGGGACCGGTCATGGAGTGCATGGCCGGAATATGGGACTCGGTCATGGGGCCTAGGACCCGGATTGATGCTTGGTGCCCAAATTGGAGCCCGAACAGGGTCCTGAAGGAGGTTCAGGGGCTGGGCCGGGGTCTAAGGTGGGACCGCTTTGACCCTTTTGTCTTTGTTACATTCTTGCCCTCTTCAGTCATACTCATACTCCATTCTTGCTCAATTCTACAACTTAATTCCTCATTTTTGCATTATGCACTCTAGTGCATTTTCCACACTCATTACTCAAGTTCAACTCCTATTTCCAAAGTCTTGCACACTAGTTCTTTCCTAGCTATCCCTAGGCACTAAACATCAATTTGCTACATATTTACTCTTCCTTTTCCAAGCCTTCAACCACCATCTATGGGTGTCTACTTCCACCAAATCAATCCTTAGATACACCTAGTGAACCCTAGGTCATTTCTACCCATAGCAACACCTAAACATTTTATTTCTACCAAATTTTGCCATAACTCTCCTACAATCCTTACATTACCTAAATGCACAATTTCACATTTCCTAGTTCATTCTCTAGCCACATCCACAAGGGATCCTACCAGCACACAATAAACATTCAAATCCACCCATATCCCTCCAAACACAACATAATGCATAATCATAAAATGCATGGCTCTTAGGCCCTTAAATCACAATTCAATTCACAATTTCTCATCTAACAACCAACCATATTTCTTAGCTCAAGTTTGGTTCATTCATTCAATTTTCCCAACCCAAAATCCATATACATATAGAATATACGTTAAGGTAGATTTTTGACCTTGGATTCTCAGATTTCCTTTTCAATTCTCTTCTCCTCTTCTTTTCTTTTCCTTTCTCTTCTTTTCTTGAAAATCGGCCAAAGGCCATGGAGTTTCCCAACTCCATCTCGGCACTCCCAGAAAATAACACCAAACAAGACACTTAGGTCATTAATGGCTCTGGATTACAAAAAGGGTGTTTAAAACTCAAGATTTAGGGATTTACCTTCAAACCCTAGAATGGGGTTTTGGGCATGAATCAAGGAGGGGCTTCACTCCACCATTGAAGGCTTGGAGAATAGCTCAAAAAAAAAAAGAAAGGAGTAATGCATTAGGCAGGGGCAAAATCGGCCACACTAAGAGATGGGGAAAAAAGGAGTTTTCCTTGGCACTTTTTACCTTAGAAGAATGAGGAGGCTCCAAGCTTCAAGAAGATGCCATTTTCTTCACCAATGGGGTATACCCATGGAGGTAAACTTTCTCCTTTTGAGATTTTGAAAAGAGAGGATGATAGCTTGATGAGAGGAAGAAGAATGTGTGATTATTTTCTCCTTTGGAGATTTAATGGAGCTTGTACAAGAGGATGAAGTGGGGGAAGCCATGAGAGCTTGGTAAGGAAGCTCAAAATTGTCCAAGCACAGAGATATGGAGAAATCGGCAGGGAAAGGAGGAAGGAAAGGGAGAGAGAGAAGAAAGAAAAATGGGAGGGGAGAGGGAAGACTCACCTTTTTACTTTCCCACCTTTTTACTCTTTGCTCTTTGCTTAGTCTAGCTAGTTATTAACTAGCAAGGGGAGAGCTAATTATTTTATAAAAACTGGCCCCCCAACTGTATACACCAGCTGGAGCATTTTTTGTCTTTTACAGAAAACGCTCGTTAATTTACCTGGTTTCAGCACTATTCACTAACCGGCCGTTTTCTAGATTTTTCTCGTTTCTTTGATTTTAATGGTTCTTAAGCTTCCATTAATATTTATTTATAGTTATTTGGTTGACTATAATTTTTACGGGTTCATTTGACCACTCAAAGTCACGTTTTGGGGTTTTCTCGAAAAACATGCGCTAAAGTTTATTAGTGTTTTTAATTCATTTTATGGATCCGTTTTCTTCAAGAATTGATCCCGTATATTATTTTGGCATTATTAAGCCCTGGAAATCCATCTAAGACCCTTGTCAAAGTCGTATTCCTCCTATGTTCACTTAACGCTCCTTTTTGCGTTTTTTGCTTTTTAAATGTTCTCTTTTCTTTTGGTTTTATTTTCTTCACCAATACTTTTAGGCACTATTAGGCCCGTAAATACTATATTATAATTATTTAATCACCATATTTATGTTCGGGGTATTTCAGGATATGTTAGGTTTGTAGGCAAACTAGGGCAAAATTTTAGTAGGAAATAAGTGTTTTTAGGTGACTTGGTGTGAAATGGAGGACTTGGTTGTTTATGGGATGGAGTTGGGTTGATTGATCACCTTAACATGGTAGTTGGATGAGGGAGATGTGAGTGTGTAAAATCTGTAGCAAATGAGTGTTGAAGTGCATTGGAATGACTAGAAAAGAACTAGTGTAAAAGACTTTGAAAAAAAGAGTTGGACTTGGGTGTAGATAATGCATTTGGCTAGGAAGGATTTGGAATGGTCAATATGAGTGAGAACAAGGTGTAAACTACCAAGAGGAGTTTAGAAATGCACAAGTGTGCAAAATACAAAAATGTGAGAAGTGAAAATGTACAAGAATTGGGGAGTGAATGTGACCAAGGATTTAAGGTGGTTAAGGAGTGTTTGGGGGTGTTTAAACATGTAGAAAATATGTGGAAAGATTAGGGAAGGATAGGTGTGGATTGAGAATGGAATTGGGGCTGAAAATGGAGCTTTAGCAGCTTTTTAGCAAGGTCGGGACTTAGGGCCCGGACCAAGCATAAAAATGTGCCCTAAGTTGAGAAAACAGGTGGTCCGGGACTAAAGACCCTGACCAGTACCCGGACCAGAGGAAAAAATCATCCGAAAGTCATGAAATGCATTGGTCCGGGACTGTAGACCCTGAACATGTCCCGGACCATGCTCAAATTTTAGCCGTGAGTGGTTTTAAGGCTTTAGAACATGGGGGATTGATTCGTAATGGTTTTAGATGATGTTTAGGAGTTGTTTGGTGATATGTAAAGGTCCTAAGAAGTATAAACAAGTGCTATAAGTAAGTGAGAAGTAAGTACCTAAATTGACAGGAGTAAAACTAAGGATAACGGGACAACGGGGTAAGTACGAGAGTAATATTCATTTACCTACCATAAAGTATTGATCTTAATAGAACCATTTAACATGTAATCAGTGGTTCGAGAGTAAGACTCGAGGAACGTGAGGTGACACGGTAAAATTAAACCATGGAGTAAGGTATGATTTTCTCATGCCCTGTATGCTAATGTGGCTACACTGATTTGTGTGCTTGTTTACTTGTGTGCCGACTTAATCAAGATAAAAGCATGAAAAATGTTCTATTGCTTGATTGTATATCTTGATGCATGATGTGTGTAATAACCACCCTTATATGATTGTGTGGTCTAACTTAGCGTTATAGACTAACTCATAGTTGAGTAACGGTTGGTTAGTGACTAGTGAAAAAAGTCGTTTCTGGAAATAACAAAAATGTGGAAACACACGAAAACTATCGAACTAAGAAACGATAATGCAACCTATGAAGTATGAACTCACTAAAACGTGGAGAGTGGTACGGGATTAGTAAACTCCCATAACGGTTAGAGAACCGAGTTGAAATAATTCACGAACACAAACAAGAGTGGAAAGATATAGTAAACCTCTACTTAGAGGATGATGATAGTTCTAAGAAAAGAACTCAAGAGAAAAGTAAAGTACATATAAAGGGCCATCAAACTCCTTTAGAGATAGTCGATCCACAATATGAGGATCCGACCTAATTTGAGAAAATGTCTCAAACATAAAAGTAATCGATAAGTTGGGTAAAACCTTAACTCTGAGAATACTAGACATTGAGAAATTCCCTAAGATAATAGATGATATCGAGAGAGATACTTCTAGGCTAATCTATGAGTTTATGAAATAACTCCGAGAGAGGAGTTTTGGGAATTTGAGTAGTCCGGTGGAGAAATGGACCTTTGAGAATTTGAGGAACTAGGAGAATAGTTTCGTTTGATAGTCGAACCTTCCCACTATGCTAGATCCAGAGTAAGGTTGAAACCGGGGAAGTAAGACTTGTATTTGAAAGCCTGGTGGTGAGTCTTGTGTATGACTCTGCCCGGAGGTCATGGGTAATGACTTAAAAGATTCCTTTTAAGTATTTGATAATGAGATTTGACAATTTGGTAATGAGATTTAAGAATTGATATTGAGAATTGAGATTGAGTTAGAAACTTGAGAATTGAGCATTGAGTTGCGGGTTGAGATTAAATATTGTGGAACTTGAGTTGAGATTGGGAATAAGAGAGCTTGAGTAAGAGTAACCCAAGAGAGTGGGTAAGACAAGGTATAAATGACTAAGGCATAGTGAGGTAGAAGCCCTCAAGGCCTAAGAGCTAGATGAAATAAACTAATTGTCTTGATGTGTTAGTTAGTGTTTGTATTCTATGTTAAATAATGTTTGGATTATTGTACATGTATAATGTGTTGATACCATGCATGATAATTGAATTAAAATGATTCCTTTGCTCTCGACTAAGTAGTCGGTGTACCCCCGTTAGCACGCAGGGTATGCGAATTTCATACCAGCAATTCGCTGAGCCCCTTGGGGCGCTATTTTTACTTACAGGTACTTTGAAGCCAATCACCGTCCGAGAGTGTAAGACGGGGTTGTTGTATAAGCATGGGTAGTTAAATTGAGAACCACTATACTTATATTGTATTTGTTGGACTGTAAGACCGATATGTTATCAGTGAGTTTGGGATTTGTAGTAGAAACTCGGTATAGAATTGATTGAGGTTCGTATTTGTATTGTATTTGAATTGGTTAAGGAATGAAAGGTATTTGTAATTGTTGAGTACTCGGTATACAAGTCATCAGACCGATAGTAGATTTATTTTGATTTGGCCTTGTTAGCCACGTGGGTGACTAACGGCATTGTATCACCCACCAGTTTCAGTTTGAATTCCGCTGCTTTGTTATTGGTAACTGAGACGGGTTAGGAGATAATGGCTTGATCATCAGTAGGGGTGTTACAAAAAGTGGTATTAGAGCGAAGTATCACTCTGATGGTTGAAATACCGAGTTTAGGAAAATACTGAGTTATGAATTAGAGACTTAGGGCTAAGGGTTGAGTGTTAGCGTGTGAAGTATGCTAGATAGGAACTTCCGGGAGAACCGGAAACCTACAATAACCATACCCGCCCTCCGCAACCCGCGGTATTAAGATGGGACAAGAACGCCAGAGAGATGGAAAGAGCTCTCATACTCGGGTAAAACCCGATCTGGTAGTTATCAAATAAATTTGTAAGAGAAAGAACCAGTCATACGGTAGATTCCAAGAACAGGAATCCTGGAGACGGTTCTCGTTTGAACGATAATAACCGCACTTATCAGCGGTAGATTGAGAATCCTAACCATAGGATAATGAAAATTACGACACCATGGGGCGACATGCTTTGTAGTCGTAAGAACCATGCGTAGCCGGCAAGAAGGGAAGCACAACGTGCAATGAACGAAACGAAAAAAGCGGAGTAACAAAACCGAGACAAGAGAGTCTACGGACTGCAAACACTTGATAACACCATCAATGGTATACCAACCGACTAAGGAATTAGTCAAGGTTGGATAACTCCAAACCTACAACGCCAAAAGGCAGTAATACTTGAATAACATAGTTCAGATGACTATGAGAGTGTTCATGAAACTCATACCAATTGGACTACGACATAGCTCCTAAGGATTAGTCAAGCCTCAGTAACCACCGTAAAGGTGTGGGAACGAGCAACAAGGAAAGACGCAGGACTAAGAGACGGGAAGCTCCAAGGATGGAGAAACACCCAGGTTAATAACAATCATATCAAGAACACTGGGAAGCTACTCAGGAGATTGATCACTAAGATCAAAAGATCAAAGGAAGATCTAATAAAACCACCAAATTCGGATGGAAACAATACCGTAACCGGTATATGCTACCCTGAAAAACAACTTACCCGCGCACTTGCCAAGGCAAGTGCAGCAAAGGCAGGACTATTTGGAAAACTTTTAATGACCGACAAGTACTTACTAAAGTACCGCAATGACGATTGAAGCAGATATAGGATCACCAATCCTAAGAACCTGAAGAATAAACCTTGGAAAGGCCCAACGGCACGACCATCGTCTTAAAATAACATACCAGTCAGCGAGAAGCTGAACTTGGTCAGAACTTCAGACATGACAACACCATGAAAATTTTCTTTCAAACCCAGATTTTTCTTTCAAACACAAAATTTTCTTTTAAACCTTAAAAAACAAAACCAGAAAATCACGATAAGCTGTCATAGGATGATACAAGAGGAGTTAACTATAGAATACTTCACCTAGGCGTGTGACGAGCACTATGAGTGTACCAAAAACCGTATGTGGGACGACCGCACTCCGAAGGAGCTTACGGGCCTGACAGACCTTTTGTGAGTTAGTCAGGTAAGAGGTAACGTGCCAATAAGGTACCCCACGTATGTATACAAGTAGTGTACAAAACACGGGAAGTAGTTGACTCCGTTCTACGGACCATAAAGTAAATTCGAACCAGAACAGTTGAACACCTCGAACGATCGAAGAACCCAGATAAGCTTACAAAGCTAAAGGAGTCAAGAACCCACTCCAGGAGAATGAGTAAGGCTGCGTTCGGACATGGCATATATGTGGTATAAATGTGGCATTTTTGAGTTTGGCATTTTTGACAAAAAATACCAAACCGCCATCACTGAACACCAATTTTCAAAACAACCACAAATATACCAGCACAAAACAACCACAAAACAATCACAAAACAACCAATAATTTATGCTGCAAATATAATGAATACCGTAGACAAAAGCGGAGCTAGAAAACTGTAATTAAGGGGACAAAAATATTTTGATGATATTAATTAATTTATAAAAAATTAATTTTTAATAAATTACTTTAAATTTTCAATATTTATAAAATGATATTATATATTAAATTTGACAAAATTAAATTAAAATTAAAATATATAGATTAATATATTATAAATTGGTTTATTTTCCCTTTTTTATTTTAGTTTTTTTTATAAAGATTGGTATACTAAATTATAAATTAATGAAAATAATACAGAATTATAGTTTTAAACTAGTAGTGTTTTTCTAAATTATTTATTTAGATACGGATAAATAGTCTGTTAAAACTATTACTATCTATCAATTCTAATAAAATATTCTCCAAGGAAAATAGCAAACTAATAAAAATTACGATGTAAACTTTCAATTATATCAAAATTAAAAGAGTACAAACTATTTGTAGTATATTTCAAAATATCAATTATAAGTATTCAACTTGCTAGTAATAATTAATTACAAAACTGTTTGTACAAACTATTATGGTTTGTTAGTATATAAAAGTTATTATATGTTTTATACCGTGCTTAATAATTAAAGAATAATTTTATATGCTAATATACATTATTTTTCATTTCTTGACATATCCAGTATTAAATTTAAATTTATGTTTTTGAATTTCATTAAATAATATTTAATTGAATAGAATATATTATTTTAACTACAAATATATGTTTAAAATAAATATTTTATCAACAATTTATCAATATATAATAAAAAAAATAAAAAGTGATAGCTATATATATATTCGCTTACAAAATTATTTTATTATTAAAAAAATTACTTTTTCATTTCAATGATTATTAAAAAAAAAATAATCTTAAGTATTAATACATTTGAAATGTATTAAATACTAATAATAATCCGTAAAATTTTATTTTATATATAATATAATATATTACTCTAAATACAATGGTTATTTCTTTTTTTTCAAATATATGTAAAAAATTTATTATAAATTAATATGAAACATATTATAAATTAATTGTCACTAAAATATTAATAAAGAATAATAATTATAAAGGCTATAATTGAATATCTATGTATATTTTAACTTTATTAATAAAAAATTGTTTTAAAATGTAATAGAAAATTTTTAATTATAATAACGAAAACGGTAAACGCACCGTACAAAACTAACTTATTCCAAACAGACAGACGAAACCGCCGTCTGCCGAACACTAATTTTCAAAACAGTCACAAAACAACCAGCACAAAACAACCAGCAAAACTACCACAAAACAACCAATCAAAACAACCTACCACAAAACTACCAATAAAAAACACGCCGAACGTAGCCTAAAAGTTAAGAAGTACGATAAGCACTAACAATTGAGTAAAGACATTGGATATGTCTCCAAAAATCTTGAAGTAAATGCATGGAATATCCAAAATGAATACCCGGTCTGAACACGGTAAGGCAAATGCCTAACATGAACACGCCAGTGTTCAATGGACAAGGTAAAAGACCCAGAGTGATCGTATAAGGTACCGGAGAATACCATTCATCACCGAAGAGGATATCAACCGGTCAAAAACATAAGAAAAGTACCCATGGTATACCCTAAGAACGGGAGACGTTGTAACCCTAAACGGGACAAATCAAAATCCAGGACCGCAAATGGGGGTAATTAGTTGAACATACCCATAAGTTAGCCAAAGATAATGGCATAACTTGATAACACCCAGGAGCAATCCTTGAAGGGTGTCGAACTAAATGTCGTGATAAAAACACAAGAGTTAGAACAAACACTCGGTAAGAACACCGAAGGGATCCCACTTGACAAGGGATACCCTAAATTGACAATTGGTACCGACGGTATCAAAACACCTGAAGGGCCATTAATAAACGGAAGCGAGATGTGATGACCTCATCATGGAGCCCGATATTACCTCCAAGCCATTTTATGGTATACAGGGAAACAATACTTGTGGACAGCCTAAGATGAGTAGAGCTCTAAGCAACATGGCTAGTAAGCCATGGACTCGCTACAATACGTAGATACAACGATTGCAAAACCTAATGAGAACCATAAGGATAATTACCGATAATGACACCAATAAAGGTTACTTAATAACCAACGTGCAGGGATACCCCTCGTAATGTGAGACCGCGAGAGCGGTGAACACATAGAATCTAAGAAAAGGATGTCGACAGTAGATGTCTGAAAATACATCTCTTCCATAACTACCAATGTAGTAAATCTTGAGCACATAGTCATTGCTAAGAGATAATTGGCACAAAGTGTAACACTTTATGTGTATAACGTGAAGTAGGAAGTCAATAACGCTCAAGGAGCTCAGAAACACGAAATTTAGCATGTCCTTTAATCAGCCAAGTAAATGGCGAGCCATGGTATAAATGATGGATAATACAGCAGAAGCTAATGTAATAGGATGCCATGGTAACCAAGTCGTAAATACATACGAACATGGTACACAGCAAGCGACAAATGTATCTCAGTAACCGTACAATGATATGGAGATGTTAAATAAGTGATGGTAGACAGACCGGGCAATAAGCCAGGAGTCTGCACCAAGTGATGAAACACCTCACAGAGGAGGCAATGTTCATTCCTATTACAATTGCATAAGGAAATGAAAGCAAATCCTTGATGAATCAAATTGACAAGTGAAGTAATAAACATCGAGACAAGAGTACCAATTGAGGAATAATCAACCGTATTGGATATGGAAAGTGTACAAACACACCAATGAACATGGCACAAGCTAATTAAGCAAAAGCTTAGAAATAAACCGAGCGGCCTCAGCCCAAAGAAGCACGAAGGGTGTGGAACACACCAACAATCACATGATGTGAATCCCATTGGATTAAAAGCAGAAGGAAACTTATGAAAGTCATAAGGACCGATGCATAGAAAATGCAAGGTCATACAAGTAAAGAACACTTGTACCGAACAAGATAAGTGAGCATAATTTAGAAGCCACCAACAACAGAGGAAGCACTACACACTAAGTAGTGGCTCAGCCTCAACCGACAGCATGTCGGAAGGACCAAATAAACAATCACGGGAGTACACAATAGTGCGTATAATAGATTTTCAGAGAGCTGGATAGAAAATCCATAACTCATCGAGTTCGCGTACGGTAAGAAATACCATGCTTGATTGATAAACCTTATTCCCAAGATAAAAAGGGATAAAAGGGTAATGGGTAACAGATTAAGAATAACGGGAAGGGTGAACAAACCCCAAATTATCAGGGTCGCGCAATAGAAGCTAGTGGGCCCAGAATTCTAAGGTTTAAATATACCTAGTGAATGAATAGCTAGTCATCAATGCCTTGAAGTCTCTAAGGCTAGAACCAAACCCGGTTAAGAGTTGAACAACTCCGATGAAAATTCTTAGTGCAGGGACTAACCGACAATACGGTTAAGACCCTTTGATCAAGGAACATTGTATGATAGACCGCATGGAATCTGAAACACTCCATGACGGCTGAACGCCTTAGACCAATGTCCAATGTTGACACATGGTAGATTACGTGGGTGTAATCCCTTTTTAAGGGGGGTAGAGCGAAAACCATAAAATGTATGTTTTACATAAAAAGCGCGTAAACTACAATGCGCATAGCGTAAAAGAATTTATTTTGATGATTGGTACTTATGTTACATAGACATTTGTATTCACTCATTGTGTAAATATAGTGATTTATGAGATTAGAAGTGGAAAGGAGTAGAGAAACTCCAGGGGAATGAGAACCCCGATTGGTAATAGTATGAGATATGAGTCGGTATGAAACCGGCGTTGAGAAATGAGTACGTTTGGGAGATTTGATGAGTATAAATCGGTATGAAACTGATGTTGAGCCTAGTGGGAATTGAGTCCCCTATGTGACTTGATTTAATTTGACTTGTGAACAATTGGACGATAGAAAAATTAATTAGAATCATGCTTTTGAATTTCTTGGGTAAGTATTTGGAATAAAGTGAGTAATAATCGATGAGATGATTAATAAGAGAGGAAAAGAATTCTAGAAATTGGAAAATGTATGTCTTTGTGATTATGACTAGAAAGATTAAAAGACAGAAGACAGAGTAGTGTTCGACTACTTGATTGTTTGAATTGAAATGGGAGGTGGAACTTGATCTGCTAGCGATCAAGGGAAACCGAACACAAATCGGGGTGGATGGATAGTTCAACACCGATGCTTATCACATTGAGGTTGAATGACTCTTGAAGCTCCCTATAAGTGGTCACAAGGAATCACGCTAGTAATAGGTGTAATTATCATAAATTGGAATTTGGAGTCGTATTGAGTTTTCAAAATGAATTTCCAAACTGATTTTGGTACAAATGATTTTCTTCAAATCGAGAATGAGGACCGGTTTTGAAACCGCTCCCACGGGTGCTAGTTGGACCTTCCCATGGCTAGGCACCTGTATCGGGTCGAACCCAGGAAGTAAGGCTAGTGTGTGAGCTGGTGGGAGTGATGATTAGTTTTGAAACCGCTGTCACCCGCCGTGGCTGCGGCCTTAAGTCTTAATGACCGGTTGAACGGTGGGCGTGTGTTTTGTATTTTCCAAGGGCAGCAGGATATGAGTAGTCCTGAGTTGGGAGAGTACCCAGAGAGTAGCCTGAGGATCTCTAGATGTGCACATGAATTTGATCATAACCAAAGGACCGTAGGGCCAGAGAGCATAAGTGTCCGAATTCATGACGGTCGTGAACTAGAGAGCGTAAGTGTTCAAACATGACCAGTACCTGAGGGATCACTCGATTTGGGGGATGACTGAGTGCCTAATTGTCTTCGGATGGACCCCCATAGAGAGATTGGAAAAAGAATATTTTTGATTGTTATGCATGCAGTGACATGTTGTTTGGATGTGTATTATACATCGAGTCAGACCTTGGAGTCTGGGACGTTATATAGAGGTTATAACCTTAGCATAGAGTACCTATGTGAGTGACTATATTAGATTCATCAACTTTGAGGGCAAAGTTCTTTAAGGGGGGTAGATTGAAATACCCCGAACTTAATTATGGTGATTAAATTATTCTAATATGGTATTTGAGGGCCTAATGGTGCCTAAATAATTTTGGTAAAGAAAATAAATCCAAAAGAAAAGAGAAAATGCTTAAAAAGTGTTAATTGTAAAAATGAGCGTTACACACCATAGGAGGTATATGACCTCAGTTAGGGTCCTAGATGGATTCCTAAGGCTTAGTTGGGTCTAATTAATATACGGGAATGATTCCTGAAGAAAACGGATCCAGATAATGTGTTAAAACGCTAACGGAGTCTTAAAGCACATTTTTTCGAGAAAACCCGAAAAGGCGAACTTAAGTGGTCAAACAGACCCGTAAAAATTATAGTTGACTAAATAACTATAATTAAAAATTAATGGAGGCTTAAGAACCATTAAAATTAAAGAAACGAGAAAACTCCGGAAAACGGGCCCGGTTAATGAATAGTGCTAAAACTGGGTAAATTAACGAGCGTTTTCTGTAAAAGATGAAAAACACCCCAGATCATACACATGGTGGGGGGCCTGTTTTTAGTAATTAAATTAGCCTCCCCCTCTATATTATTAGCTAGCTAGAAAGAAAAGAAAGAAAAGAAAAAGGTAAAAAGCAACCCCCCATTCTCTCTCTCCTCTCATTTCTCTTTTCCCTATTCTGTTTCCTTTCTTATTTCTCCTCCAGCCGTTCTTCCTCCCCTCTCTGCACTGGAATGGTTTTGCAAGCTCAACAATGGCTTCCTCTCTTCTTCCACTTGCTCTAGCCAACTCCATGCTTTAAATGGAAAATAAATCACATATTCTTGCTCCCTCACCAAGCTCTACATTTCTCTCTTTTCAAAATAAAAAAATGTTGAAGTTCATCTCCATGGGTATATCCATTTGAAAAGAAAACTACATATTCTTGAAGCTTGGAGTCCCCTCTTCCATCTAAGGTAAAAAGATTCACTTAAAACCCACTCTTCTTCTTCCATTGGTGGTGGCCAATTTTTGCCCCCTTTTAATACCTTGTTTTTCTTCCATTAATGAGCATTGATTCAACTCTCCCATTGTGGTGGAACCCCCTTCTTTATTCAAGGGTTAAAGCCTCTCCTAGAACTCCAAAGGTAAAACCCTAGATTTTGTGCTTTAAGCTTTTTCATTGAATTAGTGTTATTCCAAGGGTTTAGGAGTTTAATTATATCCAGTTTGTGTTCCTTGGATGTTAGGATGGAGTTTGGAAACTCCATTGCCCACTTGACCGAAAATGGGAAGAGGAAGAGAAGAGAAGGATTGAAAAGTGGAGCTTGTGAATTTGAGGTAATTAAACTACCTTGATGCTAATCTATATATTTTAGATTTGGGATGGGTTAAATAATTGAATGAACCCAAAACATGAGTTGAAATCTAAATCGAAAATGTGTTTGGTTGATGTTTAGTACAATTGTGAAATTTGGTTTGAATTAAGGGCCTTGGAGCCACGAGGTTTGAGATTATGCTTATAGTGTTGGTTTGGTGAGTTTTGATGAAATACTGTGTTCTGGTAGGACCCTCTATAGGTGTGGCTAGTTTTTAAATGATTTAGGTGAGAAAAAGTGTATTTGGATATGTTAGGTTTGTAGGCAAACTATGGCAAAATTTTAGTAGGAAATAAGTGTTTTTAGGTGACTTGATGAAATGGAGGGCTTGGGTGTTTATGGGATGGAGTTCGGTTGATTGATCACCTTGACATGGTTGTTGGATGAGGGAGATTTGAGTGTGTAAAATCTGTAGCAAATGAGTGTTGCAGTGCATTGGAATGACTAGAAAAGAACTAGTGTAAAAGACTTTGAAAATAAGAGTTTGGACTTGGGTGTAGATAAAGCATTTGTCTAGGAAGGATTTGGTATGGTCAATATGAGTGAGAACAAGGTGTAAACTACCAAAAGGAGTTTAGAAATGCACAAGTGTGCAAAATGCAAAAATGTGAGAAGTGAAATTGTACAAGAATTGGGGAGTGAATGTGACCAAGGATTTAAGGTGGTTTAAGGAGTATTTTAGGGTGTTTAAACATGTAGAAAACATGTGGAAAGATTTAGGAATGATTAGGTGTGGATTAAGAATGGAATTAGGGCTGAAAATGGAGTTTTAGCAGCTTTTTAGCAGGGTCCGGGACTTAGGGGTCGGACCAAGTCCCGGACCAAGCATAAAAATGTCCCGAAAGTTGAGAAAACAGGTGGTCCGAGACTAGAGACCCGGACCAGTACCTGGACCATAGGAAAAAATCAGCTGAAAGTCATGAAATGCATTGGTCCGGGACTATAGACCCGGACCCTGCTCAAATTTTAGCCGTGAGTTGTTTTAAGGCTTTAGAACATGGGGGATTGATTAGTAATGATTTTAGATGATGTTTAGGAGTTGTTTGGTGATATGTAAAGGTCCTAAGAAGTATAAACAAGTGCTAGAAGTGAGTGAGAAGAAAGGACCTAAATTGACAAGAGTAAAACTAAGGATAACGGGACAACGGGGTAAGTATGGGAGTAATATTCATTTACCTACCATAAAGTATTGATGTTAATAGAACCATTTGACATGTAATCAGTGGTTCGAGAGTAAGACTCGAGGAACGTGAGGTGACAGGTAAAGTTAAACCATGGTGTAAGGTATGATTTTTTCATGCCCTGTATGCTAACGTGGCTACACTGATTTATGTGCTTGTTTTCTTGTGTGCCGACTTAATCAAGATAAAAGCATGAAAAATGTTCTATTGCTTGATTGTATATCTTGATGCATGATGTGTGTACTAACCACCCTTGTACGATTATGTGGTCTAACATAGCATTATAGACCAACTCATAGTTGGGTAACGGTTGGTTAGTGACTCGTGGAAAGAGTCATTTCTTGAAATAACGAAAACGTGGAAACACACAAAAACTATTGAACTAAGAAACGATAATGCAACCTATGAACTCACTAGAAGATGAGAGAGTGGTATGGGATTAGTAACCTCCCGTAACGGTTTGAGAACCGAGTTGAAATAATCCACGAACACAAACAAGAGTGGAAAGATATAGTAAACCTCTACTTAGAGGATGATGATAGTTCTAAGAAAAGAACTCAAGAGAAAAGTAAAGTACATATAAAGGACCATCAAACTCCTTTAGATATAGTCGATCCACAATATGAGGATCCGACCTAATTTGAGAAAATGTTCCGAATATAAAAGTATTCGATAAGTTGGGTAAAACCTTAATTTGGGATTACTGGACATTGAGAAATTCCCTAAGCTAATAGATGATATCGAGAGAGATACTTCTTGGCTAATCTATGAGATTATGAAATAACTCAGAGAGAGGAGTTTTGAGAATTTGAGTAGTCTGGTGGAGAAACAGACCTTTGAGAATTTGAGGAACTAGGAGAATAGTTCCGTTAGATAGTTGAACCTTCCCACTATGCTAGATCCAGAGTAGGGTCGAAACCGGGGAAGTAAGACTTGTATTTGAAAGCCCGATGGTGAGTCTTGTGTATGAATCTACCCTGAGGTCATGGGTAATGACTTAAAAGATACCCTTTGAGAATTTGATAATGAGATTTGAGAATGATATTGAAAACTGAGATTGAGTTAGTAACTTGAGAATTGAGCATTGAATTAAGGATTGAGATTAAGTATTGTGGAACTTGAGTTGAGATTGGGAATAAGAGAGATTAAGTAAGAGTAACCCAAGAGTGAGTAGGACAAGGTATAAGTGACTAAGGCATAGTGAGGTAGAAGCCCTCAAGGCCTAAGAGCTAGATGAAATAAACTAATTGCCTTGTTGTGTTAGTTAGTGTTTGTATTCTATGTTGAATAATGTTTAGATTATTGTACATGTATAATGTGTTGATACCATGCATGATAATTGAATTAAAAGGAATCCCTTGCTCTCGACTAAGTAGTCAGCGTACCCCCGTTAGCACGCGGGGTATGCAAATTTTATTCCAGCAATTCACTGAGCCCCTTGGGGCGCTATTTTTACTTACAGGTACTTCGAAGCCGATCATCGTCCAAGAGTGTAAGACGGGGTTGCTGTATAAGCATGGGTAGTTAAATTGAGAACCATTGTACTTATATTGTATTTGTTGGACTGTAAGACCGATATGTTATCTGTGAGTTTGGGATTTGTAGTAGAAACTCGGTATAGAATTGATTGAGGTTCGTATTTGTATTGTATTTGAATTGGTTAAGGAATGAAAGGTATTTGTAATTGTTGAGTACTCAGTATACAAGTCATCAGACCGATAGTAGATTTGTAATTGGATTTGGCCTTGTTAGTCACGTGGGTGACTAACGGCAGTGTATCACCCACCAGTTTTAGCTTGAATTCCACTTCTTTGTTATTGGTAACTGAGACGGGTTATGAGATAATGACTTGATTATCGATAGGGGTGTTATAAAATTATTTACAAAAAATCAAAATCAAAAGAGAAAGAAAAAAGAATTAAATGCAAAAATTGTTTATCATTAGCCTCCAACATTGATCTCTTGTACCTCCTCCTTCAACTCTACCACTGTGCCAATATGATTTTTCTATCTCATTTGCATGGTATTAAACTCATACCTTACCACCTTAAAGCCCCTATTTTCTCCTAAACAGAAGAAGTATCCACCGGATGAAAAATGACAACTTCACCCTTAGTGATGCAACAATCTTAGAAAAACTTTGTTCACGTTTAAATGAGGGTAAAGATTTTAGGGATAACAATGGACTTATTGCCTGCCCCCCAAACCGGTGCGCAGGGATAACTCCTAGTATAAATCCCGAGACTTACTGCCTTTGCCCACCATTCGTTGATCCCAAAATAAGCTAACATAACAAAGGAGGATTTATTAGGATCACTTGTCAACTTTATATCCAGAGCTTATATGAGCCCGGGTGATGCAAATGATATGAAATGTCTGATGATGCAATGTGTAGGGTAGGGCTTATGTGTGCCTAGATGAGATGCAAATTTGGGCTTATGCGTGCTTGGATGGAATGTATGTAAGGCTTATGTGTGCCTGGGATGTTTTGTGGTGGCAGGGCTTATGGGTGCCTGGATGGAAATGCAAGGTAGGACTTATGTGCACCTGGGATGTTCTTATAGTGGCAGGGCTTATGTGTGCCTGGATGAAAATGCAGGGTAGGGATTATGTGTGCCTGGATGAAAATGCAAGGTATGGCTTATATGTGCCTAAATGAAGTGCAGGTTAGGGCTTATGTATGCCTAGGATGTTTATATGGTGGTAGGGCTTATGTATGCCTAGATGGAAAATGTAAAGTGGGGCTTATGTGTGCGTAGATGAAAATGAAGTTTAGGACTTATGCGTGTCTAGATGAAATTAAAGTTAGGGCTTATGCGTGCCTAAGATAAATGTGAGGTAGGGATTATGGGTGCTTGAGGTGGATGAGTGTAAAGTAGGCTTATAGTTATAGGTGCTTGAGGTAAATGTAAGGTAGGGCTTATGTGAAATACCCCTAACTAATAAATTATGATTTAAACATTTATTTATGATTTATTAAGGCTAAAATATGTCTTAGAAATATTGGGTAACAATCCAAGATCATAAACAAGCAAAAACACGCTTAAAAATCAAAGGCAAAATTGTGCTCTATGAAGCCTTAAGGATTAAATAACCTCAATTAGGATCCAAAGTGGATTCCTAATCCTTATAAATAAGGCATGAACATAATAAAACCATTACCAAAGCAAACCAAACTCTAGAAAGAGTTCAAACATAAAAAGGAGCTCTAAAACTCCTTAAGACACATTTTGATGAAAGTGTTCAAAAATTGACTTTGAGTGGCTAAATAGCCTTGTATACACCCTAATCAACATGTGTACTACTTAGAATCACATAGTAACCCTAAAAAAAAGATTTATAAAAAAATCCAAAGTTTGGCACCAAAATGTGATAGTACCCAAATAGTGCCAAATTAAGACTAAATTGTCTATCATGGTCAGTGGTCAACATAAGACCCCAATGTTTGAATCAAGTGGGTGGAAATATGATCTGGTTACCACTTTGATTAAGTTATCAAATATCTACCTAATGAAGTGAGTCACCAAAGTACTATTCCATTTTATAATTTTCTTACCTTAAAAGACAAGTCACACTTTCTCTTTCATTATCTCCTACTGCAGCCAATTTCATCAGCCTTTAAACCCTCCCTTTCCACCATTGTTGAGTTCATAAGCAAGCTCCTTTAAAATCCAACTCCCATTGATTAAGGTAAGCTCTTAATTCATGTAATATGTCATTCTCTTCCTCTTTTCTTTCTCTATCCAATGAGCTAACTTCCATCTCCTTTACTTCACTCAATCTAAGCGAGTTGATCTTGCAATGAAGGGAAAAAATTCATCTGAAAACCAAGTCATTGGAGAAAAGAAGGGAAAAATTACTTCTTAAGGTAATTTGGTGCTTTAAGCTTCCATCTTCACTTCTATCCTTTTAATCACTGGTTTCCTAAAGTTCTTCCACTCATTTCCTTCCCATTAGCATGCTTCTTCATCAGCTTCTCCAAAACTTTGAAGAGGTGGCCAAATCCAAGCAAAAATCACCCTTTAAGGAATTAATCAAAGGTAACTTAAACTAGCCTTTCCATCTTGTTTTAATTAGCTCACTTAGCATAGCTTTGAAGGAGAACTAGCACTCCTTTTATACTCCAAAAATCAGGCGTGAATGTCCTAGGAACAATCTTGAAACACCAAGGTAAAATCACGATTCTTTAAGTCCATTTTCATGTTTTTAAGTTCCTTATGTCATTGAGCCCTTCAAGAGCTGATCTAATCCTTTCTTTCCATGTAAAATTGTGTGCCTAAATGGTGTGTTCAACCTTGGGTGGACCTTGATCAAAGAGTGGAATTCCAACCTTTAAAAAAACATCTTTGGAGAAGTAAGTAAATTACTAACCTAATGACTTTTTAATCAATTAATGCCTAAGTTTTAAGCTAAAACCTAACCTAAGCACTTTATTAAATTAGGCCGCGAGTTACTAAGGCTGATTGGCTGATTTTGGTGTCTTAAATCAAGTAAGTATAAGTATGTTATGTTTTAAAAGCTTTAATTAATTATTGTGGGTTAATCGATTATAGTCGTGGGTATTTGGGATTAAACAAGTTTATTTGACTTATATTGTATTAAAGTGTTACTTAACACATTTGGCTAAGTTACCTTGTACTAAAATGACTTATAATGTCATTAAAATAAGAAAATGGGTTTAAAGTGCAATTTACAAAAGTATTGAGCTACTTGGGTAAAAAACCGAGAGTTAAAATGTTCTTATGAACATTATGTGTAATTTTATGTTGTAAGTTAAAGTTTGTAATAAGGCCATGTACTTAGGCCATTTTAATTATGTTATTTAGCTTTAAATTACATTTAAAGTTATCTATGTCATTATTATAAGGTTTGGGGGAAAACCATAACTAAACAAAAATTGGAGGGCTTTGGAGTGATATAGCCGAACGTTAGGATTAAAAATGAATTTGAATGAAAATTGTTAGTTTTTACAAAGTTTGGGGCTAAATTGTAATTTCTGAGGAATTTTGGCATGAAATCGTAAATAATGGAAGTTGGTGGTCAAGGCAGTATTTGGAGAGGTCAAGATTGACCAAATTATAGGTCTTGCTCAAATTAGATGAGTTAAATAATTAATTTGTAACTTTAAATTAAGTTTAAGAGTTAAATGTAAAGATTACAAAACAATTTAGAACATACTAGGGTCTGTTGGGAATTTTTAGAGATTTATTTGGAATTAAATGAACTAAGGTGTATAATATATAGTTTATTATGACATTGTAAAGGATAGTAAAATGAATGGGGTGGAAATGTAATTTATTAATGTTTTGTGGTAATGAAATACCCTGAACTTAAATATGATGATTAATTATTCTATTATAATTTTAAGGGCCTAATAGTGCCTAAAGAATATTTGTGAAGAAAATAAAACCAAAAGAAAAGAGAAAACGCTTAAAAAGTGTAAAACATAAAATGAGCGTTACGCAATTGTAGGAGGTATGTAACCTCGATTAGGGTCCTAGATGGATTCCTAGGGTTTAATTGGGCAAATAATATGAGGGAACAATTCCCGAAGAAAACGGATCCAAATAATGGGTTAAAACGCTAACGGAGTTTTAGAGCACGTTTTTCGAGAAAACCCGAAAACATGACTTTAAGTGGTCAAACAGACCTGTAAAAATTATAGTTGACTATATAACTATAATTAAATAGTAATGGAAGCTTAAGAACCATTAAAATCAAAGAAACGAGAAAAAAATCCGGAAAACGGGCCGGTTAGTGAATAGTGCTAAAACCGAGAGTTTAGGAGCGTTTCTTGTAAAAAGATGAACAATGCCCCAGCTTAATTACTGCAGTGGGGCTGGTGTTTAGAGTGTGCCAGCACTCCTCTCTTAAGTAATAAACTAGCTAATAAGTAGAAAGGAAAAGAAGAAAAGTCAAAAAGTGAAAAGGTATTTATTCCCTTTTTCCCTCTCTCTCTTCTATTTCTCTTTCCCACCTCTTTCTCCTTCCTCCAGCCAGCTCCCCCTCCTCTCTGCCGCCTGAACGTTTTTTTTTTAGCTTCCATGGCTTCTCCACCTTTCTCCTCATGCCCAAGCCACAACAATACTCCAAATGGAAAAATAAACACATATTCTTGCTCCTTTCATCAAGATCTACCTTTCTCTTTTTTTTTTAGAATTCCAAATGGGCAAAGTTCACCACCATGGGTATAGCACCATTGAAGGAGAAAATCAGATTTTTATGGAGCTTGGAGTCTCCTCTTTCATTTAAGGTAAGAAAATCCAAGAAAAACACATTTTTCCTCATCTTCCTTACCTAGCTGATTTTCCCCTCTTGATACCTTGCTTTCTTTCTTTGTATGAGCCTTGAATCAAGATCCATAGTTGGAACCTCCCCTTGATTGTTGATCAAAATTCAATTCTAAGGTTTCCAAATGGCCAACTCTAATGCTTTAAGCCCTTTTAATTAGTGAGTTAAGTGTTTTAATAATCTCATTTCTTTTGTTGAATGTTGGGTTGAAATTTGGCAATTACATTGCCCTTGACCAAAAATGGGAAGAGGAAAAGAGAAGAGGAGAAGTGAAAGGCAAACATATGAGCTTAAGGTAAGAAACTAACCTTAATATGCATCCCTATTGCTTTTAGAATTGGGATGAGAAAATAAAAAGAAGAATCAAAATCTGAACCAAAATTATGCTTGATTGAGATTAGAAGGAATTGTAATGGTGTTTAAATGCATTGGTTGATTTTATGTGATTTAAGGGCCTTGGAGTCAAGTGGTTTATGTTTAGTGCACTATATGGTGTTTGATGAGTTTTGAATGAAGCTTGTGTGCTAGTAGGATCCTTTATGGATGTGACTAGTGAATGGTAGGAAATGAATGAAATTATGTATTAGGAATATTAGAATTGTAGGTGAACCATGGAAAAATTTGGTAGAAATGTGGTGCTTTAAGTGATGTTATGAGAGAAGAATGACCTAGGGTTCACTAGGTGTATCTAGGGATTGATTGGTTGAAGTAATCTCCCATAGATGGTGGTTGAAGGCTTGGAAATGATAGAACAAAAATCTGTAGCAAAACAGTGTTGTAGTGTTTTGGATTCGTAGGAAAGAACTAGTGTGTATGACCTTGTAATGGAGGATAGATTTGGGAGCTAATGATGCAAATGTCTATGAAGGATTTGGAATGGCCATATTGGTAGAGAACAAAACAAAAGTTGTCAAGACAAGTTCTAGGAATGCACTAGTGTACAAAAGTGCAAAAAAGGGGAGTTGAAATTGTAGAATTGAGCAAGCATTGAACATTGAGTTTGAGCAATGATTTGAGGAGGTTTAGAGCATGTTTAAGGTGTTTTAACATGTTTGGAAACATGATGAATTATTAGGAAGAGATTGGTGAGGATTAATGAAATACCCCTAACTTCTAAAACTTATTAAATGATCTATTAATGATCTAATAAGACTAATAATCATCTTAATACCATTGGGGAACAATCTAAAGATTCAACAAGGCAAAAATTATGCCTTAAGATCGGTAAAGCCAAAAATGTGCTTTAAGAAACATAGAGATTGTATGACCTAAATTAGGGTCCAAAGTGGATTCATAAGTATTATAATTAAGTAATGGACACAATAAAACCATTCTCAGAGAAAACCAAGCTCAAAAACATGTTCTGACACAAATTGTGCTTTAAAACTCCTTAAATCACGTTTTTGAGAAAATTGACTTTCTAAGTGGGTTTTGGGTGGTGTTAGGGGCTGGATTACACCTTGTTATACTAATGTACTATAATGTACCACATTATAAGGTCTAATTCAAAGAATTTCAAAAAAATCACAAATATGGCATTCATTTGTGAATAGTAACTGAAATAGTACATTTTTAAGTAATGTTGACTAAGCCAAGTCAATGGTCAATGCTTGACCCTACTTTGACTATATGGAGGCGGCAGCATTAAGGTGATAAGGGTGCCACCTTGCACACCAGCCTAAATATCTTGGCAATTTGGTGAATCACCATTATTTACTTACTTTATACTTTATTCTTTACTAAAGGCAAAATCAAACCATACACTTTCTTTCTACCCTTCCTCCTTCCAAGTTTCTTCCTCCTTGAGCTCTCCATTTCTGCCTCTTTGAGCTAGCTCATTAGAAAAGCAACTCCCACTCCTTAAGGTAATGGTTTATGTCATATTTTAGCTCATTCTCTTCATCTCTTCAAGGGTTATCTTATGAAATACTTCCACACTATTCCCATGGCTCAATCTTAGTGATTTGGTGTTGGAAGAAACCTTCAATCTCAGCTGTACAAGGAAAGAGATCAAAGTTAATGAAAATTCCATTTTAAGGTAAAAACATACCTTAAGACTTCTATAACTCCATTCGGTTTTATTTGGCTGATTTCTATGAGTTTATACACTCATTATCTCCTCATTATCATATTTTTTCAGTGTGTAAACCTTCTTGGTCAAGGGTGACCAGTTTCAAGGGCAAAATTCATTCTTTAAGGCATTTTGCCTAGGTAAACCCTAATACCTTGTTACCTTGCTGTCATCTAGTGAATCCCCATGATTTTGTGGTGATTTTCGCACCCTTGGTGTTTTAAAAACAGGACGAGAAGACCTTGTTTATTCCTTACCATTTCAAGGTAAATTTTACCTTAAATCTAGCATTAAATTGTTCTTTATGATTAACTCATGCTTGGAGTGTAATCAGATCTTGTTTTGCTATCTAAAATATGTATATGTGTTGTGGAGAATTTTCCTCAAGCTGCCATGAGCATATAAAGGTTTTAAGCTACTTAAATCAAGGTATAACATTCTTAATCATATATTATATGTGTGTCATGAGTGTAACTTATATTATATGCTTTGGGGTAATTTCTATAATTACCGAGAAAGTGGAGTCAAAATGATGTTTGGAAATCAAACATTGACCAAGTATAAGACTTTGACCAGATTTGATGATTTATTAAGTTAATTATCAATTTATACTAAACTATATAGTAAATTGTAAAATTTACATAGCATATGGGATATATGTGAGATTACCAAAATTTTTGGGTATAAAATAGTATTTTATACACCTATGAGTTATTAGGAATTTTTAGGAATTTATTTGGTTAAATTTGGAGTTATAATGAACTATATATGTATATATATAATATTTATATCATTGTTACATTTTGGATGAATATTTGGGGTGGAAAGGTAAATAACCAAAAGTATATGTTTAGGAATGATATTTATAACCTTTTGGTATAGTTTGGTGTTTTTAGAATAATATAAGTGGTTTTAGTAAGATATATGTATAATATATAGTTTTAATGATATTAGAAACTATATACTATAAAATGGGGTCATTTGGCAAATATAGAGAGTTAAGGGGTTAGAAATTGAATTAGAACAGACCCTAGGGCCTGTTCGGCTATTTACATGGTTATAACTATATGTTATAACTATATTAAGGTTTAAGATGTTATAATATAAGATATATGTTATAAGTGTAACAGTATAATAACATTTGGGGTTATTATGTAATTTTTGAAAGTATGGATTGAATTATTTAAAACCAACAACTTAAGGTGCTGTTTGGTATTTTATGACATATTATAACTATAGGTTATAAATGGTATAATAATATAAATGTCATAATATATGTTATATTAGTATAATATAACATTATATAAATAATGTGGTGGTTTTGGTAAATAATAGAAAATTTAAGAGCTGTTCGGTAATATGAATATTTTGGAATGAGAATTTTATAATATGGTTTATAATGTTATAAGGGTTATAACATTTGTAATATAAGAAATATTCATTAAGGAAGGATGGGTATATTATAAAGACTTACCATATAATAAATGGTCCCATGATACATATATATTGGTCCCATAATACATATATATATATATATGTAGTGAGAAATATAACATGGTTCAATAACCATATAATATCATAAGTGAGATGATATGGATAAAGAAAAAAGAATTATAAACATTAGTCAATTAAATTCTAATGTTATGTGTGTACATGGAATAATACGGAATTATATGATTCAAAGTATTTTAAATGTGAAATATACCACATTTTACACTTGGATAAACTAACCTTAGAGAAATAAATACTAAGGTAAGATGTATAATATATGATAAAGATTATACATACAATATAGTTTCAAAACTATATAATATACAAGTGTATTGCTATGTGCATGCGGACGAAACCATGCATGCATAATAAAGGCTTACGTAAATTAAACCAAAAACCCGAGAAACGCTAATTAGTTAACAACAAGGAATAAACCGGGATGGATTAGCAACGGTACGGGGTGTCATAGTGTATTGTTAGTATGAGATGCTAATACGTAGTGTGATACGTATTATCAACTTGTTAGAGGCGTCTCGAGGAGCGTCGGATTTAGCTGAATTCATACTCCACTGTCATACTTGTCGGGTATAAGGTATGTTATTATGTGGCTTGATTGTCTCTGAGGATTTCCTCAGTTCTGACATTGTGTGAAAATCTGTGATAAGATTGAATGTCTGCTTGTGTGAATTAATATGCATAACTTGTGTGTTAATGCTGCTTATTATTATTACTACTGTTGTGCGATAATAGTACTGTTCGTATATATGAACATATTTATAAAAGGAACTAGCGGCTATGATGCTATCTTATATGTGTAATATAAGGAACGTAAGAAAAACGTTGTAGCATTAGGATAATAAGATAATATATATTATATATATATTATCTGAGACTTATATACGGAGCATTAGCCTTTTAAACGCCGCTCTAGTATCTAACCACTGGATCCCGAGTCGACATACTCAGGATTGGACTAACGACCTTAGTCTGCTGTGTTAGGAAAACGGTAATGCGATGCGATGGTATAGATGAGTTAATCAAGAGGATGTGGCTCTTGGTGTGAATTGTGATCAATTAACGATACTAGGATGCCGTGTGGGTATCTGTAAGTATCAAGATAAATTCCAACGGACTACAGATGGTTCATCGGTCGGAGACTCTACCGCTGGAGTGGCTACTACCGTGAGTGACCCGCCATAAGAGATGGGTATCTTAGAGACACGTCGTTTTGCCATTAGGTATGACTGAACAATTACGAACAGCTATTAGCTCGTACAGTAGGCGAACATTATTTAGGCTTGTATGCCAAAGACGGGAATCTATACTTGTTTATAATCCTCGTTGTTTACCTTATTGTCATCGTTTATGCTATGTGGTTATGTGATGTATGTGAATTATTGTGGATTGGTTCAATTGAGTCACTGTACTCATATGTATGTTTGTGAATTGGTTGAGTCAAGTTGCTGTACTCGTGTGTGGATTATTGTGTATTTGGCCGAGTCGAGTCGCTGTACTCGAATGTGAATTGTTAAGTGTTTGGTTGAGTGGAGTCTGTGTACTCATATATGCATTGTGACACCTTTCAGTTGGTCTATTGTGGTGTGATATGTGAAGCCGGGGGCTTGTTTGCTATTTGTGTTACTGCAAAATATTTATTGCTTTACAATTTTTATATTAAACTATATGTGTAACAGCCCAGTAATCACCCACTTGTGAGATATTGTCCGCTTTGGGCCGCAGCCCGCACGGTTTTGCTTCCGGAGTACCATCCCCAAAAGGCCTCTCACAAGGCAAGAGTATCCCCACACCTATAAGGTGTGGTTCGTGCGCTCTCCCGATCGATGTGGAAGGTGACCCCTACACTGGGTATCACACTCTACCCCCCTTGGGAGCCCAGCGTCCCCGCTGGCACACCGACCTGGGCCTGGCTCTGATACCATCTGTAACAGCCCAGTAATCAACCCACTTGTGATATTGTCCGCTTTGGGCCGCAGCCCGCACGGTTTTGCTTCCGGGGTACCATCCCAAAGGCCTCTCACAAGGCAAGAGTATCCCCACACCTATAAGGTGTGGTTCGTGCGCTCTCCCGATCGATGTGGGAGGTGACCCCTACACTGGGTATCACAATATGCATGAAAATGAATTGTATGCTCTCGACCAATTAAATGAGGGTCTGAGGCGGCATGATAGTCATGTAGTAGCATACTCAGCAGGGGCTGATTCCATACCGTAAACAATATTTTGCAGGTATCCAGCTTCCGGTGTCGATAGAGAGCGGGGCACGCTGGGTAGTTAGTCAAAGTTGTTTAAATATGTACAGTCGTATTTCGATGCGAACATAGAAACGTGTATAGGATTGGAATACTTAGAATGCTCACTAGGGTTTTATTTTATGTTGGAATGGAATGTTGTCTATCTCTTGTTGTCACTGTGGAAATTGTTTCGTATTATGAGTTTTCAGTAAGTGTGTTGTTACTTGTATGGGCGAGTGAGAGCGGTGACACCAGTAGTTCGATTGTGTTAGATTACCGCTGCGATTATCATGTTAAGTACGACAATTAGGAGCCGATTTGAGTAGGGGTGTTACAAAAGTGGTATCAGAGCGCGCCGTACGCTCTGATGGCAAGAGATAGAAGGATTTAGACAGTGAGCATAGGTTTTTGGGAGTACGGAAAACGTGGTGAGGATACGTGACCTTGCGAGGTCGATGCAATGCTTAATGCTTGCACACAATAGCCGTAGAGACACTTCAATATTAAACGACCGAGACTGCGGTATGAGACCGAGTAAGGGTCTAACTCTTCCTCTTGACATACCCAAGTAACGTGAAGA